>QNGE01000842.1:151388-200677 GCA_008508345.1 Paragonimus westermani
GGGTGGGTGGCGGTGTACCAGAAATGGTACGTTTTCCAGGAAGAGATGCCAACCATCTTCCAACCCCCAACCTGGAGGACCAGGAAACTGTGGTTTGTGAGACCTCTACCTGTTGGCCTGCCTGGTATGAGTAACTCAGCTGGTGGGGTCACCACACCGTCTAATTTAACCCAATCGGTCATCGAGATGCGCAAGCCGTCATACCACGTCTAGGTCCAGTCTCGCCGTGACGGACCACAGTTAATCCTTTGTTGTTGTTCCATTTTACTCACAAAGTTTGTTTGTTGCACACTACACAGTCCATCATCCCTTCCGCTGTCTTGTTATCAGATTTTCATTGTAATATGCAGCTGAATGCATGTGCCAGACCGCCTTTGCGCATCTTTGACCAATCACTCGGTTTAGGTGATTTTGGACCAACTTTACTTCACTCGTTTCCTTGTCCACTTTCGAATTTTGACCCATGAATTGGTATGTTCTGTGATTGTGGTCGGTGTAATTGTACAGGTGTGAAGCGATTGGTGGCCAGTTTAGCACTATGAAGTATACACAGCTACAAGCATAGAGCAAACGGAAAACTACCATAGAGCAATGTGTACATCGATAGAGAGAAATCTTTTTGTCACTCTTGTACTGCACGCGGTTTTGTAAATACTTTTGTTTGTTGGGTTTTTTGTTATTTTTTCACTTGAAGGATGTATATTTGGAAATTTGGGTCCTGAGCGGTGTAGCTAGCAGAAATGGGTTTGAAGCTAGACAGTAGTTGCTAATCTGGTGTATCTCTGGCGGTAGGGAACATCTTAAAGCTTAAAGATCGCGCATGGAAGCCGAATATGTAAGGTTTGTTGTCTTGCGACTGCCAACCTTAGTCACTTAGACTACAAGAGAAAATGAACCGTCTTTACCTATTTGACCGTGAATCGCTCACATCGGGTGGCACCAACAGGTAGGCACCAATCATGCTAGGAAGCGAATAATCTTTTGTGAATATCGTGCGGGTTCATACGCTGAATATTTGAATACACACAAACTTAAGTGTTTTGGCCGTACGGGAAGGATCCCGGCCAATCGCCTGCCACATCTACCATCCTCTATCTCAATCAATTTGCAGAAGGCGCCAACGGAGTAAACGCTATGTTTGCTTGATTAAAACGGCAAACAGTTTCGTGTTTTTGATAACAAAAGCATACCGACAACCGCTTTAAGTACTCATACCGAGGATTGCCACTTTCAAAGACGCATCGGGTTGGGAAAAAGCAAGCGTAATAGGCTTGCATAATAGGTTGCCAAGATGTTCGTGTCGTAAAAGTAGGATAGGGAAGTGTTTACTTGTAACAGAGCGGTAGAGTAGTTCATGATTGTTGGCATGGACTAATTAACTGTGCTCGATTTGTGGCTTACTTGTAGTTTGAGTATTACCCGGTCGCTCAGAACAATTTAGAAGGTTGACCTGGGGAGCTTCACTGTGAGCTTTTGGCCAGACACCCAACTTAAAAAACAAAAGAGTGAAGCACGGGCGGGGTTCGCGGTGAGTTGTTAGCCGCTAAACAGTACTTTGTTGAGCACACTCCTCGAATAGAGTTCAACGCTACAGCTTACCAAGTGCATTCTACTCGAGGCTGTGACGAAAGCGACCCATTGGGTCAAAGATTTATCTTCAGTATGCGCATGGTTTCCAGTCCTTAATGGATTAGTTGATCGTCGAGGTCATTGCTCAAATTAAGCCACACTATACCCTCTTTTCAGAGAACGCAGTTGTACGATAATACTCATTCTGGCTCGCTTGTGCATCTTTCATCCAAGTGGGGGTAATCTGTGTAGGTTTACTGAGTGTTTTGTGACAAATGTCGACCATCTCTTACGATTGTGTGCGATTGCTGTTGCTGATGTTTTAATTTCGTGACTGTGTTATGCGACGTTTTCTGGGTAATTTCCTTATACGTTGCCCGGCATTGATAACGAACCTCACGGTTTCAAATATGGGCTAAGGCCTCCCGAACTGCACTCCCTCGATTTTATTTAGTTCGGAATTAGTACGTCCTGCTGTGTAAACATTCTCAGTGACACGTGCTAGTAATTATTTTTCCGGTTTATGAGCCAAACTGAGTATATATTTTCCAGGACAAGTGTTGGAATCGCGTTGTTCATCGATCCGAAAGGGCCCCCGGCTTATATCAATTATCCGAAGCTTGTATTAACTTTCTTTCCGTCATATGGATACACTTACAAATATTTGTCCTTAGGCGCCAAGTCACTCTCTATTAATCGCGGTTTTGGAGTTGAAGATGCGCTTGTTTTCTTAACCCGCTATCCTTGTTCTTTCTCATGTTAATCGATCTCATCACTTTCTCTCCTGAAAACGTTGTTCAGGTCCCGTTTATCTGTGGCCGTTTCCTTGTCATCACTTGATGAATTCGAACAGACGACATCATGATGACATCCTGTTGGAGGATTCATCCACGCATTTGACACAGACAGAATTGCATGCCCGCCCCGTCGTGAATGACGATTCCAGCGGAACCGACAGTTCTTCCGTGTGATGTATGAACTTGAATCACTAGTCTCGAGTGTTACCTTCTCTGCCTAAGCTTTGTCCCATGCGGCCTTCCTATCTTCTTTTGTCGGATGTTTCTACATGCTTTGTTGTTTGCATTCGCTTCTCCTCGCGCTTTCAGATTCCTTACCGTGCACATTAATTTATTCTACCTGATAATTGTACAGTGCAAAAAACCTACTGCCTTTAACATATTAGCCATCCCGATTTACTAAGGCTGTATGTCTCTCTCTACCGTGTCATTTTATGTCTTGTTTTATCTTATCCCTTGCAAATACAATCGTCACCCGATAGGCAAGGTAGAGATTTTTTAAAAATACCTTTTCATCCACTTCCTATTTCAGTAAATACTGTTTGTTTGGATTATCTGATCTCCGTTCGTGACATAAACTGTCTCCTCTCGAGCTACCTGAGCGTTGTCCACAAACGATTTAGCTGAATATTTAGCTATGATATCGAGTACGACTGTGTTGCCCAACACATACTAATCACAGCCCAGATTTGGGTATGCACTCAGATCAGTGCTTCCTTTAGAAGCTGTTCGGTCGCACATGGACGCTTAACCGTACAGTTTCAGTAGATGTGCCTACTTCTATTCAGTTTTTGTGCTCTCTTGAAGTGTATCCTTAGGTATGTACTGCTTAACCGAGAATACCGCATGCGTGCATATCATAGGATTGATCATGATACCCAATGTTTTAGACTTAAGTTAACAATCCCTCTTTGACCCTTGCCGTCATTCGGCCTATCTGCCATTGTCTGTCGTCTTTTTCTTACTGATTGTTGTTTTCCTAGAACGGCATACAGTATAATGCGATTGTAGACTTGCCATTCCATACGTCATATTGTAACAAAATCGTTTAATGAATCAATACCTTTATTTTCCAATTCTGTTCCCACTTTGTTTGCGCGCTTGCGTTTATGAACCGTGATCTCAGTCTACAATTCATCGAAGTTTTCATTTAAACGTCGTGCACTTCTGCCTCATTTTGTGCATTTAGCTGACCTTATCTTTTGTGGATTTCTGTCCGTTGGCTCGATTTCGTTCAGTGATGATTTCCCATGCTGTCCGTGATCCATCCGCCATGGGCCTTATATCACGGTCGCGTTAAGAGTGGGTGTTAAAATAATCGCTTCTCCAACTTGTTCGTTCACCACGATATTACTGAGTAGTCGGATCTTGTTGATGCAGATTTAACGCCACACAGCTGGTCACAGGTTTTGCGCTCAGGTAGACCCTCCCGTCGGCCTCTTCGTGTTTTGCTTCTACTGGACTTCGCCAGTAGTGCATTTCCCAATCGTGGGAGAGGTGTAGTCTACATTTTCAGAAAAAGGAACTGTTATGCATTCACAACCTGAATTGTCGCTCTAAGTGGTGGTACGCCCTATTTTCAAGCAGCATATGCATTTGAATCTGCCGGATTTCTCTAAAATTGTGTATTCTACCGCGGACTTTCCCTTTTGGTCTTTCCCGTTGTGTTTATCATTTTATGGGCCTGCTCCATCGGTGGACACTAAAGCAGACTGTTTGGTAAACTGTCCAATTCTGCCTGGTATTTTAAAGGTCGAATTGGACCCGATTGAAATGTTCACCACTGCCATCCTGTTCACTTTTATGTCCCGGGCCGATCGCGACGCTTGTCGTGACATTTCAGTCGGGTTTATGTTGGAATCACTAGAGCAACCCGGTAATGAACATGAATGCTTGTGGACTCAGTTCACAGCTGAGGTAAACTCGTGGGCCGTCCTAGCCCTGGGGCGATGTTGTCTCTGCATGTATTTGGTTACCGCCAAAATTGCTCGGGTAACATGTCGTTCGTTCACGTAGGTTACATACACGAACTCATGGCCAATTGACTGCACAATTTGAATGTGTACACGGCAAACTTTAGGATTCGTGTGTTCAACACTGGGTTCTAGAGAAGTGTGACATGCCTGAATATTCACATTTTTAATGTGCGAACAAGCGAAGCAGGCAAGTAGGGAGTGCGATTTGTTAATTGGCCGATTTGAAGCGAAGGGAAAACAGCACAGCCAGTTAATATATTTTGGATTCATGGTGGCAAACCAAGAGCAAGGATAATGTAAAAACAGTAGGAAGATGGTGAACATAACAGAGACTGGACACCGAATTGAAGAGGAAAGAATGGGAGCCTTAATATTCGACCTCTGTGCAACAAGTTAACAAAGTAGTTCTGCGTTTACTGTCGTCTGCTGAACACACAATGATGGCACCCTATGGGTGAACACGCATGTTCATTGTCTAGAAAGCAGCTTTACTTACCGCTGTGTGATATACTTTGTAGCCGAATTGAAGCGTATCGCTCAGTTGGTTGTTCCACTTTCAACATTCAGAAGTTATTTCGGTGTGTTCTGATATTCTCGTGTATGTGGTGTGTCATAACTTTTGATAGAAATCTGCTTGTTTGTAGGAAGATGGAACCTTCTGTCTTTTGTTCATAAAGCTAACCTAAATGATGAAATCACAAGAGTACTAAATGACTGTCACTCAAGCATTCTCGTCAGTCAAAACAGTCAAACGAACTGGGTTTTTCGGGTAAACAGAATAGGGCCAGAACAGTTGTGATCTGAGCGTCGAAGACCATTCCCTCACGTAATCTCCGCAAGAGTAGACTGCGCTTTTACTAGCTCTGTACAATAAATGACGAGTGGTCGCGACCAATAATAGCCTCTTTGGCGAGCTTTAACATGTACGGTTTTCACCTCAGCGTAGGTAATGTCGTTGAAGACAGTGTTTATCTCTCCATAAACTTTTTCTGTGGACTGCACTCGCTCGGACAGCTCAGCTGTATCCGATATGAGAATGTTGGTGACATACTTTCTTTCTACTATGTTTATTTGCCTCTCAGTGTGCCTACGTTCCATTTATGTTCTCTGTACTAATTGTTCGTGCATAGCCCATCGTGCAAATTGTGTCCGACCGTTTGAATTTTTTTGCTTTAAGTAATTAGAGTCAAAATTAATGTGTCAGAGGTTTGACTATCATACGGTAGTTCGGGTGCAAACAGGAGTGACGCAGACATTTCAAAATGAGTGAATGGAGAGTGTGGTTTGGCCGTTCACCTAAGGTTACACGCTGGCTGAGGTTGTGTTACGTACGCTCGGTTTTTCTTCATATGGTCTTGACAACCTCACTCTGATGACAGTTTCCGAGGGGCACCTAATGATAGAATCATCGGATGGGTGACGACTGCTTTAAAAAAGGCCAGTGTATGAGTTGTGATCTGTTTGGAGCAATCGCAACATTCTCAGCAGATCGAAGGACGTTGATCTCCTTTAGATGCGAGGCAACTGCAGCTGCACACAATACTGTCAGTCCGAGATCCAGATCACAGGACACTATCAAAAGCGAGTAATGAACAGGCTTCTTTTGTGCAGCACTTTTCACCCTGTCTCTCTCATTATTTATCGTTTTCTAGCAGATACACCCTCTGTGATAGCCGTTTTCTATGAATACTTAAATTTTCACATAGGTACATTCTTTGGAAAAGGTCTCTATTATGGCGTCTAGCTGAGGGCCAAAATTGTCAGTGATTGTTCCCGATTTGAGTTTTGTCCATGCTTTGCAACCTTCCGTTTCTCGATAATTGTCCAAAAGAGTGTTATGTCATCCTTATCTGAGTCAAAGCTCCCTTGCTGGTAAGCTATGATTAGTGGTTCCAAAGTAATTACTTCAATCCAGTTGATTCATCTAACTGATATGGCACTACCTCGCTGTACGGGCAATCATAACACTGTTAATCCCTATCCGCAACTGAGGCATCAATGATGTTACCGTTATCTCTAAGCATATCGTAACTCTAGTATTTATGATGCACTGAATACCAATCGAGTATTAGACAGTTTTACATATTTCCCTCTTGGAGCTTAACAGTTGTTTTCAATCATCTGGCGCTATCATTCTAACCATCGTTCTTACAGACTCTCTCCGCCTATTGACAGTAGACCTTAAATCCGATTTCTAGCACCTAGTGCTTATTCCTGACACCTACTTATTGTTTGTCTTGTTCTCGAATCTCTCGTTCTTGTGAAATTTCTATAGCTTTCACTGTTTCCCCACAATGGGCCGTGTCACCGAAGTGATCTCCAACATTTCTATTGCCTCAAACGAAATTTCGAGAAAGAATTCCCAGTTAGTTTGCTCACAAATTGCATTCTTTTTGAGATAAGAATATGACTGTACGCAGCCAACGTATGATAGTTCTCAGTTGTCGGTTGAACTACTTAACTGTTTTTGGCATTCTTAACCTACTTTGATCAGCAGAAGCATATCGGACATTAGGCGCACACAATTTTGTGTTCATGAAACTATGGTAGCATCTTATCAGGTATTCACGACAAACCACAAGCATATTTGCAATGATAGGTATACATCATCATAAAAGCCATTGTTCATCTCAAGGCTCAGTTAGATTTTCTTTGCCCTAGTAACAAGATCGATGAAAAACCATTGAGATCTGCAGAGTTTCTTGTGACCACAACTTTAACATATCACAACGGTCACTTGTTTGATAAAGTCGCTGGACTGCAGTAATCAAAACCTTGCCAGCTGGTTTTGTGTGTTTGTTTTTCGTCTTCACATTCTGACATCTAAAGTTTAGTGGATATAGACCTGAAAATGTTTCTCCTCTTGTTTGTCACTTTCACAAACACGACTTGCTATAAGCATTTCACGGAATTTCGTGCATTTTGCTTGAGCGTATTTTTTATCTGCTCTGCTTCTTTTGTGCTCTTTCTACTTAACGGAAAGGGTTTGGTTCAAGTTAAGCGATGGTGGATCCTATCTAGATCCGGTGTTGCTATGAGTTCGGCGATATTGTGCATGTACATTCTGGCGACTGTGGTTTTGTACATTTTTAACTCTTTCTCCAACTTGTTCCCCACTGGCTTTCATCGTAGCTTTTACGTTCATATAAAACATTCACGAATATTTTTCATTTCTCAAAATTTCCCTTCATTTAAAGTTAAAGTTAATTACATATTCGGACTCGGACAGCTCCTCCAGTTCAGACAAGCTTGAATCTGTTGAACACATCGAGCAAAAATGTAACAAATCGCCACAATACCCGGTAGCAAAGCGACCATGCACCGATGACTATTTCAATTTGACTCATTCTGAGGATAATAGTAAGTTTCGTGTGGTGTTTTCGCTCGCGTGTATATTTACCGATCGATTGATCTAGGGGTGATGATGATCAATATGGATTACGTGTTAATTGTATTGTTGAACCGTCAGTAGATGCTACTTTTGGCTCTTTCACACTACGATGACGATTTTCAGAAAGTACGAAACATGTCCTAGCTGAGAGTGTGTAATGTTATATCTACCAGTAAACAAAAAGAATGAGTCGTTTCCAGGTGACGTCCGCCTTGTTTTGATAGTTGATGGTTAATAATACCTATTCTCAGCAAACATTCCAAAACGAATTTCACACCATTTTTCCTCCACGTTCTTATCGTTATCAATACGCTACAAACTACTGGTCAGTAAACACTATAAACTTATGCTAATTTTTTCTGTTTGTCGACCATCTGTAAACAAAAATCGAATAACTAAGATTGAAAAATGAAAGAACAGAGAAGGGAATCAGATGCATTTAAGTACATGAGTCTGTGTTCTCACTCTGTTGGTCAAGGTGCCTACATCTTGTGGGTAATCACAATCAAACACGCAGGTATCGTGAAACAATAGCATGCCAGCTGCGAATCGCCTTCTGCGACCTTCTCATTTTCATTTTTCACTAACTGTTTCTACGTAATTGTTGACTGCTGCTCTCTGCATCCACCAGGTGATGGTAGACAGATAAAGAGATTATGATCATTTGCATCACTTGACGTTTTATTGTTTGGATAGACACAGTTTACTGCTTGGCTGTGAACGAATTTGAATGCCGAAGTA
Organism: Paragonimus westermani; assembly: GCA_008508345.1. Classification (NCBI taxonomy): domain Eukaryota; kingdom Metazoa; phylum Platyhelminthes; class Trematoda; order Plagiorchiida; family Troglotrematidae; genus Paragonimus; species Paragonimus westermani. The sequence goes on from QNGE01000842.1 coordinate 159,863, forward strand.
CGTTCACAATAGTAACTCCCAAACAGACACTGCATTGACTGGTAACATCCTTGTTTATACTCATTGGGTGAATGGGATAGCCGAGCTGACATTGAAACTAGAAGCCACTCAGTGGATTGTGTCTCTTCAATTATTATACCACTAGCAAGTGATATCACTCGTGGTTTGGTAGCTCATGAACTGTTGTTATTGACAGCAGTACACTAGTGACAAAAGAGCTAATTCTGGATTTAAAATGCAGAAAGAGAAAATCGATTGACCTGTTCAGTTAGAAACCGTTTAGGCTCAAACAATTAATCTCAAAGCGTCTACACCTTGCCAAAAAGCAACTGTTATTCGAAGGAACAAAGCGGCATTTACAAGGTTGCTTTCTAGCGACGCTCATTGCTATGCTTCTCTAACTGTTCTGACATCCCAGACAGTTCAACCACGGGATTCGATTAGCAACCAGGTACCTCAGCGCTTCTGACTCCATCAAGTTACGTGAATCACGAGTCACATGTACGTAACTGAGATTATTGTTTGGTAACCATGCCTCTTCGGTGCTGTATTTGCATGCTTACATCGTTACTGAGTAACCAGGTTCAGAAAATTACATAAATATACATATAGCTGTTACCCTCGAGCGACCGCTCATGGAAGTTGCGAACATTGTTCTCTCCTAAGAATGGGACAACTGAGCCCGTGCATCCGCGGCACACAAGACTCCAGTAGGAGATATATTCTATTATGGTTGAAGAGGTTCGCCATACTTATTTGCACACGGATCCTCTTTCTTTGAGTATCATGTTATGGATGTACATCACACACTGTTTTAAGAGGTCGTTGATGGCAAACAAGCGCGTGCTCTTTGCGCACTCGGTTTGCTTTGGTAGGCTGACAAACTAGCTCATAGAATGATCGTCATCCATATTCGCACCTATCTTGAAAAACCACCCGTAGGCTTGTTCATTTTTTTCATGGAATGTGCACTGTTGCCACCCACGTCACGTGTTCCAGGGTGTTCGAATTTTCCTAATATACTTAGCGTCAGCGCCTAACTTACACCGAATAAGTAGGCAGGCTCTTTCGATGTGTGGCCTGTCGAGCTCTTTTGCTGTTTAAGGGACTGAAGTGCCTTCTTTAGCACTTATCTCTAACTGTTTTCTTTGTCAGCTTTTATACGTCGCATGCATGTAATGCTCGAAATGACAAAGGTGTGGTTGTGTTCCAGTTTCAGGGTCAACAGCGTACCACTGGAAATTCACTTTGTGCAGTCGAACTTGGACATGGTTAATTTCACATGAATCTTATATCGAGATTACCGACTAGTTCTCAGACGGGATGTGCGGTTTACTCCAAATACAAATGTCTAGATTAAAGCATCGCACATCCATATGACAGAGGTCAATTTGTGTTCGCAATCCACCACTTGTCTGTGTTTCGAAATGCACCAGAACGATAGGAACTGCCGACGAGATAATGGTACCAACGGCCTGGAATAACCAGGACTATCTACTGATTAACCGGTCGTCTGTCCTAGAGTGGACTTTCGTTTTCCAAGAGCCATTTCTGGGATTAAACGTACAGTCTGTGTGAAGGAGGGAAATCTAAACAAATCATTGCCAGAACTTTGGTTCATGATCGAATCCGATGACAGGTCTCCCTGGGATTCTAAATTCCTATAGAAGATTCAGGAGACAGGACGAACGTTTTTTCTTTAAAATGATGGATTTCTTTTGGGGGCGCTTTAGGAATGCTTGTATTTTTAATATTCAGTGTAAACTGGCAATTATTAGCTCACTCCTTACAGAATAACAGATGACAAATCGTAACTAAACTGAAATATTATCACCCTACACATTATGTGAATGCCCATGTCATCGTTGAAGCGATCGCTCTATAATGTCAGTACGCGTACTCCGACTAATTTCCTGCCGCGACGTCGTGGTTTAGCAGTCTATCTGCATACCCCCAATCAATCACGGCTGTTTGGTCTCTGGTGGCCAACCCGTCAATCCGTATTGAATGATGCTGAAGTGCGCAACTGAACTGTAGGCGGCAGATTACGTAATCGACCCACTCTTACTAAGAAGAAGCCAACATCAATTATAACTTTAATTCGTCCACTATGATTATGTGGATATTCGATCGCTCATATATAAACATGAGATGAGCTTCAAGGTGAATCTACACCCCAACTGCGTACCCGACGCGAACTGCTCTTGTCCATTTTTTCTTATCCCAGGATACATTGCATGGTTCACTGTAACTGTTCGATTCTGGATCTCATTAATTAGAATCGCTGTTGGTCCGAAACATTTCTGCATGGTTGGCGTGTTGCGCCTAAAACCGTCCTAGTGTAATTTTTCTCTCTTCAGTCCATCTGGTTTCTCCCGTTGACGCTTACACACATGCTGTTGTTCGTAAGCCATTCATGTTGCTGGTTCGCCCAACTTTTTGCACATACACGATGTTTACACAGTGTGATATGCTATCGCGCTGTTTTTTTTCTGTTATGGTTGGAAGGAACACGATGTATGTGATGGTTTGATTAAGACGGATTTGTCCGGCGCTTATTAGGCTTTTGCTGAAGATTGTGAACAGAAATTGTTCTGGAGAGGTTGATTTTACACCGCAATTGCCTCACTGTAATAACGCAAGTGGTGTACACTCGTTGGTCGAAATTCGTTAGATGCACGTAGCCATTTTCATGGTTGTTGCCACCCATCTGGTATGCGTACACGGTTAACCTCAACTACTTACAGTATGAGCAGCAGATGTTAGAATCTGTAGTTAGTTGGGTTCGTCGGTAAGCACGGACGCTAAGATCACTTGCAAGAAATGTGCAGAACGCCGATTAACTTCAAGTCTGTAGGTAAGAGTTACGGTAACATCAGTTTCATGTGGTCATTGATTCAAATCCATCGGAAGTGCCCTTGACATCTGCCTATATCAGTGAGTCTGAGGCACACAAAATTAATGGCTCGCAAATGACTTATTTTTTAACTTAACGGTAATATTTCAAGGTCCTCGTTATTCTCATTCCCTATTCGCAAATCTGTTGTTTACTTGCATGAATTGGGTGTGCTGTTTTTCCGTGACTTGTTAGAAGTCTGACTGTTCGGTTTTCTTTGGTCATGTGTCATTTATTATTGCTAGTTTGAGTGAATTCGCTACTGTACTCTTGTAGGTTGAACATCACTCAGTTGATTGCGGTTTTCGTATTTCCATAGGTTTTCCAGCCAGCTTCTGTGCTTTTTTGTATGACACGAAGTGTAACAAACCTGTTTCGATAAAACCTCAGCAGGCTAATCATAAAGTACCAAAAGAAAAAAAAGGTTGCATTGAAAACCTGATATCGGTCAAAATCCACAGCGCCATCTCACTCATTTATCTCTATGACTGCCAGTTAGATGTTACTTGTCTTTTTTCGATCAGGTAAACCAATTAGTGACTTTTCTGGATTACCCTTTGTACGCTATTTCGGATGTGCAGAATTCACATTATTACACCTTGACACAAGATAACCGGTTGGACGAACAATTTACGTCCATGGCCCTCGGGACACATTCGAATTGGTGTTTGCCTTTCGTACCATTCACTTTGAGGACAAACACTTGTTTCCGCTTGAAGAAGTCCCTGTTTACTAATATGCCTTTGATTAAAATAGTAAATAACTCCTGTGATTTCTTTCGAAACCACAGCGCTTCAGTCGATCATCCAACCGCGCAGTTAAAGGAACAACTAAGGTGCACCCTTTATATATAATTTATTTTTTGACGATGATATCTGTAGACAAACTGATGGAGTGGCAATGTGGTCACCGTTAGTACCATTGCTGGCGGACATTTTCATGGACATTTTGGAACGTACGATGGTCAGCACCACCATAAATCAGGTACATTTTCATCGGTGTTATGTTGGTCCATTCCCCATCACGGACACATCCATAAACAGCGGACATCTTAAAGGAGTTCAGATACACAAACCCACTTAATGTCATTTCAGAACGGGAGCCAGATGACATCGTCTGGATAGAGGAACTCTCTGACGTTCGAAACGACCTGTTGATCGTAAAAATAGTTCGTCGGGCCAGTGCAGTAAATTATACACTTTTGTTAACCCAATGTATAGACGAAAATGTCTGATAGATTGAATCCAAAAAATCGTTCACCGGATGATTGTAAACATAATTTACACTCTGTAGTCCGTGCACTTCACGGAATAGCCATCTGGATAATTTCATAGCCAGATATACTAGAAAAGACTTCATGGGTTGAGAGAAAGATCATTTTCATGCGATCGCCACTGGCCGAACTAATAGTCCATCATTTCACCAGTTCTATTACGAGAACGTTCAACGTAGGTAGACCGATTATTTCATCCACTGGTTTTCCGTTGAGCATCTGCATCTGAAGGATAAAGCTCTCGTCCGTAACTCATCTATGGTGATTTACTCTTTAGTCTGTGTAGATAGTACGACTTGTTATTTCCATAGAAGAATCAGTTTATCACCCAGATAGTTAGAATAAAGTGAATCACGAATGCTACCATAGGCCCTGAGGCTGGTAACAATCATCAAGTCAATATGGTCCATCGTTCTGTTCTGTTTAGAGTCCTTGTGAATGATTCGAAATTCGTTCGCCAGTATATTTTTGTTACTGTCAAGACCATCGTTATTCATACACGGAGTTGGTTTCTAAAGTCTACCAAAATGTTTCTCTCAACGTTGACGTTGTGAAGACAGTGTTGTGTCGTCGCCCGACTGTAGACGTACGATAGCCTCTTCCGTCAACCGAATCGATCCCTCCCAATGAGACTGTTGAAGCCTCATTGTTCTCGGCATTCGCGACGGTGTTGCCCACTGATTTTTCAGCATAGAGTTTATCGTTTGTAAGATTTCTTTGTGAATAGAAGACATTGGATTCACTTGCCGAATGAAACAGCTCCAGCCGGTTTATACAGACGGTATTTCGATAAGCTTTCTTTTCTTGATCGTTTCCCGTCAGCTTCTCAATCCTGGATTTTATTGTAGGAAGCACACCTCTAAGAACTGCTTCCAGACGGTTCAGATTTTCTAACTTCGGCTGTACCAACGTTGAAAAGTCTTATTTGCTGACATGATTTGTCACAAAGCGCTGTGACTTTTGAAGACATTCTTATCACGTCCAAGTAGTATTACATTATTTTAGGCCAAACCTTATAGAAAAAATCTTTGAGGACATCTCTGCATCTTTAATTGTCTTGAAATTCAGTAATTTCATTTCTTGGGTTTATCCTGAACGTCACTGAAGTTGGACGAACGTGACGATTTGTCAGTTTTTCAGCTTTTCGTCTCCACTTCATCCATGTAGGCTCATTTTTGTTCATTTTTATATGCGCCTGGACCCGTTAGACATTCTGCTTTCCTATGTTCTGCTTCACGAGCCACAACATGATCTACGTGAATAGTGAAGCCAGTCGCTTGTGATGCAAAGAGACAATCTTTAAGCCCATCTTGAATACTTACTTCAGCCCAATGATGGAAAATCCACGCCTTATCCGGACTGTATGGATGGTCGTCTGTCCCCCTGTATGGCGGATGTTTTGATCCAGACAAAACCTAAAGTTCTTGAATGAGTACTTTGGCATCTGTGTATTCGGGTATTTTCGACTATTTTTTTATGTGCTACCAAGAAATTGTCACCTTATCTGCAGAGGTGAGGACTGACACTCGCGATGATTACATTGCTGAGCCACAGAAGCTCACACAACTTCCGACCACAGCGCTCGGAATTGTTTTTAAAACTGATTTGATATCGTCCAAAATGTCTTATGACTGGAGTTCAGTCTGTTTTTGGCGGTGGTGTGGAGGTACTTCCGTGTTTCACCGCGGCTTTCAGTTCGACTTTATCGGGCGAGCTGATTAGTTGAGGGACGCGGGCGTTCTCCAACGCGTTTGTCCGAAAACTCGAAGTGCAATCTATTCTCATGGGCCGCATGTTCCGCACGTGAGTTTAATTTTTGATTCCAGTCGGTTTCAGTGATCGAGATCTCCAGCTGCTAATCAACGGTGTGGTCACGAGTCGGACTTTTTTTGGCCTAAGATACTGAATGCTGCCTGTCAAACTGAGTATCCCACCATTACCTGACACGTTAGTTGAGGTCTAACCGACGTAGCAAAATGCTATTGTGATTGACGCGCCGGCATCTAATTGATTAATAATTCTGGTGCCCTCAGACACTTTCTGGCTTACTCTTTCGTCAAGACGTCTTCCTCATTGTGACAGTGAATGGGAGAGTGATATTGAGTGTCATCCTATCAGGTTCAAAGCCGAATGTGTTACAGACACTAGTTCACTGTTGCAGTGCTAAAGTCAACAAAAAATCTAACATCCTTCTCTAGATTTGTGTGTTCAATTACTTGAATTTTCTGAAGATCGGCGAAGTTTTCTCTGATTCCGAGCAACAAAATGAATCAAACTTGCCAATATGCATCATCACATATTAGTATAATTTTAATGGACACCCATTCCGCATCTCAGTGTTGTGTTGCAATTGGCCACATCTTTCAACAATTTACCACAACGTTACATCGCCGGAATTTCCGTTGCCAACCTAGACAGGACCAGAAAGCACCGTCATGTTGAGTCGTCGAAGCGCATCATATTATGGGCAGCCGACCACACGAATTACAGCCCTAATCTGATCTCTTGCGTGATCAGCTGACTACCGCAACCGTACTTACTGACAAATTGTCCCTCCTTCACGTAGTCCATCCCCTACCTTTCAGACCGTGTCTGCATTTTTGACCAGTTAGTGTTAGCTGTTTTTCCTCTGATTGTTGGGCTATATTATCACTAAACACAGCTTTCCAAGAGTACTTGTTCTCCCGGATTCGGATACACGAACGTAGCTGTTGCACCAAAGTTGTTCAGGTTGTTTAGTCCTTTTTCAGATCAGCTTATCGCATGTCGTGGATCAATCCTTTTTTCTTGCCTTTTTTTGTCAATACGATGGAGACTGATTGTCTTTGACAGCCGTTGCTTGCGTGCGATTGTCGATAAATACACGAATCTTTCGGTCTGAAGAAACGTCTGTCAGAGGTGAAACGTTACCAGCAAACCAAATCATCAGTTGTGCATAGGTTGTTCTGAACTAATGGAGTCATCAATTGAAGCACTAAGTTTCCAGACATATCAGTAGTCAATGCGAACTGCTACCGTTAACTTGACTCTTTTTTACGTACGCTCTTCATGTTTCACTTCACTGTTTGGCCCGTAGAGCTTTAGTTACGAAACCCGGTTTCAGTCGGGAAAAGCAGCACAGTGGCCAGTTAATAATTCATCAGCGAGGTATGGAAAAACTTATGTCGATGCTTATCTTCATCTAACCAAAGTACCTTCTAAGTTTGAGACTTGAAACTCCTGACAGACATCGCGAATACAATCCTCATGACTGGTATCTGTTTAATGAAGTCCCTACCTCTGAAGCGCACCTTATGATGTCATTTACAGGTGCTTAGTGACTTCCGTTTTGTTGTTTAACATTATGCCTATATTTATATCGCATATGGTCTTTAATGTACATGTATATATATATATGCATAGGTGGAATTTTAAAGACATGTACCACATCACATCGTTGTTATTATTTTGCATTGCTTCCAAGGTACATTTTGGACTACGACAGGACACGATGCTGAACTGCTACCAACCGCCCAAGCATCCAGTTGCACTATCTCCAGTGCGGCTGGCTCTCCACAATCTGCTCGTTATTATTTACCACCTAACCGGACATCCAGCTCCTCTTCTCATAAACAAAAAGAGTTACGTTCCCTGTCGACCGGCTGTTTCGAGATCGCTTTCTCACTCCAGCCGGAGGTAAATTAAGTCGATGTCAATGATTGCAACAATTGATTAAACTAAAGTCAAGTGGATTGTATGCGAATTGAATGATTAGCCTTCTCAATGGGCTTGTTTGCTGTGTTCTCCCTAGTTTCTATTGGCAACCTTATGGTACGGCTTGGTCATTTTCGCCACAAGCAACAATGGGTTGGCAGTACAAACAGAGTAGTACAGAGTAGGAAGGACACGAATAATCGTTGAACTCCACGCGCGAAATGTTTGGCTAAAATCCCCGTCAATTTCTTGTAATTTTTTCAATCTTCCGTGAAAAAACATTCAACAGACAAATGGACACGTGGATTAAGTTCGGTTAGTTGTCAACGTGTAACGTACTGGGGCACACCCTGGCTGGGAATTGACAAAAATCGCCAAAAATTTGATACCCTACACATAAACATCGTTCTTCCGTGAAAGCATGTATCATTCGTTTGAGCTCTCTGAGAAGAGTGATTCTGAACGCCCACTTGACAGATATTCCTGAGGCTTTCCACTGTATTTTAATCATTTTCGCACGAGTTTTTTTCTTACAATCGCCACGTGTACTGATTGAGCACTCACTCTTCTGGAAGTAGCAGCCTAATGTGTGATCGATGTTGTTCCCATGTTGTAATTATCCAGCTGAGAGCAGGATCATATTGCCTCAAACCTGCTATTCTATTTACATCATCCTACACACAATAGTAATTCGACTTCTTGCCAGCTAACTGGAAGATGTCATTGGTTTTATAATAGTACGTGACCTGACGTATAATCTAACGACGGCAATTAGGCCCCCAACTGGAAGACACATGATCCATATCCTCCATTCCACCAATCATGGTGAAGAGCTTTTTTGTGGTCTGGTTGCCATTTCCGAGAGAGATTTCGCTACCACAGCATCAATGGGATTAATTCCGTCAGGTTTCTAATTCGCTATGTACAGATTTACTGATCTCACATACTGTGTACACGTGACAGACTGCAGCTTCATCTTACAGTTTGACTCTTATCTGAATCCTGCTGTTTGAGTTTTTAGCGTTTGTATACAACCATAATTACATTGGGCCACGTTGGTTTTCTTGTAAAGCAATGGAACTCGGATTGTCTTCTGTTTTGTATTGGATGAACTGTAAGAGTTGTGCTGTTGATTCATGCAGTCCCCGAGAAATCTATCCTCATCTGTTGAATTCCGTTATCCGCCTTCGCAGTGTAGTCTACGACTCAAGGACTGGAATTCAGTGGGTTCTTTTGATCCGGTTCACCAATGTGATCTGAAGATAGATATACTGCCAGATACATACACTCTAATTACTCATCAACTGCATACTAAAAACACACAAGCCATGTGGATCAGACATAACGACAAGGACTCAACAGAACACAGGTTTGCTCCCAGCCGACTCATCCCCTTTAATCTCGCGTCGTTGAAACTGTTACAGGCGTTAAGGGAATAGCGCCCATCAAAATTTGCAACTTGGTGTTGTGTGCGCAAACTTACTTTTGCCGTAGGTGAAGTTATCGTGTTATTGTTGGTTTATCTCAATCGAACATGATATGTGGAGTGTCCGCGCTTGAATGAAATGGCCTCCTAGTGTGAACCCACATGCTACCAAGTCAACCCATCTCATCACCACATCGTTGACCATGTTTTTCTTTAGTTGAAGATGTGAAGTTAGTTTGCTTCCATCTTTCCTATTAAACCACGAACAATTGCGGTTTCTGATCAACCTTTCCAATATCCCCCATTGTTTTCAGATGTTTAACTTTGTTCCGCCACCAGCTACGCGTAGCCAAAATGTCTATGCCCGCTTGTCCCTGGCGTGGCCCCTAATTAGCATTTGTGGTCCGTTTAAACGCAACCCAGATGGTTCATGTAGCTCCCAAGTAGTGGTCTGCAAACTGCCTGCTCCCAGGAATCTCATCAACACTTGTGTATCTCAGGCTATCTACGACCCACTCCCAACATCCATCTCTTCTGGTCACTATTGTTGGTCGAAGTTCTCGTCCGATGCCGGTTCCACAAATATTGCGATCCCTACGGGTCTGCTTCTCATCACCGCTTCAAGTCTGGGCCGTGTAGAAGTCTGGGATCTGGAAATTGGTAGGTTGATTGAGGTCATAGATTCTGATGCCTAGACGCAACTAAATGACCCTCAGTTCATTTGCACATATGTTTCTGTTCCCAAAGGTATGGGCATTTATCAAAGGCCAATTTGAAAGCTAGAGTCACTAGCTTCAGTGGTGTGGTGATCCACGAACGTACACGATTCCGAAGTTACTCAAGCCTACCGGTACACTTATTCTGTTTATCACAGTATCGAACCAACTGTAACTGTGTGCGAAATACACTTATGAATTCTACGTGGATTCAGTTTCGGCATGTTTACGGAAGACAGTAGATATCTCCAGAATAATGCGTAGAACGATCCGCCCTCACTCTGTAATAAACACACAGACATCTTTGAGTTGAGTAGACAGAAGACACGAATTACGCCATGAATTCATTTCGCACGGTGCTTAATAGGTACCCGCCATGAAAAGAAAACCCAGCAAGGCCTACGTTAAATGGTTAAAGGTGCAAACCGAGCGAGATTATAAGTAATAGCCACCGTTAGGCTCATGGCAAAACGATTGACAGTCGTTTTGGTGCCTGTCTACCGTCCCAAAGTTGTGTACCCGAATACGAAATCCGGCATCCAAACCATTTCACAGGAATTGTAATTGGAAAACATACCCCAGAGTTCCGGGACCACCGGTATCGAGCGCCGAAAACGATGGGACTCGTTCGATGAGAGCGACGGGACAATCTCCAGCCTAATACGAAAAAAGAATGGAGCATTTGCCGTATGCACAGTTGACCAGTTCAGCGAAGCGCTCATCGTATCCAATTAAACAAGCCATTCTCCACTTTGAAACACGGTGCGATCCTCACTTCAGTTTAACTACGAGATTCGGCCTCGACTTCACCCAGGACTTTAAGAGAGAAGCTCAGACGAATGAAGTTGTAATAAATGTAGCCTTATATCTCAGAGACGTGGCATAAGTCACGTTCCAACTTCGTAAGGATACTCGGGAGAACAGCATGCTGAGTTGCTTGACGAATAGTATGGACATTAAAGTGCCAATGTATACCGGCTGCCTTGGTTTTAGAAAATAATCAACATTCGCAGGTATATGGAAAGCAAAAAGCGAGTGCCTTAATGAGACAGGAAGTTGACTGACTTGAGTGACCCTATGCAGAGTCTCGGACTCAAAAGTTAATCACTCAGCAGCAAAGAGCTTACTTGGCCCGGTGATTCAGTTTGAGTCTGGTTACTGTTGCACGGGGCGAATACGTCGAAAGTGATATCAGGCGTTGAAATACCACCAAAGGTTTTCCGATCGTACGGTAAAATACGCCGGCGGTCAAGGTTAACCGTTGAGCAATCGGAGTGTTCCTGGTTCGAGAGTGCCTTCTTGACCTCCTTCTCCCACACTCGGAAGACGGGCGTGCATAAACTATGATATGAAATAAAAAAAGCACTGATATGTATATATATTCGCAGTTCACTCATAAAACATTGTTCTTAATTTTGCTTGCACAGAGTCGATCTCGTTAGGCGTGATGGAAGCACACAGTGCAACGTTGCATTGCTTTCTTTATTCCATATCGTAGTGATAATGGTAACCTCACTGTACAACAGCATACCTCTAGAGTTGATTGGCAGATTAGTTTGCCCAATAGATTCAATGAGCTCTGATTGAAGTACGTAATCTAAGCAGCCATACTTATTAACATCATCTCATTAAGAGCTTTTTGGTTTGTGTGTAATGAGATACTGTAGAGTGGATACCACAGGGCTTTGCTTTCTAACTTTAATCAAACGAGAAACTAGAGTAATGACTTTGCGCAGACGCACATCAGGTTAATGATGTCCACTCAACGCTACATGTTGCATATGGTTCCTCTGAAGAGTATAGAAACGGCCTCAGTATCGGTAGTTGTTTCCCAAAGAACGATGCCATGTACTCTCAAGCACGGTCTGCCATTTTGATCTGGTTTCAGCATGATACTTTTTCCGGTAGAAGATGCACACTTCATTTCTCAAAACAAAACAGGTTTTTAGAGAACCTAGCAACTGAACCTGGACAACATTTTTGAACGAACTGTCCACTCCAGTCTTGATTACGCAGTAAGTTGCATCCAACATGTCAACAAGTTACAGTTAAACCAGGAGAGAGGAAAATTATATGAAGTAGATTCGGTCGATGACAAGGCGAGTGAGCTCACAAATGTCATACGCCACTTGGAGCTTTGGCAACACGGCTATATAACACCACGTCAGAATCCACAAATGGTGCGCCAAACCTGACGTGTCTTAGATTCTGACGGGAAATTCTTCTACCAGTTTATAGACCTTTCATTCATGAAGGGAGCTTTTAGTATCCATCGTTTGGCGAAAAGATTATCGTGATAGCACGCCTCGTTGTATGCTAAGAAATTTATCAACGGCCAGGTATCATCGACCATGAATCGTAGTGGTCAAAATACTGGGACTATGGAGCCGAAGGATTTGACCTGAAATAAGTGTGCATCCCCGTGAAAGCTAGCGTGGCTGTGGCTACAGCGATGTATTAGGGCCGTTTGTTAACCAGATTCGGCTGAGAGGTTTATTTTTTTGGGTGGACCATTTCGATGAGTTTTTCAGTTGCAATTCCCCTGAAATGGTTTGGACGCCGGATTTTTTATCCGGGTACACAACTGTGGAACGACCGGTAGGACCGGCTGATCAACAAAGCTTCCATGTACTTCAGACCGTGTCCGTTGATGTAATATTTGCGCTGAGCTGTGGATGATAAATGCCTCATGCTGAATGCTACTCACTAGTGGATGAGCTGGGATCTCTCGACCGCTTTACGATTCGCTCGTTAGCCATGTTACCAAGCATCCTTTTCTTTTTTACCGATTCAAGTGTCGTCACCCCCACTTCAAGCATGTTTTCCTGTATAACTATTAGTATTAATCATAGGACTTCACCGTTTGACCGTATATAAACGCAGGAAAATGTTTGCTGTATTAACTCGCTGTCGCCTATCGTTCAACTGGAGGTCCGTTTCATGGCGAACAGTGTACAATATGTGTTTCAGTCGAAAGACAGACCATCAAGACTGTCGTGATGCCCATGAAAAACCTTAATGCACGGCGGCCAGTAATATCGTGTCGGTTCTCAACGTATTGCAGACACGCGGAAGGGAACCAAATCATTTTTTTCACAAGACCCTCCATGCACAGGGTTGTCCATCGTCAGACCTCCTTTTACTAAAAAAAAGACTGTACGTGTAAAAGGTTATTTACGAACTCAGAAAAATCGAATGGACACGCTGGTGAGTAGAGAGGACTCGCTTGCATATACTGGCTATCCGCTCGGAAGAGCAGTACCCAATGCATTGGCGACTTGGAGAAATTCAGAACCATACTAAATTGAGCATACGAGCATGAACCCGCACCGTCAGTTCTCTGCCCGTTTTCCTCATCCGTTTCCACGTCCGCATATATCGAAATACCGTTTCAGTTTTTAATGCCGGTATGTCTGTGTGTCAGTCGCCTTCCACATTTTTCAACAGACCAAATTTCAGTGATTCTAATATCAGTTAACATAAGTAGTATGTTTAGTGGTCAAAACTGTGGTGGAAATCTCGATTCACCGATTATCCAAACCCCGACACAACAGAAGATCTGACAAACGGCCTCAGTGTTGTGCCTTTCGTTATTCGCCAATTCATCTGTTCCGTATTCCACCAATTAACATACAGTTTATGATGCTGCATGTGCTAATGAGATCAGCGAGTTCTTTTGTTCAATCCCTACGTTTGCACAGGCTTAGATGGTTAGGTCATGTATTAAGGATGCCAGCTAGTCGTCTTCCACACCGAGCACTGTTCGCGGACACTGCGACCGATTGATGTAAGGTGCGAGGTGGTCAGATAATGACCTGGCGTAGGGAAATGAAGTCGTTCACGAAGGGGTTGGCCACCGTGGGTCGTGTTCGTCTCCCGGGCTGGGGTCCTCGCGACTCACAGAGTCGGTGGTTGGAGACACTAGGTGAGATGGCGGCTAATCGAGCTCAGTGGCGTGAATGTTGTCGTTGTTTGGCCGAGTTGTCTGTGAAGTGAGTGCATTTAATGACGCGGGGCAGTGAAAGCCGTAAGGAAGCTGTCTCGCTGATGACGCCTTACTCTCACTTGCAGCTCGGTTGTTTGTTTGCAAGGTGTAGGCACCTTGATGTTGAATGTTTGAATAGGGACGTAGTCATTTTCAGTAGTTAGGTCCCTTCCCGTCTCCTTTTTTCCTTCTATCCTATATATAAATATATATATATATATATGGCAGTTAAGCATTGGTGTGAACCACTGATGTATTGCTGTCTATGATGATGATGATGAATGAGATCAGCCAATGACAGGCTGTGATTTCTCTAATACTGTTGTACATCAATAAATTCGGCGTCTCAATTCACGAATAACAATTGCTTACTGCCACCAGTACCAGGTCTTCTCCTTATTACTTGCGTGGGAGGTTTCAATTCAAGTACGATTCCTAGGGCTATTCGAAGTCCCTAATCCCGAGTATCACAAATTGGCGTCGCGGAATGAAACTGCCTGCAATTAAGCGATTAAATTTTCATGCTGGTGCCAGTGAAATGGAGGAATGGGTCGAACGATTTGAACTGTGGTGCAACATTCGACGTGGTGTGGAGAAGGAAAACCAGTGAACAAGCCTCCTCATGCACACATAATCAATCCCGGCTCAAAGAAATTTAACAAGCGTTTCTCGTGCGGTGAGTTACACCTACGATCATCTTGCCGATTTCGTAATGCTATATGCCATTTATGCGGTAAATCTGGTCATATTAAGTAGGTATGTAGAAGTTTGAAACGTCACCTGAGTCAAGTTAGAGAGACGAGTACTGTAGAGCCGTCCACTGCTGTTTATTCATTACAAATGAAATCCAGGGCTGATCAATTTATTCATAGATGCCTCAATTTCAAATCGGGATGTAAGTATGAATTTATTGTGGACACAGGAAGTAGCGAATCGATTATTTCCAAACCGCTACTAGATCGCATGGCCTCTGACGCTCAACTGAGACCAACAACGATGGAAATACGCGAAGTTACTGGTCACCGGTTAGCTCTGCTAAGTGAGGCTGATGTGATGATTGTTAGTAATGATAATAAGCTGATTCCACTGCGTTTCTTGGTGTCGGAAGGAAGTTCAGCTATTCTGGGATTAAAAGCTAATTAGTACTCGATAGAGCCGTCACTCCAACTCCAGCCGTTGATTCATAGATTTTTACTCGCAAAGCGAATCGTGTGAGTTGTCACCGTTTTGAGCAAACCAGGAAGGTAATCCTCTGTGTATACATTTTTTGAACAGCATTCTGTTCGTCGATTTTATAGGCGCTCTATTAGAATAATGTTCTCAACATACTGCGGAACTGATCTCGCTTCTGGCATAGTACTTTTAATAAGGTAAGTGTCACCCTTTCAGAATTCTAATGTGACGCACTTTGCCAACAACTTTGACGTGAAGTCCGTCTATGAATAAATTGCTCAGCCCTGGATTTCATTTGTAATGAATAAACAGCAGTGGACAGCTCTACAGTACTCGTCTCTCTAACTTGACTCAGGTGACGTTTCAAACTTCTACATACCTACTTAATATGACCAGATTTACCGCATAAATGGCATATAGCATTACGAAATCGGCAAGATGATCGTAGGTGTAACTCACCGCACGAGAAACGCTTGTTAAATTTCTTTGAGCCGGGATTGATTATGTGTGCATGAGGAGGCTTGTTCACTGGTTTTCCTTCTCCACACCACGTCGAATGTTGCACCACAGTTCAAATCGTTCGACCCATTCCTCCATTTCACTGGCACCAGCATGAAAATTTAATCGCTTAATTGCAGGCAGTTTCATTCCGCGACGCCAATTTGTGATACTCGGGATTAGGGACTTCGAATAGCCCTAGGAATCGTACTTGAATTGAAACCTCCCACGCAAGTAATAAGGAGAAGACCTGGTACTGGTGGCAGTAAGCAATTGTTATTCGTGAATTGAGACGCCGAATTTATTGATGTACAACAGTATTAGAGAAATCACAGCCTGTCATTGGCTGATCTCATTCATCATCATCATCATAGACAGCAATACATCAGTGGTTCACACCAATGCTTAACTGCCATATATATATATATATATTTATATATAGGATAGAAGGAAAAAAGGAGACGGGAAGGGACCTAACTACTGAAAATGACTACGTCCCTATTCAAACATTCAACATCAAGGTGCCTACACCTTGCAAACAAACAACCGAGCTGCAAGTGAGAGTAAGGCGTCATCAGCGAGACAGCTTCCTTACGGCTTTCACTGCCCCGCGTCATTAAATGCACTCACTTCACAGACAACTCGGACAAACAACGACAACATTCACGCCACTGAGCTCGATTAGCCGCCATCTCACCTAGAGTCTCCAACCACCGACTCTGTGAGTCGCGAGGACCCCAGCCCGGGAGACGAACACGACCCACGGTGGCCAACCCCTTCGTGAACGACTTCATTTCCCTACGCCAGGTCATTATCTGACCACCTCGCACCTTACATCAATCGGTCGCAGTGTCCGCGAACAGTGCTCGGTGTGGAAGACGACTAGCTGGCATCCTTAATACATGACCTAACCATCTAAGCCTGTGCAAACGTAGGGATTGAACAAAAGAACTCGCTGATCTCATTAGCACATGCAGCATCATAAACTGTATGTTAATTGGTGGAATACGGAACAGATGAATTGGCGAATAACGAAAGGCACAACACTGAGGCCGTTTGTCAGATCTTCTGTTGTGTCGGGGTTTGGATAATCGGTGAATCGAGATTTCCACCACAGTTTTGACCACTAAACATACTACTTATGTTAACTGATATTAGAATCACTGAAATTTGGTCTGTTGAAAAATGTGGAAGGCGACTGACACACAGACATACCGGCATTAAAAACTGAAACGGTATTTCGATATATGCGGACGTGGAAACGGATGAGGAAAACGGGCAGAGAACTGACGGTGCGGGTTCATGCTCGTATGCTCAATTTAGTATGGTTCTGAATTTCTCCAAGTCGCCAATGCATTGGGTACTGCTCTTCCGAGCGGATAGCCAGTATATGCAAGCGAGTCCTCTCTACTCACCAGCGTGTCCATTCGATTTTTCTGAGTTCGTAAATAACCTTTTACACGTACAGTCTTTTTTTTAGTAAAAGGAGGTCTGACGATGGACAACCCTGTGCATGGAGGGTCTTGTGAAAAAAATGATTTGGTTCCCTTCCGCGTGTCTGCAATACGTTGAGAACCGACACGATATTACTGGCCGCCGTGCATTAAGGTTTTTCATGGGCATCACGACAGTCTTGATGGTCTGTCTTTCGACTGAAACACATATTGTACACTGTTCGCCATGAAACGGACCTCCAGTTGAACGATAGGCGACAGCGAGTTAATACAGCAAACATTTTCCTGCGTTTATATACGGTCAAACGGTGAAGTCCTATGATTAATACTAATAGTTATACAGGAAAACATGCTTGAAGTGGGGGTGACGACACTTGAATCGGTAAAAAAGAAAAGGATGCTTGGTAACATGGCTAACGAGCGAATCGTAAAGCGGTCGAGAGATCCCAGCTCATCCACTAGTGAGTAGCATTCAGCATGAGGCATTTATCATCCACAGCTCAGCGCAAATATTACATCAACGGACACGGTCTGAAGTACATGGAAGCTTTGTTGATCAGCCGGTCCTACCGGTCGTTCCACAGTTGTGTACCCGGATAAAAAATCCGGCGTCCAAACCATTTCAGGGGAATTGCAACTGAAAAACTCATCGAAATGGTCCACCCAAAAAAATAAACCTCTCAGCCGAATCTGGTTAACAAACGGCCCTAATACATCGCTGTAGCCACAGCCACGCTAGCTTTCACGGGGATGCACACTTATTTCAGGTCAAATCCTTCGGCTCCATAGTCCCAGTATTTTGACCACTACGATTCATGGTCGATGATACCTGGCCGTTGATAAATTTCTTAGCATACAACGAGGCGTGCTATCACGATAATCTTTTCGCCAAACGATGGATACTAAAAGCTCCCTTCATGAATGAAAGGTCTATAAACTGGTAGAAGAATTTCCCGTCAGAATCTAAGACACGTCAGGTTTGGCGCACCATTTGTGGATTCTGACGTGGTGTTATATAGCCGTGTTGCCAAAGCTCCAAGTGGCGTATGACATTTGTGAGCTCACTCGCCTTGTCATCGACCGAATCTACTTCATATAATTTTCCTCTCTCCTGGTTTAACTGTAACTTGTTGACATGTTGGATGCAACTTACTGCGTAATCAAGACTGGAGTGGACAGTTCGTTCAAAAATGTTGTCCAGGTTCAGTTGCTAGGTTCTCTAAAAACCTGTTTTGTTTTGAGAAATGAAGTGTGCATCTTCTACCGGAAAAAGTATCATGCTGAAACCAGATCAAAATGGCAGACCGTGCTTGAGAGTACATGGCATCGTTCTTTGGGAAACAACTACCGATACTGAGGCCGTTTCTATACTCTTCAGAGGAACCATATGCAACATG
This sequence comes from Paragonimus westermani, assembly GCA_008508345.1. Classification (NCBI taxonomy): domain Eukaryota; kingdom Metazoa; phylum Platyhelminthes; class Trematoda; order Plagiorchiida; family Troglotrematidae; genus Paragonimus; species Paragonimus westermani. The sequence goes on from QNGE01000842.1 coordinate 178,374, forward strand.
TAGCGTTGAGTGGACATCATTAACCTGATGTGCGTCTGCGCAAAGTCATTACTCTAGTTTCTCGTTTGATTAAAGTTAGAAAGCAAAGCCCTGTGGTATCCACTCTACAGTATCTCATTACACACAAACCAAAAAGCTCTTAATGAGATGATGTTAATAAGTATGGCTGCTTAGATTACGTACTTCAATCAGAGCTCATTGAATCTATTGGGCAAACTAATCTGCCAATCAACTCTAGAGGTATGCTGTTGTACAGTGAGGTTACCATTATCACTACGATATGGAATAAAGAAAGCAATGCAACGTTGCACTGTGTGCTTCCATCACGCCTAACGAGATCGACTCTGTGCAAGCAAAATTAAGAACAATGTTTTATGAGTGAACTGCGAATATATATACATATCAGTGCTTTTTTTATTTCATATCATAGTTTATGCACGCCCGTCTTCCGAGTGTGGGAGAAGGAGGTCAAGAAGGCACTCTCGAACCAGGAACACTCCGATTGCTCAACGGTTAACCTTGACCGCCGGCGTATTTTACCGTACGATCGGAAAACCTTTGGTGGTATTTCAACGCCTGATATCACTTTCGACGTATTCGCCCCGTGCAACAGTAACCAGACTCAAACTGAATCACCGGGCCAAGTAAGCTCTTTGCTGCTGAGTGATTAACTTTTGAGTCCGAGACTCTGCATAGGGTCACTCAAGTCAGTCAACTTCCTGTCTCATTAAGGCACTCGCTTTTTGCTTTCCATATACCTGCGAATGTTGATTATTTTCTAAAACCAAGGCAGCCGGTATACATTGGCACTTTAATGTCCATACTATTCGTCAAGCAACTCAGCATGCTGTTCTCCCGAGTATCCTTACGAAGTTGGAACGTGACTTATGCCACGTCTCTGAGATATAAGGCTACATTTATTACAACTTCATTCGTCTGAGCTTCTCTCTTAAAGTCCTGGGTGAAGTCGAGGCCGAATCTCGTAGTTAAACTGAAGTGAGGATCGCACCGTGTTTCAAAGTGGAGAATGGCTTGTTTAATTGGATACGGTGAACGGTTGCTTGCGGTCTGTCAGACGTAGTACATCGCTCAAGATATGTATAAACGCGAATCAGAAAAATGTTGTGTTAATCACATCGGTTCTCGCCACAGCGGTTAGTAATTCAGATATTCCAAAAGAATGTATCCAGTAACGCTGTCGCCCGTCGTCTGATGGGGGGCTTGCGGTTGCGAAAGCACTGGATATCTTCCATTTTGATGGCTGTATAATCAGGCTTTCCTTGGTTCTCGTTAGCCTTAAACCTGGCACCGACAGCTGAAAACCTAGATACAATGCGACGTGAGACTTGTACGAGCGATATGTATCACTTCGCCAAGCGATCGGAAGAGATGGGGCGTACCACTTCATCCGTGCTACTCTCCGCGTTTGCGTTGATCGCCAAATTGGCGTTTCCGAAGCCATAGTTATAAACTTTGGTCCGTTTATCACCAGTCACTTTCATCGTCCTTACAGGTGGATTGAACATTTTGAGGAACAGCCAAACTGAATTCAACCACAGTGTATGGACGATGGGATCGGGACGTTCTGTTATTGCGTTCCACACAGACCTTCGAGAGCAGATGTGACTCTGTTGCTCAAGCTGTTAAAGCCTATATTTTGATTTCAAGGATGATAGCCTGAGATTGACATCAGACTCTACAACATTCTTTCGTAAACTTCGGGAAACTGACTGGATACTTCGTGATTGTTGCTTATTCGTAGGAATATCAGTTTTTTTCAAAAGGACCCGAAGTCTGTGTGACAACCGCAGAGGCATCATTATTTGTATCCTATCCTGGTTGTTCACCGGCACTACGTTACGTCAGCTCGACAAACCCAAAGGGGGGTCAGATTCGCATAGATCAGATGAGATTCCGATCCGATCATCGGTGCACTGGTCACATTTTGGAAGAACCAACATTTTGGCAATCTGATCGTCATATTTTTAGAGCGGACGACTACTGTCGGTTCGGTCGCTCGTATTGTTCTCTTCGCAAAGGATTTCCACGGAAATACCTCATCGTGTCTTCCTGCAAACAGGGCGAGAGTTTACGGGTACTTAGATTTTAAGTTTATCACTTCTGATGGCGTTCGTCAGGAATGCCTGTTTTCCCATTCCCTTTCAGTGTTCATAAACGACATTCCAGAGGGTGCTCTTGAGGATTCCGATGGACTTCTTCCCAGTATCAAGTCAACCGACATGGAATTGACGGGTGATATTGTTCTGTCTAACCCTTCGTTTGAAGGCATGCAAACCATGCTGAGCAAGGTGAATGACCGTGCTGGTCTCTATGATTTATACCTCAAGCTTTCAACGTTTAAGTAGCTACTCCAGGAGTGAGACAACCACACCCATACGTTCTTTACTTGAGTTTGTGAAATGCCCCACCTACTTGGCTTGGTGAGACAGCATCGATATTAGCTAAGGAACATGTTACATTTGCCAACCTGCGTTATCTGGGAGATCGTAGAGATTGTCTCTGAGAGTATGCGAGTGTACTGTACGATTCATTTTGTTCTATGGTTCAGAAACTTGGCCTGTTCAGAGTGGAGATTTCGACGCACTTCTAGTGTTTGACCGTGGCTATGCTTGTCGCTCACTCCACGTCGACTGTAAAGATTGCATCAGCCTCATGGCTGTTCCCCGGCCCGTATTTAAAAAATCTTCCGTTGCGTGGTGAACCGACAAAAATACGCAGCCTGTGATAGTTGAGTCACGTGTTCAGTATGCGACTGATCGTTTACCTCATCGGACATCAGTCACTGAGAACAGCGGTAGTTAGGTCAAACTACGAAGTGGGCGAGCAACGACGTAACCGCACAATGTGAAGCCCTTTACTATTCCGTGAGTTACAGACGGTTAACGCTATTCGACCAGTTGAAGACCTCATGATCACATAGATCGCTAGTGGGAACCCTTTTCCTACGTGGCAACTTGTTACGGTCACTGGCGCGTGTATCCACAACGCTATCTTTATTCACCCTTCTTTTGTTACTGTCCCTTTGCTTGTTTGATAACTTCTCAAAAACGTTCACTTGTGATGAGGGCAGATTGAATCGTAACACCGTCTGGTTGTGCTTATAGTCGCTTACGAATGACTAAGCAAATTAACATGCTGTGTTTGGGTGTCTGTGCAATGGAGTGGACACACATAGCAGTTGCTTTTACATTCGACAAGCTTGTCCACCCTTGCGACCTGATAACATAAGTAACCGGACAATCGAGCAGCCAAATTGTGGTGGTCGAACTGAAGGCATCGCTGAAGGTTGGTATTGTATTTTTGCCTGTTGGATAGTCTGATTAAAAAGTGTCGGCGACTGAATGCAAATATCAGTGACTAAAAGACGACTGGCGGTGTCCAAATTAAAGTCCTATACTAAAGTGGGCGCTCATGTGACTAATGTGTTTCAGGAAATGTTTTGGTTGCCAACGTTCTCCGTAGTGGCGAACACTTCAGGAAGTCTGTGGCGTGCAGCAAATGATGTTTCCTTCGGAACAGTTTGAATATCACGTTGGGTTCCGGAACTTCCAGAAACAAAATTTATTACCTATATGCATGACCACCGTAATGATTACCGTATTAATCTGCCTCGAACTTTAGACGACCATCCTGTTATTTTTAATTTGATTAGTCGGAACATCGTATGTGTTGAAATTTTCACCTAACCTTTCGGGCGTGAGCCCATTGGATCCGTTCTGATCCTACATAATTCTGCGTTTCGTCAAAGCTATTCCAAAACCTTCAGCAGTTATTGTTTGATATCCAACAAAAGTTTGGATTTCTATTAAGAGCACGGTGTGATCATTTAAATAAGAACCGGTTCTTTCCAATCTGAATCTGAGATTTCTGAGCTTCTTGCATAACTTCGTAGCCCAGTCGATAGAGGAGTGCATGCCACCAAAGACCACACGGATCCCGCTCTTTATTCAAACTCCTAATTTCTACAGAAAATTGTTCAGTAACCTACTTATTAGTTGTTATTTCATGACTAAGCATTAGCGTTGGTGGATACTGACTTTACCTAAATACACAATCCAGTGGGAGAGCATCATGCTGTTTGCTGCATATTGTTTGTCAATAATTTGATCGATTCCTAACTCAGCGAAAGGTTGGCTTAAAAACACTGGATTTATTTTCTTTCCCCCTTCCATTTTTTATTCCACATTTTATCCATTGCTCACCCTTTGTTGGTTTACACTGATTCTCTGTCCACCAGGTTCCACGAACAGTCTACTGAATTCATCGGCCCTGTGTGGTGGACTTCTCCGTTGTGCTGCCATACCATCAACCAGACAATCGGTGGGTCATCATCGTGCCTCTATTCTCATAAGTGGCCGAAGCGGTCCAATCGGATTATGGGATTTACGATCCGGTGATCGCACGCATCCCCAATGTGTTTTTTCTCACCCCTGTCGGTATTCGACGGTGCGTTTATGCTTATTGTCTGTTTTACTGAGTCGAAATTAATGCGAGGTTTGTATTTTGATTTTCCTATGCACCCAAAGGTTTCACAGGCTAGGAGAAGTGACTGTTTGTGGCATGCGTGATAAAAACACCATCTTTTTAGCGTTATTTGTTACAGTCCTGTTTAAAACACTACTGAAGTCATTTTCAGATGTGTTTTGCAGTTATGCATGTCTGCATCCTCATTGTCATGATCGACACCAGTACGTCAGCAGTTGACACTGCTGTTCACTTGTCATGCAACCATGAAAAGCAAATACGTAATACATCCTGATGGAGAGTCTGTCAGCCGGCCGAGCTACGCATTAGGTCTGATATAACAGTAAGCCAAAGCCGCTCTGCTGAACTGTGATACTCGTTTTTCAGACCATCCTGTCGCGAAAAGAAACACTGGACTCGAGTTTCGCTCTTGCTAATGTCCATCGCTGCTGCATATCCTTACCACGGCCAGGGTTAAAACTCTGGCTACGCTTTCGTGAGGTTATCGTGTTGACTACTGCGCAGTTGATCTCACATTTTCGAAAGAGGCTGGTTAGAAGGTCTGTCTAAAATTAACCAAATCCTCCGCTAGACATCAGGCATCCTGTTACGGCCAACAATTTTCCACCTACTAACTTCATAGTGGATGTGATGCATTAGCTGATACTTGGCGAACGTGGAGAAATTGACAATTATGTGAAGCAAGATCACTGAATAAGTTGACGAAACCTCAGGTTCGTGATGAACAACACTGTGCTGGGTTATGTAGGAGGTGAGAGGCGAATACGGTTGTAACATGATTTCTGCTGATGTTCAAAACTAGTTCTCCCCAAGAGGTCGGTAATTTCGATTCGGCGAGCGTTTGACACACCTGAACTCCGTGTACCTGCTGGTACCCAAGTACTGTGAACGCCTCCATTCAAAGGTCAGCAACATATCGGCTCCACGTCGCACTGATTTGTATCTACCTATAAAAAGGATTGTACGGGCATAACTGAGGGATGCTAAGTCTACTGGATGAAGGAACGTTTGTCTAAATGGGTACAGAAAGCTGCCTCACCGAAGAACAGCAGTCACTGAAAAACCTGTGCAAGACCGATATACGTAGTCGTTCGGCACACTGTCAATGGTCGCGTTATAGATCCAGGTTGTTCATTCCGAGTCTAGTTAGGTTGTTGTAACCCGCATGTCTCACAGCCTCTGGAAATCGTCGTAACCAGCCGACTCAGTCCTGTTTTGTACGTTCAGGAGCATTTATTCGTGTACATGGCCCTACCCTGAACCTTCCTCAATCCACCAACCTATTACCTACCCTCCTTAAATGATCCGAGCCTTCAGTAAATTTAAAATTAATCATTCTACACGTTCACTCAATAGTGTGCTGATTCTTTTTAGAATACTGATAAACTACATTAACCTGTAGCATATGACGAATCGCCCTTTGCATAACGCCCTCACCCTTCGTTGTCTTTGTTTTTCTCAGGTCAAAACTCGTGGTCACCTGCTTTGTTTGATGCACTACAGTGTAGTAAATCATGTAGTTCAGCTTTTGTCTGAGTGGCTCCGACTGGATCAGCCGAATTTTTCAATGTAATTACTCGCCGAACGACAGTACCAACCCCGTTCCGCCGTAAATTTGGGGGTTATCGTGGATAGTAGAGTAACAATCTGTCTCACACTAACGAAAACAATTGGCATTTTTTGTAATGGTTACTCATGCCCTCATTCCACTCTCTAGAAGTTCAACAATAGTGTCGGTCACAAGCAGGGAATTTCGTCAACTCATCCAGCGATAGCGCACAATATGAATTTCTTTGTTACAATTTGTAACGTTCACCGGATGGAAGTTGAGTTCCACGACTACGAAATGATAACACGATTCTTGGTCGTAAAAACGACAGCACTATTCATACAGCGATTGCTACCTAAATAAGGTACAAACCTCACTTCGTCTCAAGTCTTGGGTAGGTTTCAACAGTAAAACGAAACCAGGCGAGGAATCATGAATAAATGGGAAAAACAAGTAAGATCGTTGTACAAGGAGAACTGGAGCGAATGAAGTCGCACTGATACTACCTCGAACATAAATCATACGATTTTGACGGCCAGTAAAATTACCTTACATGGGCGCGTTACAGACAGAACGGAGAGCACGCGGGCTTGTGTGGTCAGAGAAGGTGTAGACACAAGCAGACAGACAGATACATGTTGTGCTTTATTGAGATTTGGACAAGTAATAGATTAGGAGAAATTTTACCTTTTCAGAAAGTCCGGATACCGTTTGTAGAAAGCATGAGCCAGTGTGCTACATCCACCGTGAAGGTAGAAGGTTCACGTGTGTCGATCTTAACACGACGGCCTACTAAATAAGTGCTGTGGTTCAGCTGCGTTTCCTTGGTTCCTTGTTGCTTTAGATCAACTGAGTCATCTGGTCGGCTGATCTGTGGTTCGCAAGTGTGTATGTGCGATCACACTAGGTGTTCAAATTAGGCTGTACTAGGGTGGGCGGCTTAGTGATCATCTGCTAATAGCGTGGGGGTTCACAAGAAGGTAATATAACAGGTAAGATAGTTTTTGGTAATTCATCGTTAGGCTAACAACAACATAATTACTTGGATCTGCGCTAAGTGTGGGAAAAGCAAATTTTGTACGTTTAGATGATCTGGGATACTTGACGAATTTGACATCTAGAAAATTGTGTAGTGACGCAACCACATTCGCGCCAACGTATGGAGGGAGAATGTGATACGACTGTTCAGTCAGAACTGCACGCAAGAGATGAATGAACTATGAACACAGGAGATATTAATAGTTGGCCGTGACAACCTGACCGTCGTCGCAAGCTAGTCATCAGCGAAATGACAGTTGTTGCTACGATGGTCAAAATATGGCCTGATTTGCTTAGACCAAAACCTAAACATTCCGCTGATCAAATTAAATGAACCGGCAACTTCAAGGGTTGTGGTTGATCTTAACCAAATGTGAAACAATTAGAGATGTACAAGTTTTCGTTTGTCTGATTCTCGGATATGATCAGCTAAATACTTGTTAGACCTAAGTGGACTGTCCCACAATAACGATGAAATCTTTGCAAATATACTGAAGCTGCAGCCCTGTTCTCTGATTGAAAGATGTAGATACCTTGATGCCAAATGTTTCAATGTAGACGTAGTTATTTTTATTAGTTCGGTTCTCCCCTCTCCCCTTTTTTTCTGCGTGGTTAGAGCGTTTTGCCCCTTGCGGTTGTATGGCATATCGCTGATGACGCCTTACTCTCACTTGCAGCTCGGTTGTGTTGTTTGCAAGGTGTAGGCACCTTGATGCTGAACGTTTGAATAGGGACGTAGTCATTTTCAGTAGTTAGGTCCCTTCCCGTCCCCTTCTTTTTCGTTCTCTCTTTCTATATAGGGTTTGCTGTTTCTTCATGGTTGTGTGGCAGTTAAGCATTAGTGTGAACCACTGATGTATTGCTGTCTATGATGATGATGATGCAGTTAAACATCAGCTAGGATGGCTGATGTACTGCTGTCCATGATGACGATGACGAGTATGCAGTTTATCTTCCAGCTGTTGAGACATGACCGATGTGAGAGTAAAATCCACCCATTATTGCGCAGTAAAAGGCATATGACCAACAGCATTAGTAAGTTGCATACTGATAATGTCCGTCGTGACTTGAACCCTAGACGGAGGCCAGAGGTGAACCGATTTTATTCCGTTTGGCTTCGTGGGTACTTCATCAGTCGCCGTTTTCGCACGATTAGCACTCTGTGAGTAAACTTTGTGGAGCTGTCGGTTACTCATTCGTGCTCTCATCCGATCAGATCTGCAGGGCTCTGTTAACCTGACGACGAATAAGTATTTTCTTTATAGTGATACAAAGTGAATATGCTGACCAATATGTTCTCTTCCTGTGCATCTCACGCTGTAACGAGACATATGAATGGAGAGGTGCTTTTATATCCCAGATTCCAGAGTGAGACGAATGTTACGGTGTGTCTGATTTAATTCTGCTACTGTTTCGCTGTGAAATCGAATCACTAATGTCAAAGTAACGCTTATACTGGATGAACTGCTCCATAGTTTCTGATAGTCCACTAGTAAATCTTGTCTGGAAACGCCGACAAGCAACGGGCTAGATGCGCATCCGATTGTTACCCTGTCAACCTGGCGACAACGTTTACCGGCTGCCTGAAGCTGAAATACTGTAGATGCACTAATAAAGTATCTGCTGGAGTCCATTCTCTTGTTTTCCGGAATCTTTGTTGATAACTGTTACGTGGTCACGTACGAAATCATTGAGCTGTATTCAGTTTTAACGGTAATTCCAACTAAGTATTTCTGAAGGAGAAACTTATGCAAACTCGTGTGTACTTACACTTTCATATCATTTGCTGTAATTCTTGGACCGATTGGTCGTTGAACGCTGATCATTTTATCGGTGCAAAATGAGAAAGAGACAAAGGTCAGTTGCTTCAGATTTGCAGTTACGTATAAAGTTGCCGCCTGAAATTTCCACATCTCTTCGTGATTGAATGAGCATAGCGACCATACCGTTTCAGCATCATACAGAAAGAATATGATCTCTTAAATTACAAACATGATAAAGACTTGTCACAAACAGCCGCGTGCGCGGGTTATCCTAAAAAAGTGTGCTGTTTCCCACTGCAGAAATATTTGAGATAGTCTCATTTGATGACTTGGTAAATTGAAACTGAGTGATGAGAGATCAATCCATTAGTCAAGCCGATCGGGTTACTCATCACAGAGGTGACGACGCTGAGGATTAGCAGCAGTAAATCGACCCTTCTTTTTGAATTTTCTCGACAAGTGACGTTAACTGTGACGTAGTCGCCCACGGTAGTTAGAGGAGTCCACTAGCCGATAGGTTATAAAATGACGTTCGCAATCTAACATCAAAACTGAACAAAACCGGTAGGTGAGCATAGATTTACTGTAATAGGTGAGGAGGGGTTCTTGAGGTCTTTATAAATTAACAGATTGTACGCAAACCGCATTTTATGTCGTGACCTCTGAGCTAAACACATAATCGCTCGATAGAGACGAATATTTTGAAGCTACAGGTATCTGTACTATACCTTTTATTCGGTTGACGTGGATACAGAACAGGAAAAGGCCGACAAGCGTCACCAAATCTACGCTGGGTCATCTCATTTTTTGTTCTACGTTTCAACTAACCACGCATCTCCTAACGTTGTGATCCGATTTCAGTAAAAGCTTAACTATTGTGCTACTCTCTTCAGTGTCTACTTGTGGTGTATCAATTTGACTTCAGAAATGGAGCAAATTTGGAGTTTTATCAAATATATGATGACTTGTCATTCATTTTTGAACAATAAATGACCTGTTCAGTTATATTTGTATTAAACTGCGACGAACCAAGTCGATTACATTAATTCTAACGGCATCAGGTTTCTCCTGCTTCTACTTCTCCATAGTTCGTCACAGTTCTTTTTAGTTTCGTAAGCAGATCGGCTGTTTCGTTCTTGACTATTTTTCATAACAGTGGTCGAGTATGTTCTACATCGCCTAACCACTTCGACAGCCAAATAAAGAGGAGGGATAGTGAATCAGACCAACCACTGAAGTGGTTAAGCCAGGTTCACCGAACCCACTTAATCCGCTTCAAAACGGGCCCAAGAACGGTTCAGCTGATCTCTTTACGAACAACTCCTTGATCATTGACTAATATTGTACGTTAAGCATTCACAGTTGATTGCAGCGTTCGCACTCAGGTGCACTAGTCAAGATACACTTTCCAGCCAGTTTGCAGGATTCACTGAATGGAACACAAACGTCATCCGTTGAAGAATTATAATTAAGAAACGAGTGTGAATTATCAGAATTTTGACGCATAGTATTCTTATTTATTAGGTGACTTACTTAGGCTTGATCTTGCAGTTAATGTGCACCTTGGCTTTTAGCCCACAAGTGACTTGCTGTGGCTGACAGACACGCACTTCTCTTCCACCTCTGACCTCGTCGATCGGGATGTGTGTGACGTCAGTGTAGCCGTGTGGGACACACGGTTCAAGAACCGGCCAATATCACACCAAATATATCAGGTACGTGTTTCATACTAAACCGCTGGTGACTGAAACAGCTTTTCACTTGCATGATACATGTGCGCATTTGAAAAATAACCATTCTCCACCTCAGGAACGATGGGGCTGCGTTCGTATGGCTCTTCGTGGATCATCTGAAAGTGCGGGGCACAATCCGGAACCTCGGTTCGCCGTGCAAAACCACGGGAACGCGATTGTTGAAGTGTATGGTACTCATAAATCGTCAAGTAATTCCTCAATTCGAACACAATATCGTATGGAGAAGCGCTGGAGATACGAAGGACACGACGTATGTCATATTTTGTTCAACTGTACAGCGCACACGTCTGATAAATTCAAGTCCACTTGAAAGGCGTCGGCGTTAACCAGTTTCTTGATTTTACTTGTTCTCAAAACAGAATATCAGTCGAGGTGTAATAAGTCACCCGATAGGCGTACAAAGATACAGTCCAAGACCTCAGACACATTGATACAGTCAACCACATAACTTGGTTTGGAACCCATCAGTCTCTAAAGCGTTGGAGGTTAATTCTTCTACTTCAGCGTAGTTCCCGTTCACTTGTTGGGTTCTCTTTTTCTGCGCTAATTCCTGATCATTTGCATCTACGAAGGTTCATGGTCACACGGAACGGTGAGTTAGGTATACTGGCGTAAATTTTCGCGGGGTAGGCAGATTGGTAGCGTGCAGTTTTGTTCAAAGATATGGCCGTCGTTGTCACAGTTACAGGGAGCCATTAGACTGGTTCCAGTACAGCCTTCAGAACTGGGACTTTGAAATTTTGGCGTCGGGACTTGAACAAAACCGATAGCTGGGTTTTTTCTTCAACAATAAAGGCGCTGCATTCACCTCAGATACGCTTGAATGACCCGTTACTGACTGAGCGGACTCTGTCACATGTACAAAATGTGAGGGCTGTTCGTGAGTATCTACATAGGCAGACTACGCGAGGATTAAAGACTATGATAAGTGAACAGAGGTATGGCAGAAGTCAGTTGCGGTGTGGAAAACGTCCAGGTAATTGGACGATGATTTAGAACCGTACAGGGACGCTCAGTTACAGAGGCCCAACGACGGTTACGACCTCTTGGGCACGTGACAACCAGTCTTGAGTTTACCTGATTGATCTGCATCAGTCAACCACTCAAAGGGGCAGACAGCCTGTCATCTTTTTATAATCCATATTCCGCTACTCTGTCAAAATTGATACATCGGAAAACTAACTTGTCTAATTGATTGCACCGATCCTATTTGTCTTTGTTTCCACGTGCCCTCTTGCTGCCAGGAGTCAGTTGTTCGAACGCGCCTCAGTCCTTATCCATGTATTCCCGTTTTGCGACCTGTTACTTCTGTATTATTGTAGCGATTCATGCCCTGCCTGTTTTGGATACTGCTAGAGCTATAATTTATCAACCTAGTTGGAAGCAGCTTCTGAGCCATAGGTAAAACATCGCCAGTAAACATTACTACCGGTTGCCCGCAAGTTGTTCTCAAATTAAAGCTCACTACCTCTTCGCGTCTTATTAGTTGGATACACAGTGTGCATCTGATTGTCATTTCCGGACGGTTCCAATGTTAGTTTCCTTCTTGCTAATAAATATACACAGTTGGTTTGGATCTCCCTCACTGGTTAGCTTGAGACAGTCTACACGGTCACAAAAGGCAAGAGTTTGAATCGATATAAGTATCTTCCAGCGCTCATAATCAAATCAAACGTCTAGTAAGCCGCCTTCTAGAGTGGGGGAAGATACAAAAAAAGTGGAAACTGGGCAGGAGGGGGTCGACATAGGGCGCCCCAAAATTTCCGAATATAGAAATCCGATCATTGTTCTACGTGACACTCACCCCGCAGTTTGTCACCGTACCTTTTTGTGGTGCGTATGTGGTTTTATGGTGCTCCTGTTTTCGCTGCCCACACCGATTGGCACTAGGTAGCGTGGAGTGAAATCAAACAGGTTTTCTAACATGTTGTTTTTGAAAACGAAATAAGCGGTGGGATTCACATTGTTGACGAGAAGATATCTTTAGCGTGACTGCCAATTATTATTGTTAATCCAGTAACCGTACAATGAATGTCGCAAAATGTGCTGCTTCATTTCCCCCTTTGTAAGTGTCAGGCTCACCCGCTCGGACTTGCCTACAGTTCGGACGGATGTTATCTTGCCAGCGGGTCTTGGGAACCCAACCGGCCGGTTATCTGGTCTTCCGGCAAGTCCACAATTCCCCGCGGACAACAGATAGCTTGTATCACGCCGGCAGATCGCGGTCATCGACACGGAAGCATGGTTACAGATGTGATGTGGATACCCTCATCAGTAATGCAGCGTCACCAGTACGGATTGGTCGCCGTGCAGGACACTGGTGCAGTGTTTGTTTACACATACCGGCCCTTAGCAGAGCACATTTGGAGATCGACAGATGAGTTTCAACGGAACTCGCCCGATCTATAAAGCACTATTACTCTACACCACGAACAGATGACACATTTGTGCATAAGAGATTTTCAAGCGTCGAATAGCTTTCGGGAAGATGTACACCTAATTTTTGGACTGTTTCCAGATTCTATCAGCCCCATGATCAAGCCTGACAGCAATTCAACAAAACATCACTGACTGCCGTTTCCTCTTACAGCGGTTTGAACACCACGGTTTCAAACATCCCGGCAGATGGCGCACGTACCAACGTGATTACTATCGACTCGGACGGGCATCTGACTTCCGGCTTCCAACATGGAATACGATGCGCACATTATCCTTCGGTGGGGTTAAAACAGCTATGTTCGCTTTCGTCACGCAGATCCTTCAAGAAACTTGACAGACACAATCCATTACTCAAGCGAGGATGTACTATAGAAAATTCGAGGTGTGTACCATGTTGCTCAAATGAATTACTGACGTGACATCTGAGTTGGGGGTTCCGGAACCATGAAGTCAGTCTTGTTAACCGAATTGAATAATCGGAAAGTATTGTTTTCGTACAATCGAATGACTTATTTTCTGTCGTAGATGTCCAGCGCTTTGTGACATTTGGCATTATATGTTAATTGTTGACTGCTCTGTTCGGCTAAATCCACGTTTGTTGACCTACCCTAAACCCTGGCCGGTTTAAAGCGCCAGCAATTTGATGCGCTCTAAACCTGCACCCGCTGGTCACTAGCGACACCAGTATCAGTTGTTACGTAGCTTCTTCGTGTTGTCCTCGAGAGATAGAGTTGTAATTAAAGGTCCGATCTTAACCAAGAGCAGCAGTCAATTCGAATTTCATTTGAAAAAATACCTCGCAATTAACAAGATGTTTTTGTACTTTTGGAGCTTTCTTGGTTGACACTACCAATTGTAGTCTTGCCATCTCCGGACCGAAAAAAATTTTCAAAATGCGTAAAGTTCGTTTTACCAGACTTGAATTTAACTTTCTACATCACTTGCATTATCATGAAACCCTAAAAACGGTCCGTTGCCGCTCACATTCACAAGCTAATATCACGTGTATTTACAATCAAAATACTCTTACAGCCGACAGCAAAGGTTACGCTTTACCTGCTTGAGCGTGTTTCACAAATGGGAGTATATTAATCACAGCGTCATACACAAATCTAAGCTGATCCAAAACCCTAATGTACAACTGGGCCCAATAAATCAAGACATCAACGTCAAGCCGTTCCTGGGTCAGACCAGAAGCATGGTGTTCACACATTCGACGGCACAGTTACTTTTTACCATAAAAGGGGCACCAGGCCTCGCAACAAGCGAACCGTTGCACTTTAGGTTCTAATATGAAATAAGCAGATGGGATTTGTCTTGTGTTGCTGATCTGCAGCTTTGTGATCAGGACATTCACAAGTACTTTCCGTTCAAATCAGACCGCTAGTTTGGGACTTATTGGTTATTCATTGCACACACCCCAAATTCTTTTGCAGTCGGTCTCTCGGTTCACACACACTCGGTTTGTCTGTCATGTGCATTTTGCATTCAATTCATTTAACGTCAACCGTTTTACACAGCGAAAGAAAACAAGTACAACCAAAGCAAGACTATATGGAAAATGCTTTGCAAGAAGAAAGTGAAATTTAATTGTTAACGGTTTTGCGCAGCGTTCACTTTTGTATGGATATAAGTAAACGAACCGCGTTGTCTGTGTCATGCGGTACTCCGTATCGTAAATCTAAACAAATGACATTTTGGATAGATGTATTTGCAGCCATATATACACTACATCATGGTGGTTACATGTTTAACAAAGGCGACCCAGAGAATTTCATGAGCATTTCCGGTCGGCGGAGAGGCGTGCTGTAATCCCAGCTTTCTCACTAGCCCATCGAGCGAAACGCAAACAGTAACAAACCAAATAATAGAACGTCATGAGGAATGTGAATGCCACCCACATCACAAGAAGCCAACCGAACCACGTTAGTTCCACATACTGAACCATGAGAATGGAGAAATGATTGTCTGCTGGTGAGTCAGATTAACAAGTGTAATCACGTATCTGTAAATCTGAAAGGAAGAAAGAGCCGTATGATCACTTGAAAACTGTTGTGCGGAAAACCTGTTTCAACAGAACCATAGAACGCCGCCAATCGAAGCGGCTTAATAGTTCAGCCCACCCAAAGTGTGAGACGTGTACAACCAATGAACCGATTCTAAGCAAACATAAATTGACAGCGCGAGAGTTATATATAAAGCATGGACGTTTTGTAGCATTCCCGTTATTGTAATACTTCCTCACTCGAGTCATTTGAAACGCTTACAAGAATACTGAATATGATTTACCCTACAACAGGCTCTCTGGTTGTTTAAATAGCTTGTCCTATTCCGCGTAATAAAATGAATAGGATCAGTCGTGGTGTAAAAGTCGGGAACATTACTGTAACCGACGTTGAGTATTTTTTCGTTCAGAATTGCATAATAAAGTTCATCCTCTGAATGAGAAATTTTAAATTTGGAGTAGATTACCAAAAAAGGCGATTAACGTTAACTAGTAAGATTATGTGAAACGCTCTTCCGTGTCGACTTGGAACACAGTGCAACGTTGTCTGGACGCCGTATAGCGTCATCATTTTCAGCCTTGGCAAGTAACTGGAAGCATTACACGTTCCAAATCGCCCAATGAGCTCGCTGTGATAGTAATACTGATTTTACATTATCTGAAAATGCAAAGTCAGCTTTTGCGCTGCCACGAAGCTCATTGCATCAACTCATTTCTGCTTGATGTGGAGATTCCATGTTCTCAAACTACTGCCGCATAATTCAAGGAAGTGGACATTTCACGGAAGCCACCAAGTCCTGAACTGAACTGCGGTGTATAGTTCTTTGAGACCTCCATGAGTTAAGCTTAAGACGGAACAGGGGTTCGAACCCGTCTCGTGGTTTTCGGAGGTACATCAAGAAATCTCGTTCCCACAAGCGCTCTGACTGGATGCAGATCAGGTCTGCTTAAACCATGGCAAACAAGTGCAGAATTTATCAACACGATAAAAAGAAAAACGTTGCGAGGTGCTAACATCTCGTTTATTCTCATCGGTCGCATACATACAACCATCGATTATATGTAAAAAGTATATGAAAACAGGAACACCAACCAAGGTTGGCGCATAAACAGAATCAAAGTCAACCCCACAAAAACGACACTGATCCCGTTAGCACCCTCTGTGTATAGAGAAGTAATCAACTCTGTTTCATTAGCACAGTTCCCGTGAACGTCAATAGCTTCGGGTTTCGATCACGTAACAACATAGTGAACGGTGCTAATGAGTCGACCAGATGACCTGTATCCAAGATGTGTTTGGCAATCGAAGACGCTGGCTTCAGGCTTAGCCGCTACGTTGCTAGTGTTTGTTGAGTCATCGCGTTTGGTAACCGCTTAGGGGTGTGTCCCGCTCTCTGTTGTCGTAAACTTAGGTCCGTCTCATTAACTTAATTTTAATACAACTAGAGATGAACTGGTAAATTAGATACAGGCAGAATATTCCGTTGGATCACGGTGGGAAGTATGGAAGACGATAATACTAGTGGAGAACAATTCAACAGCTTGGTAGATACGATTTAGGGTTGACCGTAACGTTTTGCTTACATCGGCTATTATGTGATCCCAGTCAAAGGTCATGTTTAACCAAACTTGCTTTTTGGAAGCAGCCTCATAGTGAATTTTGGCTACCTGTGGCTTACAATGAATTGCTACAAACTTTTCCGGATAACCATCGAACAATGAAACGTTCCTCAGAAATTCTTTCTTACTGATGGTGTCATCAGCACATATGTGTCTGGCCCTACAAAACAGAGTTCGGACTACGTCACTATCAGAGCAAACGAGGATAATTTAGGGTACTGGTCACTCCATGTTGTCTTTCGACACACCGCGCGTACGTTTAATGAGCAGACGAGTTCCGTTAAGAAGAGGTAGCACATCGTTCTTGCATAATAGTCTGATAACACAGAGCTGGCGTTTTCAAAAATTCTCCGATATTTAAAAATAACAACGGGATACGACGTCAAATGAATTTAGCGGATCTGGTTGGTTCAGTGGCCTTACTGCGAAAATAGGAGCTTTTGGTAATTCCACGTGTCAGTGAGCAGAGCTGCAAGGTTTTGGAAGATGGGGTGAAATACGGAAAAGATGCAGCATTTGAACTGAAACAATAGATGGTGATCTAAGTGAGCCTTAAAAATTGCTACAGAATTATCGGAAACAACAGATCAAGGAAAGTGTTCCAGGCTTTCCAGATGCACAATGGGAAAAAGCCGTTTGCATTCAATTCTCTTGTTGCTTCAGTTTGAGGTGCCTCATCAGTGTAGTGCTTTTCCCTTAATGAACACCACTTGGCATGGGTGATTACGAGACACTAGGTTCAAAAGAGTAAATAAGCCACTTCTAAGCCGACGGTACTTTGGGCAGCACATGCTCGATGATGTCAGCCCTTCTTCACAAGACTTAGTTTGCATACTCCGAACTGCCTTAGTAGCACTGGGTAGCACAACCTCTCCTTTCGAAAGATAACTGGCGAGACCCCAGCCCTGTTATCCAAGTGCAGTCAAATGAGGGCAGTTGGTCGAAAAGATGTAGTTGGAATTGCACAGATGGCATCACAACGCGTTCCTGAATGACACAGCGGTAATAACAGCTTTTTCAACGAAATGCTGCTAAGTGCTCAACCGAAAGAAGACGTTAGCCCGGCCTAAGTCCTCGGTCCGACGGTAACACATATCGAAGTCATAACTCACAAAGATAATAGCCCAGTGCCGGGGTCGGTCACCGGACTAAACAGGAATTTTCTTCTTTGGGCTGAATTTAAAGAGAAGTGGCCTGTGGCTCTTTAGAAACGTAAAATGGCGACCGTGATTAATTCCGTGAAATTCAACCGCAGAAAGGATGAGCACCAAAGTTTCCTTCTCGATTTGGCCATAATTCTTCTCCGCGCCCAGGAATTCGCGCATGTCGTGCATCTTCGTCCTCTCAGATCCGTCGGGGAAAACGTAAGAAACCAGTGTCACAGTCAAAATTAGAATCCTCTGCCGCCGCTACGGTTGGAAGACGTGGAGCAAAATAGGTCAAAAAAGGACACAATATAAATTTAAGCTTAACGAAGGACCGCGCACAGTCAAGATACCAACCCCGAGATGCTCTTTCTGAATAAGTGATTTGATGGAGCTCAGATATCAGATAACGAAGACAAGAAGGAGCTGAAATGGCTAGTGACACCTAGGAATGGGTGAAGCGACCACAGATCCTACAGAAGCGGGGTGTCGCATGGCAATAACGTTCTTTTGTTCCGGAGAACAGCGGCTGGCATCAAAGACGAAGCTAAGATACTTGAAGGATATGGAAAGTTGGCACTGACTGCCATGAAAAAGGAACCGTGCTCTTGGACGCGCTGGAGAACCGTAATGATCCGTTCACATAGGTGGTCAAGCGTGCGTCCAAAGATGGTGACGTCGTTCAGGGGTATAGCAGTAGCGGGCAGGCTGGACAGCATAGCACCCATGATCCGCCGAAAACTTGTCGAGCAGTCACGATACCGAGTGGTGGCCTGAAGTGGTGGAAAAGACCGCGATGTGTATTGGTCGTCAGAAGCTCGCGCGAATGCTGTGCGACTTCACGGTATGTCAGAGAAGTCGAGCTTCCCAAAGTGTCACCGTTAAAAACTGTGAACAGGTCTTTAGAAACCGGAAGATGGTGATAATTCGCTTCGAACGCACCATTAAGCATAGGTTAGAAAACAGTGTAACTAAGCACTGACTAGTTTGTTTGCTTCACGGCAATGATGTGGGCTACCCATGAGTGTGTGACCAGAGTCAGCGCTCTCAAATCATCGATCCGTTTGAGCTACTAGTTCACGAGTGGTACAACAGTGCTGAGTTGCAATGCCAACACGGAGATGACGACAAGTTCCTCGGAGTTGACTGCCTTGGACGTTCGGTGAATGTGTTGTGGCTAGTACCTCGGACGTCCAACGGTGTTCACGGGGGTGAAGGGTTGATCAGAACTAAGGCAGAATGGTGCTTGAGATTCAGCAATCGATGATCTTCCATAACAATTTTCCGAACAGTTACTGATTCGACTTGTTTGGCCTAATTCAGCAACCGCGTGCAAAGGCCGGCAACATTGGAGCATTGAAGGACGCATACAGAAACGAGACATTTGAATTATTCCTCTGAGAGGAAAAATAGTTCGAACAGATCGCATTCAGTGATCATGGAAACGGGAGTATCGGAGTCTACACTTGAGTTAACGGCACCGCAAGCCGGACAGGAAAGGGTAGTTGCCGAAGAAAATACGTTGATCATCGTGTTGCAAATAGGGTCATATGGGTACTGGTACGATAAAATCGGCATACTTACTATGCTTCGCCGAAGGGAAATGGAAGGCGGACGTCTGTGTGGCGTCCAGAGCGGCAAACTTGATACGATATATGTCTTCGTGTCGACATAACCAAGAGTCGAATATCACATTCGCACGTGGATCGTAAACGAAATCAAGGACAGCGCACACGCTCAGAATGGAACTCGACAACTGGTGAGCAAGCAACTACATTAGCTGCTGTAACAGTGGAATTATGTCGACACCATCTAACGTCAACCATTATAATTATCACCATCATAGACAGCAATACATTAGCTGTTCTCGCCGATGCTTAACTGCCATACAACCACGAAGGAAAAAGTAAACCGTGTAAAAAAAGAGAGGAGAAAAAAGAATGGAAGTGGAATGGACCTCTTTTCTAAGGGTAACTACGTCTACATTCGAACATTCAGCATCAAGTCACCTATAACTTGCAAACAAGCAACCGCGTTGAGTGAAAGTAAGGGATCACCAGCAAGACAGCTTACTTACGGCCTTCACTGCCTCATGTCATTAAATGTACTCGGAGACAACCCGGACAAACAACAGCGACATTCATGCCATTGGGCCACCAAGCTGTCATCCCACCTAACGTCTGCGGCCATCGAGTCACGAGGTCCTCAGCCTGGGAGACGAGCCCGACTTCTAGTGGTCAACCCCTTCGTAAACGACCTCATTTCTCCACATCAGGCCATCATCTGTCCACCTCCAACGTTGCGCCAATCGACCGTAGCGTCCGCAGAGTGCTCGATGTGGTAGACAACCAGTTGACACCACTAGTACATTATCTATCTATCTAAGTCCTTACAAATGTCAAGATTGAACAAAAGAACTGTCTTGATAGTCGCTGCCAGATACCCGTTTCCCAACTCCTTCGCTGCTGACTCATTGGTGCCACCGATGGTAAAATACCAGAAGACAGCTCACGTCTTCTACCCTGAGTAGCCGTAAAGTATTACAGCCCTCACTACCGCCCTACCTATTCGACCCTCAGGACACATAGAGATGCCTCTTCGTTCTCAGAGATGTCCTAGAGCAGCGAACACCGCCCTAGCCCTAGAGGTACATGTTTCTATTTCATTCCACACACCTCTGCCACCGCCGCTGATGCAACTTCCTCAGTATACAAGTCGGTAAACAACCTCCATGACTTCATTATCGAACATCAAATCTACGTAATCATAGCTATCTTGCAAAACCACTTTGCACTTTGAAACAGAAAAGCGGAGTGCGAAATAGTGTCTAGCATTGTTTGTGTTGCTTGAAAGTTGTCAAACAACAATTTGTCGTCGGCATAATCAAGATCAGTCAGTCTTCCACTAGGTAGCAGGTCTACGCCGGCATCTTCCAAGTACCACAAACAGTCCTCCATTATTTCGTCTATGATAAAATTAAACGAAAACGAGTCAAGTAGGCAGCCTTGACGTACGTCGCTTCTGGTGCTGAAACTCTCGGACAGTTCACCGTAAACCCTAACCTGAGCTGACGTATTGGAGTGAAGCACTGACAGTATGTTCACATACTTGATCGGCACATCCCTGCGTTTAAACGGCTCTGGAAGTGTAGATCGATCCACCGACTCCAACGCACTTTTAGTCGAAAAATACAGCACTCGTTGGCCGGTACACATGACGCTGCCTCAGAATTTGACAGAGTAAAAATTTGATCAATAAGTCCTCGCCTGGGACGAAACCCTGCATGTTCTTCCTTATTGTTTGCCTCTCGAGTTGCAGAGTCAATGGGTGCCGGACCCTAGTAATGTCTGAGTTCAATCTAACTCCCCCATCGTTTTTGCAAGAGGTGCGGACTCCTTTCTTCAATATGAGAACTATTATCGAATGACCCTAGCACACGGATTTTCTTCGCCGCCCACACCAGTTGGAACAACCGAGTCAAGGTGTGTATAGACGCACCCCCAATTTTTTAGAAAAGCGCCGGCACGAAGTAATCTCGGTCAGCATCCCTTTTACGTAACTGCAATTGTGCACTTCAGTGGTGGTCCTAAATCTACCGATCCGGGTGCTACATTACAAGTGTGTGGCGGTTACAACGTAGAAGTAGGATGCCAGCTAAATTGATCCGCAATGTTCCACCCACCGCTCTGGACCTATTGTAGGTGTGTGTGGCATCTGTCCGATAACTTCGGACGGACGGTTGCCGTCGACCAGTAGCACGGATAAGCCTGAACAATCTAACAGTGTTCTCTGAAGCAGAAATGTGGTTTTCACATCCATAACTTTCTGCATTAACCATCCCCACGATTGGTGATCAGACAGAGCCTCAGCTTCCCATGGATCTCTCCGAACGCGTTATATTGTACCGTCAATCCATGTTACGTTTCTGCATGTGCATACACACGGTTGGCGGCATCCGATTCGGATTAGCCTGTCAATGACCGAAGCCAAAGGACGCCTGTGCTTATCCATCACTGCAATTGGCTTCGCTGCACCAATTGCAGTTCCACCAGCACACCACATATCCAGTGTAAACCCGAAGGAATAAGACCAGGAGGTGTGACAGTGGGGCATTTCTGTCTAGCCGGCCAATGCTGGTTAGCCACTTGACTGGCTAATAAGGAAAGGAAACTCTTATCTCTCGGAAACTAAACAGAGAGAGGCTGCATTGACGAGATCTAAACTAAGGAGAATGATTTTTGAGGCGTAATACAAGCATTGCAGTATAGGAGTGTAGGTTGGTGCAACCTAAAGAAGATAGGGATGAAAAGCAAAGTTCACATTGGACTATGGAAAGCCAGGCAGACCATTCATAATACATTACATCAACAAAGCCGGAGAAAAGAATGGGTAGAAAACCACAGACACTCAAGTTTCTGAAAAGAAGAGCGGATTAATTGTCAATGACCACGATGTTGGCCGATGCAGTCATTAACAGAAGTAGAA
>QNGE01000842.1:203318-218127 GCA_008508345.1 Paragonimus westermani
ATTGGCTTGTTGTTGATTCATCGATCCGCCCGCTGTAAACTCTGTTCATTGTTAAATGTAATGCACTTCCATGCTGGCTCGGTCAGGATACACAAGGTTCCTCCTGCATCACTTCAGTGCGTAGTGTAGACATAACAATATGAACTGTCAGAACGAACGTTCCATCTGACACCTAACAACTCCAGGTGTTCACGACATCCAATGTTTGTTCAATCAACGAACCACCGTCCCGCATGCTACAGTACTTGCCTCATGAATGACCTTTGAGATTCGAGTCCAACAGCTATTAGGGTCTTATGGGTAAGAACTGTTAAGCTTGCTTTCTACGCTAGTTTGGTACTTATGTTTTACTGAAGGCATAGCCAGTTCGGCTCTCAGCTCAGTTGATCAGCACTGGTCGTGCGTTTCCAGTAATTCCCAAACCGCTACTGCTCTGTTTGTACCTTTTGGCAAACGAAGGAGCGCTGAACGTATAACTTCGCGGAAACATCACATATGGAAGACACTGCTCCTCTCTAACCTACATCAACCTTACGCTGGGTGAAAAGCTTATCAGTCACGTAGCACTTCTTAAATTTACCAACAATCTCAAGTCCTTTTACCGTTTTACTTTCACTACTACTAAAACGTACGCTGTCTTAGTACCCCCCCACATGACAGACGTACCACATCGAGTAACTTCGCATCAGCTAAAGCTCTCAGCACCTATTACCTACCAGCCTAACTCCTAAGTCGCGAGTTGTTTCTTCACCTCTCTTCAGCAACGATTTCTCTCGCACACCTCCATCCCCGTCTTCTCTAGCATTAACAAATTAGGCATTGTGAGGGTTAATGTGTCCGGGAGTTAACCGAATCTCACCTGAGCTCAACAGAATGTGTACACCATCTGCCACTACTTTTTCTTTCATCCTTCCTTGGAAGGTTGTCAGATATCTTCTTATTAGAAATTTACCGTCATTTCTACTGTGTGAGAGCGAAGTCCGTTTAGGCTTATCAAAATGCCGTCAAAATCTCGTCGTGTCGAAAGTGTTGGCAAGCCTCACAGATGACTCATTTCGTGCTCATTCTGAGACCAACCCACATTTAGGATCACTTTGTCTTGAAGATCGATCTCGATACCCTTCATTCCTGGTCTGTGGGTGGTATCCACACTTTCAAAGCAAAATCCTTCGTTTTTGTTGCACAGTCTGTCACACCTACTATCTTAATGACGTACCTGTTACTCGGGTAATCAGTGAGGAGGACATGGATTTGTTCGTACTGCTGAGCCATCGCCAACTCTGCCATCTTGTCCGTATGGTAAAGACAACGCCCCAGTGGGAATAGAATGGGAATACCAACGTCCGGTCTAGACCAGGTCTTCGTAACAATGACTAGATCTGCCATCTTCTCATCGTCTGCCATAAATATACCATCTCCGATTGGCCGGTCCACTTTCAAACTCCTAGCATGCAGCTCCTTACCTCTTACAACCATCTGAGGAGCGATACTACTTGTGTCTGGTGAGATCGTGGTCCCTCCCCGAGAGACGTCGCACAAATACTCATCGCAGCACACGAAAACGTTGCTATACCAGGGGTTTGCAAACTCAACAAGCATTGGTTTGGGATTCAGCACCTCTAATCCTTACACTCCTAACCACCTCCTTCATGATCAGGAATGTTGACTGACTTCAGCATGTAGTGACCAGCGATCGTGTGGATCCTCTAAAGATGACGATTACAACCGTGTTTTCCCGCTTGTTTGTTCTGTGTATGCCTGCTATGAGAGGTTCGATATGAACTCAGTGCCACTTTCTTCAGTGGTGCAAATAATTGCATGCAGCGAATGCTTGCTCTTTTCCTAACGATTCATCCACTACTCTATCCGTCAAGATCGTTGGACCTGGACCTTCTCGAGCGTAGTTTAACGCAGTCGAAGGTTTCACGCACTTTTTGCTTGGTGCGCTTTTGAGCGCCTCCGAGTCATCAACATCATAAGAGATAGCAATACATCAGTGTGAACCAGTGAAGCTTAAATGTCATACAACCATGAAGAAGCAAACCACATATAGAAAGAGAGAGAAAAACAGGAAGGGGACGGGAAGGGACCTGATTACTAAAAATAACCACGTCTATATTCAGACATTCAATATCAAAGTGCCTACACCTTGCAAACAAACAACCGAGCTGCAAGTGAGAGTAAGGCGTCATCAGCGAGACAGCTTCCTTACGGCTTTCACTGCCCCATGTCATTAAATGCACTCAATTCAAAAACAACTCGGTCAAACAACGATAACATTCACGCCACTAAGTTTGATTAGCCGTCATCTCACCTAACGTTTTCAGCCACCGACTCTGGGATTCGCGACGGCCCCAGCCTGAGAGACGAACCCGATCTACAGTGATCAACTCCTTCGCAAACGAATTCATTTCTACACGTCAGGTCATCATCTGCCCACCTCGAACATTGCGCCAATCGGCCGCAGCGTCGACAAACAGTGCTTGATGTGACAAACGACTAGTTGGCATCCTTAGTACATGACCCAACCACCTAAGTCTGCGCAAATGTAGAGTGAGCAAACGAGTTCGTTTGGTAATCAGTACCGAACACCCGTTTCCTAACCTCTTCGTTACTTACTCGCTGGTACCACCCGATACGAGCGACTGAATGCAGACATCAGTGGCCAAACACCTGCAGACGGTTCACGGCTTCCACTCTGAGCGGCCGTTTCCCTGCCGTAAAATAATACAGCCGTCATCGTTGTCTTATATACGCGACCCTTGAGCTTTAGAGATATCTCTATGTCGCCACAGGTGCCCTAAATTAACGAATAACATCCTAGCATTACAGGTAGGTGCTTCTACTTCATTCCCAATACCTCCACCGCCGCCACTGATGCGGCTTCCCGGATACATAAACCGGTCAGCAATCTTGTAGAGGTACTGTATTCTTGATGGGATCAGGCTAAACATGACCCGAAGAACACAAGTAAGTTGCCGGAAATCAGATATCTCAAGCCGTTTAATGGGTGTTGGACGGAAGAAGAAAGCAACAGCTTTTGATGGGATAGTTACACACCACAACTTTTCTTGATTGTATCGGAGGGCTAAAATAGAGAATAAATAAATGCATGCTTACTGCCATTATGCACGTGAGTCTATAGCTGGGTAAATATGCATAATTAGGTACGAGCTATTCAAAAGAACATGTGGCGGTGCGCAGGAAAGTATGCTGGAGCACGGACTAAGTGTTAGAGTGACAACCTAGACGAATTTTGAACTCAGCCGCTCATGATACGTTCTGGCAGAGAGCTCCGGGCTTGCAGACCAGAACCGAGAAGGAAGTGCGCCTTAGCTCAAGTCTGCAGACTATATCAACGAGATGCAGTCTATTCTGTCAGACATGTCAAAGTTCGTTATCGACGAAGATCAAACAGATGCGGTGAGTGCAGACTATATCAACAAGATGCAGTCTATTCTGTCAGACATGTCAAATTTCGTTATCGACGAAGATCAAGCAGATGCGGTGCAGAATGATGAACGTCAGATCAACCGTGCGCTTAAAATCCTACATCAAAAAGGATTGATCGACCAAACTAATCCTAAAAAGTTGTCTCCCAAAGGCAGTGTGACCTCAAGAATGTATGGTCTTCCTAAAACACACAAACCTGGAGTGCCTTTACGACCAATATTATCCATGACTGGCTCACCATACCACCGGCTTGCCCAGTGGCTGGTCAGTCTGATTGAACCCGTTAGATCCAAATTGGCTGTGCACAGCCTAAAAGACACTTTTGAATTCGTGGAACTGATCTCCAACATCAATGTCAAACACCATCTAATGACTTCTTTTGATGTTGAGTCACTATTCACAAATGTTCCACTTGACGAGGTTATCAATATTGTTTGTAATTACGCTACTGACAATAACTTGGCACTCGGTATTCCCAACGATGAGCTTTCGAAGCTGCTGAAAATGTGTACATCCAATATCCAATTTATGTTCAACGGCACCTACTACAGACAAATAGATGGAGTTGCAATGGGTAGTCCATTAGGACCCGTGTTAGCTGACATATTCATGGGTCACTTAGAACATTCTATGTCCACTGAAATCCGGAACACGTTGTTTTATAAACGATACGTGGACGATATTTTTGCTGTATTCGACGGCCACTGGCAAGTAACAGCCTTTCATGAGCTGTTAAACAGTTTGCATAACAAACTAACGTTTACTCTTGAAATCGAACAAAATGAGAGGATATCTTTCCTTGACGTTCTTTTGAAAAGGCGCGAGGATGGGTCACTTTCCAGAGGTGTCTACCGCAAATCCACGTGGACGGGACAATACCTACACTTTAAGAGTTTCACACCTATTGCTCAAAAACGTGGCCTCGTTAGGACTTTGTTTCACAGAGTTCGACGTATTGCGACGGATGATGAGCTAGAAAGTGAACTGACGTTACTGCACGAGACTCTTATAGAAAATGGTTATCCCCAAAGGTTTATTGAGAAGTACTCCACTCCACAAACAACGCGGGTTACACCCATTACTGTTCCTCGCAAGCCTGTCTATCTAAATCTTCCTTTTAAAGGTGATAATGTCTCAGCCCTGATCAAACGCCGTTTAGATGCAGCACTCAAGCGCACATACAACGCAGCCCGACTGGTCTACGTGGATGAAACCACCCGTGTTCCAACTACACCTAGAAAAGACGTGGTGCCCCTTTTCGCCCAATCCAATATTGTATACACGTTTGATTGTGTCTGTGGAAGCAGATACGTCGGCAGAACCAGGAGGCACCTCGGCACACGTATCAACGAACACATACCTAAATGGCTTTTGAATTCGGGGGTCGGTTGCGCCGTCAGTGCCATTACAAAACACCTTCTACAGACCGGCCACTCAGTGGACCCTAGAACGGCTTTCAGAGTGTTCTTTAGACCCAAGCTAAAGCAGGCTCTCAATATTGCTGAAGCCGTCGCAATACATCGACTGAATCCCTCTTTATGCGCTCAGAAACAGTTGGTGACTAACCTTTCACTTTGTTGGTAATAATGCAACTGGTACTTTTTACAGTATTTCAGCTCTTGTTTGTTTTTTTTTTTGTAGATTTTTTTTTTCTAACCATATCTGACCTTCCCCACTCAATATGTATGCATCTTTTACCACCCATTTATTGCATCAAAATTATCAATCAGTTGCATTTTACTGCTTCCGCTTTGGTCACCTGACTGACTGTTTCAAATATTTCTAGATTGATTTCGCCTAGCTGCTTGCCCCTTAACTATATAAAGTGTATGTTAATTTCGCAAAAGTAACCGATGAGATGCGAACGAAATGTCATTGCGCAAGACATCTTACATGCTACTATTGGCTTTTTTCAAATGACTTTTTAGTTTCAAGGAATGCCCTCTGAGTGATTTAGTATCCGCAGAAGTGAACAGCCATCTGTGTAGATGGTTAAGGGTCTTCAGAATCGTGAACGCCAATATTAGGTCACCCCTTTGTCCGTAGCACTCCAAGGAGAAGAGATTTTGTTCTTGAAATTGATTAAGGTATGGTTTTAAACTCAATCCACGAACTGCTTTCGTCGTGTACCTCAGAACAGTTTTCAAAGTAAGTCTCTCCTTCGGTGAGGAGGCCAAACAAGGGTTCCTTGATAGGGGTGAGTACGAATAAATTTGTTGCAAAGGCTATTAAAAGATGATCGCTCGAATTTTCTAAGCATACCCTTCAGAAGCGCTAGTACGCTATTAGTTCTTTTGACGTATGCCTTATTATTGGAAGAAATCGAGAGGTTATGCGTCACAGCAGTGCTAAGGTCTTTTTCTCTGTTGGTGACTTGAAGCGGTACTTTACTAAAGAGTAAGGGGAACTGTACTTATGTCTGATATGCATAAATTTTCACTCGAAGGATTTCGATTTAGACCATTTGTAAAGTGCACTAATATGAGCCTGTAGGATGCTCGACTCAGAGCTATTACTCTCGATACGACAGATTTCAATATCATCGGTAAACAGCACCAGTGGAGACGATTTTTCAGATGATAGATCGCTGATGAAGACAGAGGAACACAGTGGCCCCAGGATGAAGCCCTGTGAGACTCCGCTGGGGCTGAGTCTGGCAGAGGATGTGGACGAACCCACCCACACACGATTGAAACGGTTTGATAGATATGATTCGAATAACGGTGGAGCTGGTCGAGTACAACAGAATGATTCACTCGATCAAAAGCCTCAGCACAATCAAGGTAAACAGCATCAACCCTTTCTCCTCTGTCGGCAGCAGTGGTCCAGTGGTCCACAGTTGACAGCAAATCTGTGGTACATGAGTGGCTGCAGAGGAAGCCCTGTTGTTCGCTGCAGAAGCTTGTGTTAAGAGATGTCTAGAAAGTGAATCATGGACTAGCGTTTCAAGGACCTTGGACACAGGATAGGAGGACAATCGGGCGATAGTTACAGGGCTGATTACGTTGCCCACCTTTGGAGATGGGAGTGATATTCGTCGACTTCCAGCTTTCGGGCACGGTTCCTACAGCAATTAACTGTGTAAACAGGCTGCTCAGCAGGACAACTAATTATACAGTCCCATGAGCAAGGATTAAGGGGTATATACAGTCTGGCAAGAGAGGAGTTTAATCCGCTGAAGTTCCATTGGCACAGCATCCGTTGTAATATCTACCGTGAAAATTCCGCCAGTGTTGACATTCTTTGCCGCGGAGCAGCTCGACTGGCCGTTAGTGAACACAGTGCTGTAGAAGTCGGTCAAAACTTCAGAAGCTCCGCCATCCGAACTGGTAAGCCCTTGCGGGACGACTAGCTTTGACACACCGGCTCTGGCTTTACGGGTTTTTGAAGTAAATTTGTACAAGCATTTGGGACCACCGACGAAGCGTTGTGTAAAGTGTCACTGGAAATCTAGTCGATCTCCCCTGACTAGTTTGGAGCATTAGTTTTGAAGTCGCGCATAGAGATGACGATTATCTAGATCTCCTGACATTCTAAGCCAAGCCAACACTGGACGCTTAGCGTGGATCATCATTAACAATTGGGACAGCAATTTCTGCCGCGGTTTTCGGCGGGTTGTGGAGTAGAATGGTGTTGAGCAATCTATGGCTTCGCGACTGGTATTAGTGAAATGGTCACACATTCCCTCAACAGACAATGATGAGTTAAACTGATCCCACGAAGCATTAGCCAGGTATGCGCTGAGTGTATTTACCCTAATTCTTCGGAACGTTTGTATTGGAAGTAAGTTCAGCATTACAAATGAAGACGAAAGTTACTACAGCATGACCATTTAGGGAGAGCGGGGCATCCACTGTTAAGTTGTCTACCATTATCTCCTCCTTAGTGAAGATGCAGTCTAGACGGCAGGAGCATGGCCCTCGCGTCATCTTGTACAATCAGTCACATGTTCCGGAAGGCCTGCAGCTATAACTGCGGCTTGAAATTTTACAAGCATTGCATCGACGGGATCTTTGTACCAATAAGATTGAAAGTCAATTTGTAGCAGGTTAAAGTCACCCACTATTAGGACAGGTGAGTATCCTATGGAGGAAATACGGTTGAGTCCGGACAGGATTGCCTCGTCGCGGTCAGAGAGAGGGCAGGGAGGCAGACAGATTAAGCCAGCTAGCAATCTGTCAGAGGTAGACAGTGCAGTGGAGCACCAGACGCATTCAGGAATGGTAGTGAGTATATGGTGAGTTAGCGGTGTAGCTCAGAAGGAGTTGCGAACATAAAGGGCAACACCAGCCCCTCTTCCCATTATTCTATCATTCCGAAATAGGAGCATGCCTGCTATATCAAGCTCAGGATAGAGTTGGTTTGTTCAGAACCATGATTCAATAATTCCGATAATAAAGAATTCATTCGCGAAACAAAGCGCACAGAGTTCACTTAACTTACTGGTGAGACTTTGGACGTTGGTATAAGCAAATCTGACCATTTTTTGTTCCGAATAAGTAGAGTAGGGAATGAACTGAATTTTTCGAGGGAAGCTGGGTGCATCGGCGGGATTGGCGCCGATTCTGACTGGGCCGGCTGGGATACGTTTATTTGAAACTGCAGGTCAACTAAGAGAACGACAAAGCGAGCAGCTGGTGCTAAGTCATCAGCTCACAACCTCTCGCGTTCGTCTTTGGAATGACCAGGGTAGAAGGTTACGCCTCCTGGGATTCGATGGCACCGCGGTGAAAACGCTCTAATATATATGAAGGTATCTCGGGAGCAGTCACGGTGGTTTTCAAGAGGCGTGGTAAGGAATCAGCTGGGGCTATGCTAGAGTGCGGGATATGCAGAAGCACATCTAGCTTTAGGGCAGACGCAAGAAATTTCCACTGATTAACATCGCGCGCGGTGTTGTTCCCACATATGTCAGGCACATTTCTGATAGTTACTTTGCAGGAACGGTCAACAGCGACCACATTTATCGTGGCTTCGTTTCTCCACTGTTGCTCAGTCCAACGTATATCAGGGCAAACTGAGACACCACCAAAGGGGCGCAGTTCAAAAGCTGCTAGAAGAACCTCCTCAGTTTCCGGAGCACTTTCTAGAGAAGCCCGCACTAGCCGCGGCTCATTTAAATGCCATGAGCCGGATTCCCTTGCAAGACGGGTAATGGAAATAAGACATCGATGTTTGATTTGCATTTGAGCACAGAGAGCGAGCCAAAGTTCGAGGTCACTTTCACTGCGTAGCTGGAGTGACAAATCAATGCATTCCAGAAGGTCCAGTACTACCACAGCGTCTGATCGGGCAGCATAATGTTGTTTTCACGATAGCCACGCCGGCGTCCATTGAACGTGACGACCCCTGGACACCGGCCATCACTGACGCATAGTTTTTTTACGATTTGGCTTGCGTTCAGGTGGGGTTGTCACACCTTGAGCAGGGTGGTGCTGGCTGGAACTAGCGGCGACGTTATGAAGCATGTTGTCATTACATGCCGGCTCACCAACTGCGGCTGTTGAAGTGCTGGTGATGCCTACTTGGCCAGCAAATAGCTTCCCGGAAAAACGACAGCTACCGCATTTCGGTTGAATGCAATCCAGATTGGCTGCACTAAATGCACGGTACAGCTCTGGAGAGACACCAAGACAGGAAATATGAAACCACACATTACAGCCAAAACACTGTAGCGCATGGCTCTTTACACGGACATAGTACACGAGGTGCATGTGGGTCATCTTGTAGCGACTATAATAAAGTATTTTGATAGTCGCATTCATCTGTACCTTTTGATGATGTTGGTTTTTCACTCACTTTTGTTTTAGTCGAGCTATCCATTTTGTAACATCCGTTCCGGAGTTAAAATCACAACTCGCTCCGTGCCTCGCTAGCTTGACGTGTTTCTCTGTACGCTCCATCTTCCAGGGTCGACACCAATACACGGAAGTCAACGCGCTGTCTTCGTTTTTCATTGTCGGTGGGTTTTCAATAGTGAATTCTGACTGGGTATTATTTTTTGGATCAATTCCGACAATCTGGCCATTTTGCAAGAATGGTGAGCCACTGCACCCAGGAAATAGAAAGCAAGTTGTGACAGCACCTAAATGGTAAGCTACATGACACTGACAGGGTGGTAGACAGTTACAAAAGAGAGGGAGAAGCTGCGGCAAAGGTCATCGGAAAGGCTTACTCTTATAGTTAACTTCTAGACATGCAGAAATAAGAAAACAGAGCAACACTTATAATGTAACAGGCAAACCGGACGTTCTGGCTTCGTTTACCCGCTACACTCGTAAACCCACCTTGTGTAACGTGGAGGCACCGGGGGACAGCGTTCCTCAGAATAAGGGGTTCCAGCGATAGTTCTGTAAGAGGAGATAACAGAAACATGCGTCAGCCAAAGGCCCAGTAAGAAATGCATACGACTTACATAACCGGAAACCAAAATGTCGTCAACAGCACGCTACGTTGCAATGATCAAATCCAAATGGTGCTCGCTCCTCTGATATGCACCGGCGTGGGGTTCGAAAATTTCTTAGTGCGCTCACGCGGCCACAATAAAAATCGAACAGTCACTGGCGCAAACTCGCAAAACGTCCAGCGGCTTAGTAAATTGCCTATTCGGAGTCTGCATTTCCCGAATTTTCATTAGTTCTTATGGTTCGCAATATATGGACCAATCAGTAGGGCAGACCCTTCTCGTTATTCGTTCACCGCTGTTCGCATCAGTTATTTATGTTCGTGTACAGTAGAATTCAATTATAACAACTGACGACGGTGTTTTTCCAATTTTTGTAAGAGAATTCACCACTTCAATAACCGCAGAAGCGCTGTCGGTCATCCTGTAGCAAAAACGAACGCAACTCATGAAGGCGAAACTGAAGCTTACAAGGCCGTTGACGCAGCAACTGAGTATTCAGGGCCCAGTTTCTAGTGCCATTTCACAATCGCACCAACTGATGAAGCTCGTTGGAACCATAATCTCAGAGTAGCATTTTACTCAATCCTCTACGGTCCATTTCGATATCTGTTTTCGTAAACATGACTTGTTCGACCGCTGCTGCCGATGATGTACAACGTGTTCAGCTGCTACTCGACAAACTGATTCCTTTGAAGTTCAAGTGCTATACAAACTTCATTGTTGCAAAGAACGCTCGCGATTATCTTTTGAACGACACAGACAAGTTTTCTAACCAATCTTCGGAGAATAACCATCCCTGCTCACTATCAGTACCTATCGCGGTCTGCTCCAGTAACAGCATCTCTAATTTGGCATGAAGACTGCGTCGGCAATCTCCTAGCAGATTATGGATACGGTGGCGAACGGTACTGGCAGACGTTCTTGGTGCGGCTTCCTGTCTGGTTGGCGTCGTTGTGACCGGGGCCGACGAAGTAGAACTGACGGAACGCTTGGATCTGGTTCTAGGACGCGTAGCCGACTACGGTTCAGCATTCGCCGGGATAAATGCAAGTTATTTACGCCCTCAATTAAGCCTCAACAATCAGGAAAGCTGAAGTTCAGTGCTTGAGGGGTGCCAAACTTGAACGACTGGTTCAACACAGATTCGACTTAGAGCTTGTCGAGCGCGGATAGCCCGATTAGGTGGTTAACCCACATGGCGACCAACGAGCTCAGCCTATTGTAAAGTCCACTGTTTCGCTCAAGGGCGGCGGTATGGGAGTTGCTTGCTCTGGTTGTTTGACAATGTAAGCCTTCCTGATAACTGATGGTTTGCTTAGGAACGCCTGGAGTTACGAAGTAGGAGACTTTCCCACGATGCTGAATTGTCAAGTAAATATAGCGAGGTGCAAATGACCAAAGATAATATATCACGAGTTGACACCAGTGGGGCTAAGACTCTCTGCCGGTTGCGATCACCCCACCATTTGGTGTTGAATCCGAATAAACCTGGAAAGGTGCAGGCAGTATTCGAATGTGCAGCAAAATGCAGTGATATCCATTCGAACAAAGTAGGGCTGCAAGGACCAACCCTGACAAGCAACATATTGGATGTGTTGTTACGGTTCCGGGGGGGTTGATAACCTAGTCCTCAGACAGAGAGGAAATTTGTTGCAAGGGAATGCCCCTGGGAGAGGCCGGTGTGCACTGAGCTTTTATTGGTGTAGTAGTGAATCAATGCCTGGCTCATCGGACACGTATAGGACTATGATCTATTCTTTCGGGGCTACTTCTTCCCCTTTTTGCACGTCATGCGCATTCAGGAAGACTGCTTTCAACAATAGGAATCAGTTCAGCCAGCTGGCCAGTCAAATAAGGTACCGGCATTTTTACGTTGACGACCGCTTGGTACCAGTGGACACGCTCGGAGATGCCAGAGGAGTAGCGTTTGATTTACGCGAAATGCTTCTCTTGAGTAGGTTTAGGCCGGTATGATGGACGTCTAACAAAGCAGAGGCGCTGTTAAACACACCGCTGACCAAAGGGACGTCCATGTCAACAACAGTGGACCTAAATGGTCGCAGTCACCAGATCGCTTTTAGGATCCAGCGGTACGTATCGGAGGACTGTTTCAGGTTTTGCCTTTTTTCACCTAAGAAGACATCCACTCGGAAAGGCTTGTTGGTCTGTATCGCGTCGATGTTCGACCCATTGGAACCCAAGCTAACTTTTGACTGCATCGTACCTTGGACAGACTTCGCCATCGTGGTGGAGCACTTGGTAAACACCTCTCGTCGCCTTGTCGCATTTGTAGCCAACGGCATCCAACTAATTCGCGACTACACCCGGAGCTGTCAATGATGACGCATTCCGCCGAAGTTTATCCCGGAGGAATTAGCTTCGCGAGGAGCATGCGACGTTTGCTCTTAGAAAATTCGCAAGGGGCTGAGTGGTCCGACCTTTCTGTAGGGAATTGAGAATTTAAGGCTACCGGACAATCCACTCAAGCGACTTCGAGCTAAGAAACTTGAATTAAGTAAGGTGCTGGTGGTAGCCAGTGTTAGCTGCACAAAGTGGTAGACGGAGCATGTCTCACGTCACCCACACTGGTACATCCTACTCAGGGCAGTATCGTGGTTAACACGTTCCAAGAATTATTTTACTTGCATGAAGGCTGGTGGACATTGTTCCACTATGATAGGTCTTTTGTGTAAGTTAGAATTAAACCTGGCGTGTGAATCCATCTTTCCACTGGAGCAGCAGAGCGTCTTTGCTCAGGGTTGTACAGAACATTTCAAAGGCTTACGGGTAACGCTGGTTCGTCTGACGCGTCCAACCATAAAGGACATTCTGCGTCTCGGTGGAAGGGTTTTAACCGGGCTGCTCCATGGTACTCAAATGGTGATACTGTCACCCGTGAGACTGGTACTGATATAGTTACCAGGCCCTATCATGAGATTAAAGGTCACATGTGAGCTAGTCACTTTCTATCACCCATCTGAAGGAGGTTTGAAATTGTCGGAAGCATGGCCGGTGTACGCCGATTTCTGCTGAAATGTATGAAATGTAAAATGTTGTCAGCGAATCCGTGCAAGCAAGTGATGGCCCCGCCCTCTGTTGATCGCATACCACCCGGTAGCACTCCGTTTACAGTCCGTGAGATGGATTATTTTGGACCTCTGGAAGCTCGGATTGATAGGAGCATTTGTAAAACACGG
Source organism: Paragonimus westermani (assembly GCA_008508345.1). Classification (NCBI taxonomy): domain Eukaryota; kingdom Metazoa; phylum Platyhelminthes; class Trematoda; order Plagiorchiida; family Troglotrematidae; genus Paragonimus; species Paragonimus westermani. The sequence goes on from QNGE01000842.1 coordinate 216,375, forward strand.
CTATCGTTTCACTGTTTTAAGGACAGGGGTTATACAGTTTAAAGTAGTACAGACAACAGACTCTTCACTGATGGTCCTAAAGAGGTTTGCTGGACTTCGGTGGGTGCCGGATGTTATGTGCGGAATCAGAGCTGAGGGAAGAATCACTTGGCTTCGACCAGGACAAAATCAGTCGAAACTTGGTGGTCCTTGGTATTGATTGGCAGTTTGATCGTCACGCTGCTAGCCATTGGGGTGGAACACGGGAGCGCAGGATTTGCATACTTCGACGGTTCATGCAAGCTCTCATAAGGGGACAGTTGATGTTATACAAGGCTCTCTACAAATACTTATTTTAGGTAGAGAGGATTCTGAATGACAGAACCTTAGTCCAGTCTACGGTTATCCGGACGGTCCCTTAGTTCTAAGACTAAACGATCCGTTGCTCCTAAATCTAAATCCGGGTATGACGTGCTTTCATATCACACCGCTAGAAAGTTACACGAAAGGGTGGAATCAGGCTCAACACCTGGCCAGTGTGTTTTGGAAACTTTGGATCGTAGGGTACCTGCCCTTCATCCAGACGTGTCAAAAGTGGATGGCCGGGACGTGAACGTTGGTGACTTTGTTTTATTGGTTGGAGGCCCTCGGCCCGCAGGCATATGGCCCAAGACGGTGGTGTGTAGAGTAGTGAAGGGTGCTGACAATCAGGTGCGCAAAGTATACTTGAGAACAGGCGGTGGTAGGATCGGAAGAGACATAAGATCTATATACTCCTTAAGAGGGCAGAGCGTGGTGGCGTCGCCAGCGAGTAAATCTCGGGTGCAAGAGGACCAGTTCACAGTACACACTCAACCCGCATCTACATGCTGGATTTGGAAACCGGTGTTAAAACACCTGCTTGCGTTCAGTAACTGATGATTTTTGTGTTTCTAGAAAGTTGGTGACGACGTGCCATACCCTTATTCATTACCTTCTCGTTGGTTCGTCTTCATACATTGGAATTCCTTTTGGTAATGGTTGCATGACATTCTAGCAAAGATTGACGCAACCACCCAAGTTAAGTGCTCAACAAATTGTTTCTCCCGAGAATGTTAAGCTGCATTTACTACAGAATTTTGATATCCTTTACTTGTAGAAACCTGTTTTGCATGGTTTTTCCTCCTCATTTCCCACTGTCGGATCATCGTTTACATGTACCCTGGTATCATTTGCGCTCGAAAACCTCGCCATTAAGCGACTTTTGGATTTGGTCATATTCACGCGGATCGTTGATCTCGGAACTTGTATACATGGTTGGTTCAATATCGACGCCCGTTGTTGTTTCCCTCTATTTAGTTGATCATAATTTTCTTGTACGTTAGCACCCTATCAAAGATCCTGTAGCCGCTAGGATGCTCAGTGCTACGGACGGTTGCATTGTGGAGCTGGAACAGTGGTACTCAACGTACCTGAAAGACTAACTTAACTATGAGAAAAGCCCTACTCGAGACCCGTAGGACCGAGGAACGAAAGTATTGTTACCCAAAACCTTGCAATCAAGTGCAGCAAAAGTGTTGTCTACTGCTATTTTGGTGCACGTAAACGTTTGTTGTGAATGAATTCATCAATAGACAAAAGCGCATAATAATAATAATAATATTTCCCAACGCATATGTGATAAGCACGCTTGGTTATGCGCGATCACTGTGGATATTTACAAACCATACAAAAACGAACAATTAAACAGTATCACAAACGTGGAGTTTGTTGCAAGAAGGACGTAGTCAAAATG
>QNGE01000843.1:0-64941 GCA_008508345.1 Paragonimus westermani
CACTGATGATGTCACCTCGCTTGGTGATGAAACGTTTGCAACCTAAATGCCAAGCTCGGCGAACATATCAATACGAAAACGACTAGCGATTTTTTTAAAGAAGGTTAGCCTAAAAGTCTACCAATGCGAAGCTCGAGACCAGGTATGACTGACATTCAGGCTATGATTGTAGATAGTTCTCTCTTCAACCACTCCTCCCCCGTGTTGTGTCAGTGACAATGCTATCCTGAATCTAACGTCGTTTGCTCCAGTATGGTTGCCTTCGTTTGATCCCAGTGTTTACTGATCTTTCACTCGTTCAAATTCTTGTGTTTCTGTTTTCGCACATGGGTTGTCATTGGACCAGTTATGCATGTTTGTTCGTGCCAGTCAACTGCTCGTCTAGCTGACCTGATCGAAACTTGCGACTGTCAACTTGAGCTCATGGAATCCATTTACATTAGATCCTTCGCTACATATGTGATAACAATGGAACGAAAACAGGTGAGGTTTGTTGAAATTAGTATGATATGACGTGTAATAATGATGTTATTTGATCTGCCGACTCTGTCCTCTTGATCATTCCGAGAGTGAAGTAAGGCGTTCTTAACAACTTGGTGTCTATTGTAACGAAATCAAATTCAGATGATATAGCACCGTGCAAGTATCACCTATACTAATTTTCTGTTGGTTATTTTATAGGCAACATGGATCAGTAGGATGTAGAATTACAATTGGTGCTGATGCCTCGGCTTTTCTATTGGTCGTCTAGGCTCTGTTTGTAGCTCGTCATGACAAAATCGGACGCCATGTCAGCATGCCAACCGGATTGGTCACTGTGCTGACATGTCAGTTTGATCGCGTTGTCTACACTGGTTGTCCGTAGCCTTCTGCGAATCACTGGTTAAATTCCTATCGATACCTTCGTCCAATCTAAACCCTCTACAGAAGTGACTCACGGCGCTATCAGTTTCAGCCAGCTCCTTTCGAGAATAAACCATTGCACCCCAGTTCGATTGTGTTAAGACCAGTCAGTAGTGCATACGTTTGCACTTGTATATGAACTGTCGGTTGTGTCCAACATGCGACCAATGATGTGGTGATCAACATGATTGTCCCATAAAGATGTGGCCAGCATTTAAATCTGCTATCTGCTGACGATATCACACAACAGCGAATTTCTAGTGCAATGCTACCTTTCGAAAAGAGCTTGTTAAAAAGCCAATGGAAATGCGAAAGTTGCAACCATTTCAGTGGTATCCCATTTATATGAAGCAAAACCCCTTGCCACTTATCATACCCGGAATTTGATATTTGTGTGAGCGTTCCACTGAAGCATACCTGTGGTGCATCGAGACTTATTTTAGTCCACAAAAACAGCGGGCCATTTCTGTATCCAATCAAGAAGCGAACTCCAGTATGCTACATTAGCCATTTTATAACATTCCTTAAAACATGGGATGCAACGTCTTTGGAATAACAGGGAAAGACTTCGTGACCGAGACCTACTAAAGTAAATGATGGTGGCATTAGCATATCGGCTAGTGAATAGCACTCATTGATCACAAAAAAATTACAGCCGGTTCGTAAATCAATTTTAAATCACTGTTTACTATTTTGATAAGTAACCTCCACGGGTAAATTATAGAGCTCTGTGAAACCTCATTATTCAACAATCACCAGCCGGCAATATTCTTTCAAGACTACCCGGATGACACCTTTTTCGGACTTATATTTAGCCGCAAAGACCAATGTCTATCCACAGCCTTGGTTACAGGTTTAAAACGGATGTGTGAGTGAAATGAACTGACGTAGCAACTTATGTGATCACTTCCACCCTTTGGTGCACATTTAGGAATTTCCTCTTGATCGGGATGTAAACCACCGACCACAGCTCCCACGGTTCAGTCCGTTTACCACACAAACAGGGCCGGTGAGCAATCGTGTTTGCGTAGGGTACCAGAATTGAACTTTATCCAGCTCATACAAGTCAGCCGATAAGTAGTTCTTGTTTTTATTGATCTAACCACAGCACTCACGCTTTCCAAAGCCTATGCACTGCAGTCTGGTAGAGCACAACGGATAAACAGTCAGGCACAATGAATCAATTGCACGAATTTCAAACCCACGAGAAACTGTAAGAGAGATTAATCATCCAGTTGCCGGTATGTCTGGAATGAAAAGCGTGAATTACTCGCAAATAATTTACTACACGCACACACAAACGGAAACTACGTTAATTCTGAGAAAAAGCCGTCACAAGTTTGGACGGATGTATCACTAGACTGTTTGAAGTTTTTACTGAATGAGAATGCAGATGTTACTGAAAACGCGCGTTCGCATTCACATCGAAGCATCTCTGACGTTGAATTGTAACAGACATAGCAATGAGTAAATCAGCAGGTAATCACTAGCAGAATCCGTACAAACGTCAGTAAAATTGGATCAGAACATTCGAAGACATTCTTGCTTACGCTGTTGGGCAAAAAATGGACACTGTCGGCGCTTGACTGCGCAGTCCGATAAAGTAGCCGAATGGCGCCTTGGTCTCGGCGTTCAAATGGTGAGGCAGGCTGCCCGTTTGCGCGTGGCACACATGACACGCACATCAGTCTGATTGCTTGGATGGTGGCAAAATGGCATTAATTTTGTCTTTCTTTATAGGACAATAAAATCCTGCCTAAAAATATTGGCAAGACAACTAAAATCGCCTGACAGAGTCGGACATAAATTACAAAAGGAAACGGTTCTCAACTCGCCACAATTTTACGCGAATCTGAGACCGAGCCACCTTAAGATGTCAGCTGAGCAGTAAACACGGCTAGCGGATGCAGAAGCTCGACCGTCTTGCCTGCCTTTCAACCTTGGGGTAGCCTGTCATGACAGCGGTATCATCACAGGATGCCAAGACAAGGTCAGAACACTTCGTGCCCTCAGTGTACTTTTGAGCCTGTGCAGTGGTAACAGGAGCCAGACGCGATCGACTTAAACAATGCGTTGAAGTGCAGCTTGTAGAAAGCTGTGTAACGTGTGTTAAATGCTGTGATGGCGACTACATCCATGGATAGCAGGTTTCCAGAAGTATGGTAGATACGAACGTCCCTATGAAAATGGCCTGCTTAAAATAACCCATGCAAATGGCTGGCCGCAATCTTTCCGTATTTCGCATTTCCTCGCGCGATGGCGTGCATGTAGGGTGTGTGGATTGAATCAATACGGCCTCTTAGCTTTGTCCGTAAGGGTGCCGGAAATTTATTAGGCTTGCTTACAGTCTGACATGAACCGAGGATACTTGATTTTGATGTCATTTTAAGGCATCCGTCCTCTGTACCGAATGCGGATTACGTAGACATCGCCCAATACGGCCATGGGTGATAAGCCTTTATCCTTGTGTATGGTGGGCTGACTGTGCCAGTCTGACATGTTGATGATCATTCCGGTGATCGACCATTTACTACGTGGCTGCTCCTAGTGCATTCAGAGGACAACTTTAACGGAAAAAGAGTGATAAGAGCAGTTTTTCTGGGTTCCTTAAAGAAAGAGAGCCGTTTAAAAGATAGTTTTGTTGTTCTGTAGTATCAAGGGATTGAAAACAACTTTACCTTTGTAGATCCGAATCCCTCAGCAAACAAAGTGATTTCAGCAATCATGGATGAGTCTGGCACGACCATAGCGATCGGGCGGAACATGGACTTTAAATTGTCCGGCAATTCAGTGCGTCCCGCGTAGCCTGGGTTCATAGTGATAAATATGCCGCAAGACCAAACCAATTGAAGCATGCGTCCATCGAACATGAATCGTGTCTTTTCCATCGGATTGGAAGCTTGCGAAGCGATCGACAAGGCGGACAGAATGGAGAGGATTTGCTGTGCCACGACTGACAACACTTCGATATTTATGCTGGTATACGGGAAAACAAGATGTGTACATTTCGTTATGTTGACTACGGTGTTGCTCAGCAGGCCATATAAACAGAAGTCTGATGAAATCTTATTTTAATTCACAACTGATGTGAATGCCATATAGTACCTCAAACACACGGCCAAGTGGTTTGGTTTGTCATTCAACACTGTGGTTTTCAATGCCGCTGTGTTCAAATTGCGTTGGAACATACCATGTTTTGGAACTCACGATCGGGCAGAATTGATCAACAGTAATGAAAATTCATGAGGTATTGAGATATTCTGGTATCTAGTGCCTGGGTTTTGTGGGCAGGTTTCTGGAGGCAGCATAGTGTTCTCATCACAGTATATCAGTTTCACTTCTCTCGGACATGTATCAAGTCATTCACCAGAACAAACTTTAGAAATTATGTGTGTTAAAGAAGTGCTTGCACAGTTCAACGAGAAAAAACGTACCGTAGAGTTGTCCACACTGTAATTAACGTTTATATTAAAAGGACTACAGCTTCCATACACGTGTAGAGACGTCGGTAAAATGCAACAGGGGAGCCTTAGTCGATAACACGTGGTAAAACAGTAAGGTCGCAACAAAAAACACGCTATCTTTGTCACTGACAAAGAAACTTTCCACTCATTAAAAGCTCCAATGTGAATGAGCAAACTGGCATTATGTTCAGGGCAGCAAACAGTCTGAAAAACGTTTGACTTGCTTACGGGAGAACTAAACTATCTTCAACTGTCCAGATTAGGTCTGAAGGCAGTCGAGAAACCATACAAAAAAACTGAGGACAATAGATAGTAATGCGTATTGGCGAAGCTCCCCTTTTCATACAGATGTGAATCAATACATTATTCTGATGGCTGATGGTCACGGACCCAGAATTCGGAGGCAGGGATCAACGCTAAACCCTGTTTAAACATGTCGGTAGAATGGGACCTACTACAGCAACCTGTCGTTAGCTGTAGGTAAAGTTTCCATTAGGATACAACTGAAAGCGCTGTTAGACTGCTACATGCTTATCAGAATTAGTATACGAACGACACAATTTTCTTTCTCGTGAGTCGCATTGTTCGCACATTAACGATATGATTATGAGGAGGGGTGCCACATCAATTTTTTAATGTTTGTTCATGAAAAAAGCTGACACCCACGTCAGATTAAGAGAGGAAATCCTGGAGACTCTGGAAAATTGGGCTATCACCTTCGACAACTGGATAAGAGGTCAAAGTTTCAGACTGTGAAGGATGTTTTAGGCCTACTTTCTACGACTATTTCATTGATCACGTATCAGAAGTGTGTCTCGACCGTGTGGGTAGCCGATCAGCCCCATGTGTTTGTGTTCATGAACAAATGGTGACACGGATTGGTCATATACCGTGCACAGAGCCGACCAACATTAACTCCAAATTTAGTGATTTAGTATTGCGTGTTTCCACGTGTTAGTTATACAGATCGCCATCACTATTTGTGCAATCGCAGGTAGAACATACTGACCGATTGAATTCATCAAAACATCCCCAGGCTCCGGTCTGAGCTAGACCAGCAAACATACGACCCATGGATTTGTAGTCCAATCCTTCAGAACAGTTGACAACGATTACATAATCTCCCAGCGCCTTGCCCAAATCTTTCACTGTTTCCGTTTTGCCCGTCCCTGCTGGGCCCTTTGGAGAGCCACCACGATGCAGGTGAAGCGCAGTTGTCAGGGTAATGTAGCACCGGTCGGTGAGAGGCGTGATTACTAGTCGTCCAGAATTGCCCAGGTATTCGTAGCCGTATTGAAAACAGGTATTGGTTTGGCGTACGAAGCAATCATCTGGCTCCTGAAAGTTAAGAGAGAGAGAAACGACATGAAGCAAGTAAAGTATCATAATGCTTTGTAGCTACGAATGGCTTACTTTCGTTCAATTAGAAAGACAGCATTTACTCTCGAGAATTAGTTAATGCTTTGATTCAGAAGATCACTGAAATAGAACTGCACAAAACTAGTTGACTTTTTGCGAACTTGCGCAGATTATTATCTCAGTAAGTTCATCAACACTCCAAAGCTTGTAACGAACACTAGTGAGTAGTGGTGGTGTAGGAATTTTACACCATTCAAAATTTATCGCAGCTGTCTCGTCTCTGTAGGCTATCTAGTCAGCCACTTTTGAAAAGAAGCACTATGCTCGAGTTTTGTTATTGTTAGAGCTCGCCAGTGGTGCATTTCTTTGATACGGACGAGACTAAAAGTCTGACCATGCTTTTATGAGGCAACTGTGTGAATCGCTGCACTAGTGACCACGTTAGGCACGAAGTATAATGTACAAACGCTGGACCACATCAGTTTGTGACTAATGCCGAACTTGTTCATTTTGTTAATTTGTAAACTTGGGTCAAAGCCTGAAAGTCTTTATATATTAGATGACCTCAGTAAAGAGTTACTGGTTTCTTGATGTAGATCCACTGAAATAAAGGAAATTTTTGGGGGGTGATTGGTTCGTTAACTGGTTCGTTTTCCGAACTTTACATAGAAGAGGCGGTTGGTGTATTGACGATGTATCCGGATAGAGAGCTTCATCGGAAGCCTGGTGCATAGGCCAGAATGTAAGTACAACCTATTCTGTAAAGCTAGCTTGAAAGCAGTTGAGCATAAAATGTCTGGAGCTGTAATCAGGAGTAAGAAACCCCAGATGTGCTCACGTGAACCGTTGTTTGAATGAAGACCATATTGTCTGTCAAGTTTGTTTAGTCATATCAATCGCAATACCTTATCAGATCGTGTCCAAAACCCATATTGACATTGGTCAACAAAAATTCAATGTACGTTCTGTTTTTGGCTAACTGTCGCAAAACACGTCTGAATCAGCACAAATGGGAATAGTTATGCAGCTACAGTTGGCAACATCCATTTCCGGATTAGCCCGTCACAGTGACCAAGGCCAATGGACGCCTTCTCATAACTGTCATCACAAGTAGTGCAGTTATACTTACACATGCGTATTCAGTTTAAATCGGAAGGATTAATGCCGGGAGTCGTATGAGTGGAGTCTGTGATCCAGGTGGCCAATGTTGGTTGATCACTTGATAGTTACGAAAGTAAGGTTGTTATCTTTCGGACACAAAAATATAGGATGACTTCGATGGTAAAATGTATCCGCATTCATTGCAGCGATACATGGTAATGCCACCATAGCCTATGAAACATATAGGTCTTTTGCATATCGGGTGCTCGAATTCACGGCTGCACAGCTACCGCACATTAAACTTTCGAACGCTTGTCCAAATCGTGTTCTTCCAGACGGTCTGTTTCAAGGCTATCAAAATCGATGTCACAATTATGCGTATAAACGCACTCATGGATGTGTATTTAAGTATGGTTCACTGTGGCCTTATGAAGACATTGCTGGTGCTCCTCATTGTTTATGTATACGTAGATTTTTGTTCGACCTGTACAAACGAATGGATACAACAGAAATATTTTCCTGGGGCTGGTGAGCCAGGATGCATGGGCACAAATAAATTCCACACAATCCCTATATCATTTTAGCAGGGACAGCAAAATGATTCTCTTCAAACTGTATTCCACCTTGTCCCAATAAAATCGTAGTTGACTCAGCCACTCGAAAGCATTGATATCGTTACATCCAGATTTGTAAAGTTTTTCGATGATGTCTCTCTGATGAACTTCAATCACTACTAGACCATTGATTTTCAGACGTTGAATTTTGGTAAGATTTGACCTGATCATCTCGGAGAATTTCTCCAACAGAACGCGTTGTTTACGTCGTAGCGATTTCAATGGCTTTTTGTCCTGTCTTTGGTTTACCTGAATTTGGGTAGAAATGCCAATATTGAACAATTGAGTGATCAGGAAAACGAGGATTGTACGAATGACAATCAGAAACAATGAGCACGTCAAATAGACTTTATTCTAGTGTCACTGATCTACTACAAAAAATACCGAATTTCGGAAGTCAGGAATGACGTAACTATTCAGAGGTACGGGAGTGAAGGATTTGTTTCAACATTTTTACTGACAGGACGTGCGTGTAAAATGTTGAAACACTAGTTCCCGTTAATATGTTTGAAAAAAGTTGTCAGTCGTACCAAAGATCAGTCTTTCACTGAAGGTGAATCATTTGATTAACATACAGATGATATTCAAATGCGTACACAATCGAGTCGATTCGCTAGTGGCAACTGAGTCAGATACTTCAGCTTGGTTCAAGTCTATCTTGGTTGATCTCACCGACACTTACCAACGAACGTTTATAAACCATCAATACCTGTCAAGCAAAGAACACATTCGTCGACCCAGGAACCTGCACAAAAATCTCAGAACTAGTTATGTTGTCACTAATCACTTGCCGAAGCTTGGTCAGTTTGGTTTAATGCGTGAAATGCAAACTGGTCATACACAACCTAAGGGAGACTTTTGAATCCATGCAGTCGATCGGGAACATTAGATACCGGGCAATGACTTCTTCCGATGCTGAGCCGTTATTCATAAGTGAGCCGCTAAATGAGGTTAGTAACAGTGTTTGCAATCGAGCTACTGAGCACGGCTCTACAACTACCACTCTTTTCGATAAGCTTTGAAAGCCACTAAAATGTGTACAATCGATATTTGGTTCATGTTCAACTTCACTGTTCATAGACAAGTACACAATTACAATAGATAGTCAGTTAGGTTAAGTGTTGGGAAATTTCTTTATGGATCACTCAGAACATACAGCGTCGTCACGTTTTGCTACAACGTTTTTGTCACATTTTACAAGCATTGGCATATAACACCTATTCATCAGCTGTTAAACCGTCTACTCATTAAGCAAACTTTCACCCGGGAACTTGAACAGAGACTTTTCAACGCACCCAATATTGCGTACAGATGGTATAGTGTATGTGGAAGTAGACACTCCGGCAAAACTACAAGGCACTTCGGTACAAGTAGTAACGAACAAACACCGAAGTGGCTCCCGAATACGCAGGTCGGTTGTACAGCAAGTGCCATAAAAAAACAACTTTTACAGACTGGACATTCAGTAGGTCACAAATGTATCGCGGAGACTAGGGTTACAGGCTCGGCTAAGCATACGCTTTGGTCACCTGCCTGTCCGTCTTAGACATGACCGGACTGATTTTACCTTACTACCTGCCTCATTATATACTGTGTCATTGCGCACGACATCTTACGTAACGTTGCCAGTCTTTTTCTAGTCCTGCCTAACTGATTATGATGAATTCGATTGAATACAATAACAAGTTATTTTGTTTGAATATCATTAAAGGAACTGGATGAATGCATTATTAAATGTACACACATAGGACCAAAATTGCTTTCCTGACCGAATTCACATCCCAAACAGAAAACAAGAATATAGAATACGAATGATCACTTACCTCAATTGTTAACCTAACTTGCGCAATCACACTCAAAATGACTCATTGCAAACAAGGTTTGGTTAGTGGATAGTGGCTGGTTTGCGTGAACTGCATCTTAGGGGTCTAAAGACTCATCTTCCATACAGTGTCTCCCATCCCGATGATACAAAGTGAACCCAGTTAGTTTGTCCAGATGATTCGATTCCACATGACGCCAGATCAGATATGTGTGAAGGCAAAAGGCTTCTATTTATCGTTGTTCTCGGAGGGGATCGATCATTTTTTTGCCGGTGGGTATCTTAAGTCGTTCAATTCAGCGGGAGAGTTTGAACTCATTGCCCTTCTCGAAACATGTCAGACGTGAACAAACAGTTTTGTTACCAATACGGTACATTATTTTAGTCCAAATTCGAAAGTTTCCTGCAAACAAAGTGCCAACGGTCTACCAAACTGTCCATAGCCTCTATTGACCGTTTTTTTTAATCATCCTGGTTACTGTTTTAATGTTTATTGTGTTACAACTAGCCTCATAATCAAACACGGAGAACATGTCTCTTTCTCTACTTCGTCGTACTCATGACTTCAATGAGTATTTTCAAACGGATTAAACAATCCAAGTATCCGATCGTACTGAAGGAACCTTGGAGGTATCTGATGTTTTATACTAAGCTTGTCAAGACCAGGACAAGAATTCATTTTCTGACTTCATGCATCGACAAAGGACAGTATTCGAAACACTACTGGTGAATCTTAAGACGTAATCGCATCAATTCAGCAGCCGTTCCACTTAGTCATCATGTTAAGAGTGACAGGGATACCACTGTAGAAAATGTTTGAAAGATGGAGTGGAAAGTGGCGCAATGTAAAGACGTATTGGATGATTTGTCGGAAGACGATCTCGTAGATTTCGAGGTATGTGCTAATAGTATTGTTAATAGGCGAATGGACATCACAATGACAGACCTGTCCAATCAATTGAGTCCAGTGAAACTGTGTGCCAAATTTCCGGAAAATTCCGAGCGATATATTCATAACTTAACCTCCTTGAATCTAAACAGAATTTTGCTTGAGGTACTGTCATTAAGACTTAATTTTGCTGTCCACATCGCAAGAAAAGTCACTTGAATTTAAAAGTTCATTTTGAAAGTTTGTATCCTCAGTTACCTGCGCTAACTCCGTCATCATCTTTAAACGAAGAAAGACTGAGACGAATGTCGGTGAACTCGTGCTACCAATATCTCAACTACACATCGCAAGTACAACTCCTGACCAAGCAGCATTTGGATGTACTGAAGTGGTTGCAAACAAAAGGGCGTACGATGCTTTCCAGACCGTGTAAAAGAACAGGAGTTGTTTTAATGAACAGGATTGAATACGCTGCCAAAATGAATGATATACTAGCTGATAGTTCAAAATTCATGAAGATTAATATGGAGAAAGACAAAACAGAAGCTACCGAAAAAGCGACATCTAAATCATTGTCTGGAGTGGGATAATTGATCTGGCTGCTTTCGAGCGCATCCGTCCCACTGGAATGATAATCCCTAGGTTGTACGGTCTGCTTAAAGTGCACAAAGCAGATTTGCTTGTGAGACTCAGTTCAGATATGTGTGACTCACCTAATCACGCTCTGGTCAAATGGCTTGCCGATCTGCTCGAACACATCAGGTTGGAGCTGGCAAAACACAGTCTCCGTGACAATTTTCGTTTCATTGATGTAATCCAAAACCTTAACCCAACCACTCAAAGAGTGCTCTCGTTCGATGTTGCTTCATTATTTACGAACATGTCTCTACAAGAGACAGTTGACCATTTATGCGATTGTAACGAACGTAACAACGAAAATGTGGGCATCCCTAATGATGAACCGGGAGAACAACTGGTGCCGTGTAATAGTAACGTTCAGTTTTCGTTCAACAATGTGACCTACCGACGAAGAGATAGAGTGGCAATGAGCTTGCCTCTAGGTCCTCTGTTAGCTGACGTTTTCGTAAGCGAACTGGAGACTAGCTAACTGAATGCGGTCATTGAACAGCTGATGATATTTTTACGTTGTCAATAAGAATTTCAACGTGAACAGAGTTGTCACAGCTTTTAGCTCAGCCCATAACAGTATTAATTTCACCAAGGAGTCAGACAACAATGGCCAAATAAATTTTCTGGATGTTGACATAGTGAGAAGAGAAGATGGTTCAGTCCGACGAAATGTGCACAGAAGAAAGACTTGGAGGAGCCAGTACATTCACTTCGACAGTTTTGTCCCGCTAAATCAGAAGCGAAACCTCATACGATGCCTGACGGGTAGAGCTTTAAAGATCTGCACCCCTGACACGTTACAATCTGAGCTAGACTTCCTACAAGAAGTGTTCATATAGAATGACTACCCAATGCGTCTCATTCAGAAGGCGATGCAGGCGGTAGAGTTAAAGCTTAAACCACGTTCTGTGAATAAGAAACTTGCATTTATTAGTCTTCCTTTCAAGGGTGATCCCGTGGCCGAAATCATCTCAAGTTAGCTCACAAAGTCAGTTGAAACAACTTACTTTGCCTCTCAATGGTGCATAAGTTGCCGTCCCAAATTCGTTATCATGTCACAACTCAGTGACAAAACTTCTGTGTTTTACAGCCATTTGTTGTGTGCACTCATTTGTTTGCTCGTGTCGAGCATCATACATTGGTCGTACCACAAGACGATTTTTTGATAGAGTGCGTGGACATCATTCTAAGTGGTATGATTGAAACGGTTTCAAGCCTGATTGTTGGTCATTCCAGCGTCAGTAAGAAAGATGCTTTTCAGATTGTCTACCGAGTGCCAATGAATTGATCGAAAACGGTGAGATTCCGAAGTTTGATTGTTGCCGAAACCATTTGCATCCGATTGCGCAACCCTGACCTCTGCGCTCAGAAGGAGGTCGTGCGGACACTTAACCTCCCCTGGCCCACAACCAAACAAGCCCACGATTTGGAACGGTGATTGCCTAACTGACATCGAACACGCCGTCCATAATCACCATTGACCGTTTATCTGACTCATCCTAGTTAGTGTTGTCATAGTTAATGTGTTGTAATTAGCCTCATAATCAAAAACAGAAAGCAAATCTTGTTCGATATTTAAACATTCTGTGACTTTGATGAGCACGGGTGCAACCGAGGCTGAGATGAGTCATTAGTGTGCTTACGTGGTGTTCAGTCTGACAGCATAGAGATCAAACTCCGTGATTGTGCATTCTGTGTTTTCTGTTCGATCTAAAATTTTAACACGTTTTTAACCTTACGTGTGAGTAACTCGACATAAAAACGAAACAAAAAGGCCTGACAAAACGACGGAAGGATAAGTGACAATCACCTTGTGTCGACCGCATATCACTCCAAGGATACAGGAACACAAAGGCACCGTTGTAGACGGTGCACTTATAACTCCCGTTTCTAGATGACGGCTGGTCAACAGTAGCAAAATACGTCTAACAGGTGCTGTATCCTGATCCTATTGTAGCGAAAAGGCGTCCAAAATAGCACAATCTTTATTGTCCAACACGCTGGTTACCGTGCTACTCGCGCACTCACGGTTATGAGTCATCATTCGGGATCATAACACCCCAATTTCCGTTAACATGTCGTGGGCACTTCAACGTGTGTCCGGCGCCTCTTGTCAAAGCGTTTTTCACCTGCCATTCCTTGTCCGTTGGGCGATGGCTCGTCCGGTTGCTCGTGCTGCCCGCAATCCATCCACTCTGTCCTCTGATCGTATTCTACGGCTACGTCGAGATATTTTTCCGGATGTTAGAATAATCGTGCCTCCGATGTGATCATTCATCACATTTCGCCTGCCATTTCTCGCCCGTTGGTCCGATCCAGTTGAGCGATGGCTCATCCGGTCACCCCTGCTGTCCCCGACCCGCTCGTTATGAGCTTTTAAACGTACCTTGCTGCCCCATCGATGTATTCCGCCAAGAGTTGGAGCACCCACACCTCAGGCTTGACAATCCACCACAGTATGACCCTCTAAAACTATGCATAATACGGCGAATCAGAAACTTACCAGCCTCCTCGGTTACGAACAAACGGCGAACGTCTTTTATATCCAATTATTTCTACAAATATTCCGGTAGCTGCAGTATGACAAACTGACGCCTAGCTCATTGTATCAAGGGGAATGTTTCCAAGTGGCTGGAAACAAAAATAGAAACTCCAAGCGCGTGTATGGTGGCTGACCGACGGCATCCAACTTTATTAACAGCGAAACACTTAATCCAAACATGACGTAGAGTCAAGGCTTGTGACGCATCCTCTCACTTGCTGAGGTTTTAGCCATCAGACGTCAAAATACCCTCTGTGTTTTCAGGAACATTTTGTGCAGAAGTTGTGGCTGCCTTGGTAGTCAGCATCCCTATATTTTGGATTTTTATCTCCATGCCTCTGTCTAACCCCTTAGTCTATAAATTCTGCCCTATGGAACCTATTTTAATGTTTAAAATTAGTTACGTCCATATGTGATCAGAATGTACGAAATGTTACTCCGGAGAACATCACATGATTTGCATTTTTTCGTTGCTTTATTCAAGTTCATCAAGGGAACGAGTTCCTTTAGAACGTATTTATTTGCTCTTATGAACCAATGAAACTAGGCTCAAGCTAATAGTATTACCTTAGCTGATGTCAATGGGTGGATTGAAGAGGTCTCACTATTGCTCCGGCAAGTATATCCAGTCACTATTCCCCATACCTGTGCCTAGTAAATCGAGGAACTTCTGGTCACGTCTACTTTTTCACAAGCGAACCAAGGTCTACGACAGCATCTACACAACTGAAGGTAACTCCGGCTCAGTACTGTTAACATGAAATACATGAATTACAGAGGACTACAAGTGCACCAAAGCAACTTACCAGTTGCAACGCTCTAGTCACGTCCGATGTCCACTGAATCTGGCTGGTCGTAATGCACAGTTGACCCGGCCAATCTTTAACAAATTTGTCTCGTTTGGCGGCAGCTTTCTTCAGTGCTACTCGACATTCGCGGAGCATTTCACGGAGCGTTTTGTACATTTGCTCTTCCACATCACACAGCCACGACTCCACAGGACCATCGAGTCGGACTTTTGTTTTAAACGGGACCTCTTCACCATCAAGCGAGAACATGGACAATGCATCGTGAATGACGACGTTAAGCTGGTCGTTCAGGAGAAGTGAATTAGAAAAATTGGCAGTTTGTGGAAAGGGAATATTGAAAGTTGCGATGAATTGTAACAGAACGGTCAAACCACAAACAACAAAACAATCTGCTGCCATTTTCATGTATTAAGTCATACAAATTAGGATTTCATTTAACGCAACCGTTCGGGTCAGCTTCCAACAATGCGGACAGATAAATTGTAAACTACAAAATTAGACACTCCAGGATTAACAGAAACTCAACTGCTGCCGTTAAAATTGAAATCAACAACTCGGAACCTGAACCAACAGTCAACCGGCTGCAAGATTAACCAACGTCTGACGTGATTTACTGCAAGATGCTTGAATTTCCCCTCGACGGCACCAGCGGTGGTTTGTGGATCCAAATGTGGTGAGGTCGGAGTGAGGGTGCCAACTGCAAATTGCGTGGTGGTTGGATGTGCTATCTTATTCCCATTTTCCACAGAACTGGAAGCAGAACCGTCTGTATCGGCCATGGTAGAATCTGTATTTCGTGACTGGTCCACTCCCCCACCTATTGTAGACGTACCTTGTATCTCATGTTCAGGAGGTTCTCCAAGCGGAATGATAACCAATTTTGCATTACCGGATACATTGGACAAACCGTCCGGTGCCACCAGGCTCTGAGGAGACATTTGTACAGCAGGTTTATCAGTCTGTGCACTGTCGTCAGACCCATGGGGAAGTTGGAGCGCTGAAGTTGGCCCGGCATTCAAATTCGAGGTCTGATGAACAACTGCCTCCGACGAGCCGGCGGGAACAAATGCGGCTGTTCCGTGCGTAGTTGATGCTGAGGGCTTGGGACCGGCAGTCAAGTCTATGACTAATGAGGTCTTATTTCCAGCACGGTCTGTGGGGTTTCCTTCTAAGATTATCCGACGATTGCCTTGTGCCTTGGAGCATGTAAGCCGACTATAGGGATCTCCAAGTCTAGCTTGAACCTTGACATAACAAATGACGAAATGCAGTGGCGACGGATGAAGATGCACAGCGATAAGGATGATCAACCTATCGCTTTCTTGAGCCTGGCTGGAAGTCCTATTTAGAGTTGTTTAGAAATGACGTAAGATATTCGAGGGCACTGCATCAAAGCGTACTAGCAAGGGAATTGAGCCATCAGGTGAATACCTAGCCTTCTGGTCTATGTTTCCATGTGGTTAATAATACTGAGCTGAAAGTGGAATTATATGTAACGGAAAAGTCTGCAGCGTTTGCACTCACAAAAATGTGGTCATTTATTGCTGTCGTTTACTCCGTCAGCTAATTCACATGAACTGTATTTCTAGAAAACCTCCAGTATATAATCATTGGGGGAGGAAAAATGTACAGTCTACAATCGGTTGGCTAATATTTGTGTTTATCATTTGAACGTTTACGACCTGGAGAACCGGTCTTCTTAGTTAGAAACAACTTGCGAAGCTACATAACTGACCTACTCACTACGGTCGCTATTTATTGATTCATCTATTCAGTAGCGAACTGTTATGTAGCCTAACAGATAACGCCGTGGCTTGAACCATGATAAACTGCAACAATGCCAAAACGTAAGCTAACAGCCGAGGAGAGCGAGGACAAAACGCTAGAAAATAGTGTGCCACTCGGCGAATGTCAGTAAATGCTTCCATTGGTGCTTAGACATCTTAACGATCCGAAAAATGACGCAATTTGGCAAAAGCAACAGTTACTTCCGTCATTCTCATCAAGAATATAGCCAGACAACCGAGTGGTTACACTCAAATATGGAAGTTGGTTTATGGTCTAAAGGAAGCTGAACATGAGAACGCACTAGTTATGATAAATAAATCAGACATCACGCCCTAGGTATTTTGGATGATAAATTGTCAGCTTTTTCCATACCAAATGAATGACGATTAACTGAATGCATTTGAACTACACAGTGAAAATGGAAACAGAAATCCTTGGGTACTTAGGTAAACGGCCACAGTATCAATCAGATGATTCAACAATATGCTTGGGTTTGGGTAGTAATGAAGCTAAGTGGGGAATTGGTGAGGAAATAAAGGACGTGAAAAGATGTGTATCTAAATGGCTGCACCTGAATCTTGTTGACGATAAAAAGGCTTATTTTTTTGAGTAGATTAATTTAACAAGGTGAGTGATATTACACCAAAAGTTCCGATACAAAATTTTGTGACAATAAACAGTACAGTTCAAATCTTGAAGAAAAAGTACAAAATCCTCTGATAATGAACAGTGTATTCAGTGGATGTGCACTCCCATTTACAAGTCAGCTGAATATGTGATGTGGGATGGAGCGTGAGTTCAGGCACCGGACATGGAAAGATAGCTTTCTGGTTTTGGTCAAATCATGCTGTGATGGGTGGCCAAATCGGAGACGCGACTATTCTAAAATTTGGTGGAATATCTCAACGCGGCGGTAAGTTGTAGTCAAGCCCCATAATGGGTGGATTGTAGACACCACGGGCGACCAGACGAGCCAGACCAACGGATGAGAAATGGTAGGTGACAAACCCAAGACAGAAAGGCAGTCACACAAAAACCAGGCAGAGGTGTATGCGTCGCATGAGTGGAAACAGCCGTTGCGTTGTGGACTGGGATTTCAGCTCATGAGCGCGGACGGGCGAGTGGCATGGGAATGTGTTCAGTTATACAATAATGGTCATGCTTTATCGATCGATTGTTTGTTACAATACTACTCAGAGTAACGTCTAGATACTCAACAGAAGAAGTTCACGATGAAGGTTTATTGTGTGCAAGAAGTCATAGACTATCGATAGGAAGTCCTCTGCATTCATCGTTCATCATGTGGCAGACTGTGGGATTACGACTAACTTAATAGTTCTTACAAACTGTCCATGAAGGTAGGCGAATACAATGAGTCTTGATTGCTACAAAATTATTTGCATAGTTTATTAGGCACCGTCTGCCAGATTTGGGACCTACCAATAGCCTGAATCTCTAGGTGAAAAAGTATGAAATATGGAAGCTTCGCAGACGATCTTCGATTGATCGATGGCCCATATGTGTGGAATATTTTGTCCATATGAGAACTGCCTGTCAAAAACTATCTCGGCTTCATGACTCCAAACGAGGATAACCATTGAATTCACTGTAAGTTTACAGGTTATAGAAACTTTACAACGCCTACATACACCTGACTGTTTGCTGAACGGAAGCAAAACAGTACGGAATGAAAAGGCAAAACGTTTGTTTAAAAATTAGTAAGGAGCATATCAATATGAACCCTAATAAAGCCGTCCTAAGGTATGGATTTGAAGGAGGGCATCGTGAAAATTTCACACAACAACCAATCCGCGCTTTTGTACGAAGCAGCAATTGAACATGGACTGTGTCAGTCCACACATTTACGGGATGTGATCGAGTAACATACGGTTTGAACACAATATATCTATATCGTACACAGTTTATTGTTTTTGGCTCTTCCGATTGAGCGTCGGAAATTCAGGTCGTCCGTTTAAATTATGAGAATTTTCACCGTGTACGTTTTTTAGTCCATTCTGCATGTACATGTATAAATGGTTAGACGTTCACCGCTTTACCGCGGTTCATGTCAGTCTGAAATGGTATACTACTCACAGTCCGTTGGAGGCATAGTGATGACATACCAGTGTAAGGTTTCACTCAGTATGTGTGTCTGGAGTGGAGTAGTCGCACAAAGAGTAATTCAACAAATCAGAGTCAGTGTCACACATAGTTTGACTCTTTGACGTTGATGTGTTGAAAATGAACGATGAAACTATACTATTCATTATTGTTTTGTTGGAAATACTTATCGACTTATCGGAGTGATTATCGGACTAAACACTAAAGTCTCAGAGGACTTTCAGACTAGAAGTAGTGCTTATTCTGTACCAATTTATCAGTGACACCCTTTTTATATCGGGCCTATTTGTATAAAAAAACTAATGTAGTGTGGACGAGCGGTCGCCTTATACTACTCACACCACTACTGTTCAGTAATGAGGTAGAAGTATAGGTTTTGATATCGAACTAGCCACAGGGAAAATACAAGAAGCATTGAAGTGCAGCATCACCTGAGATGATTCCTGCTGCAAAAAGGAATTGAGCATTGGCGGCAATCGTGACGTTCTGAGATCAGCATCGGGTGCAGATGAGTGTTTTGTTTGTAGTCATTTTGAAGCACATAACCCATGAATTCGTTTTTCGAATAAACAACTCTTGCGCTATCCATGTTCTTGGCTTACAACACTAAATCTATGTGTTGAGTTGTTAAGTCCGTCTTTGTGTCGGGCGTCTTCTTGGTCGACAACGGGCGATGTCTCGTTTCTCGATTTCGTTTTAAAATTGACACCCAACAGTCGTGCCGGGAAGCATGAAGGTCTGCTTTAATACCACACTACGAATGTGATTAGGTACAAATTTATGGACACATCATTTCGATCGAAGTGGCTGCTTCCAGTCAGGTAACTGAAAGACATCAGTAGCCACTACCCTAATTCCTGATGACAGGAATTATTTTTGGCGGTGTTATTTCGTTGATCCAAGCCTCTCTCAGAAGTGCGATCTCATAAGGTACGAAGAACTTGGAAGCGATAGTGACCATATAGAAGGCAGCCAATGTGGGTAGCATCGATTTGACTGCGAATGTGTCTGCAGGCTTGATTCGACAACTTATGAAAGAACCTGACGAGATACTTTCACATTAGGACCACAGATGTTTGGATAACGAGTAAGTTTAACTTCAGAATGACGAATTCTGCCATCAAGCCATCTTATCTCCCTTCAGGTATTCAATTACATTATTGTAGCTGTTATGCTCTTATTGCAACTATAACGGGATCACAATCTCTTTGATTAGAGTTCACTGATGACCGGTGTTCATCTAAGATATTTGACTTTGTTTATTCAGTGCTCGCACACTGATAAACCTTGTCTCATACTGTTAACGTATGCTTGTTATCGCTTACTTTAATGAACACTGCCGAGCTTATTCACAAGATATCTGTAGCTCCTTCCGGACTTTTACTCTTCCGAATCAACCATCAAACCCTCCACTTACACCTCGCCATTCATTCATGCAATAATATTGCCAAAGGGCACTGTGGTTCGACCTGCTGCTCACGCTAACAGTGAGGCGGATTATCTCAAGAGAAGGAAACATATCAAAGAAAATAGAGAGTGGATAAAAACAGGGCTGGACAGAAATAAAGTTGATGAAGGCATGCCATTGAGTATGGCACGTTGTCATGGTGAATAACGTTTCTAGTCAGCGATTTAAATGATTATGAAGACTCCAGTCGCTCAGGCGGCACCTGTTCACGCTACTCAGAGGAACGGTCAAAGTTTTCTTGTTCTCTGACTACGTCACTGCATAATCGCTATGGAGTTAAACTCGGCTGTTGGTAGTCTCATTACATAATGCCCGGTATGATAAGAGCTTATTTGGTATGCGGAGTACGTGGTCAGTATGGCGTAACCTCATTCGTCGACTAACTGCCCACGTAGCACGAGCGTTCCGAACTAGGTTCTACTGAAGGCAAAGCGCGTTCCATGTAAACCACCCCGATCAGTCACTGTATCTAGCGTGATCTGAATGTCTGTGCTAAGGGGGCTGTGCAAAGCAATGACATCCGCATACCTCATTAAGCCTACTAAGATTCTTCAGGCCCATCCATCGGAGTATCAGCCATAACAGTAATGAGTGGGATATAAGAAATGGGTTATCATTGGAACATATCACCAGACGTAATGAACAGTACGATTAGTTGTCTATAAACCCTCGTCCTGCTTGCAGAATAAACATACGGTTCTTGACAGATTCATCTGTTTCTCAACAACCCTTTTGCGAAGGAGACAGTTCCATTGAACGTGTTTCAAATACCACGTTCGCAGATAGGATGGTGGGTAATAGGATGTAAACGGTTTTCAGAAACATTCGAGCGCAAGTCCCTTGAGTTCAGTAATCCGGGAATGAGTGATGCTACCCGTGTTTGTAGAACAAAATTTGGAAATGGGTGGACACTACAAAATTTCCTGGTGAGTGTAAACACTGGTAACATCCAGAAGCAAGGACACTACTATACTCTGCCTCAACTGTACCGCTTTGGCCAGTTTATTGTAAAGAACAATGGGTTCTACTTAGTTTTAGCACAGTATACACAAGTGAACAATGGGATTAAACTAACGCTCGCTAATCAGACGATGGGTTTTTGGTCAATAGCGTAACCGGTAAACACCTTAGCAAGAGTTGGCGAATTAGCTGTTTTACAATGTTCCGTGGCTCACCCAGTGTTGTGTTTCAAATTCAGTGATCAGGCTTAAGTCAAAAGGTCAGCATTATCAAGGATGGTAACATATCAGTGGTTCCCGCTGATGCCTAGCCATCACAAAGCCATGAAGAGAAGTGTAAGTCCTACTAAGAAGCAAAAGAAATGGAAGGGAGGGGGACCTAATTTTCAAAAACAGGTAAGCCTATACTTAAACATTCAACGTCAGATCGTTCACGTCTTATCAACAGAAACCGTTCTATAGGTGATAGTGAGCTATAAATCAGGTGCACACTAAAGCATGAGCTCATGAATCCATTCACACAGAACCGTTTAGAACATTGGTTTCCATCGATAAGTTTGAAAAAGGCCAGCAGTAGCATGTAAAATGTCTAGTGCAGTGAAATTTCGTTCGCATCTCATCGGTTACTTTTGCGAAATTAACACACACATTATATAATGGGTCAGCAAGCAACTAGGCAAAATCAATCTGTTCTTGTCTGAGATAGTCAGTTAATTGACCAAATTGGAAACAGCAAGATACAACTGAAGCGTACTCACTAACAAGAAACGAAGTTGGCGCAACACCATAGAATTGTTGTGGGTCAAACGGGTACTGGGACTCCAAAAGGAAAGGTCGTTAAAAACCCACACAGAATGAATGGAAGGGATAAAATATGGTTGGAAAATTTATACAAATCGACGGGAGTTTAAAGAATCGATTTGCACATATTAGAAAGGTAACGCAATATGGATTCAGAAGGGATAGGGATGGTCCATCAATTGTTAAATTGTACGAGAAAATGCATCGGTCTAAAAAGTTCGTGTTCAGAAGAACCAACCACTTCAGAAATAACCACCTGGCAGATCCGAGTAAAGGCTGTGTGCAAAGCTGCATGAAGAGACGCGGAATACGGATCAACAAAACAAAACTAGGTTTCCAGAACCACACTTGCTAAGGTGCGGCGAAAAGCTAACGCTCTAGACGGCCTCGTTTTCTTTTTAGTACGAAACAGAAAATTAAACAAACTGGTAAACACAAATTTCCATCATGCAACTATAACGACAACCGAGTATTGTTCACACTTCAGCGCAATTAGTTATCTTGTCCTGCGTGCAAAACAAAGCACAGTTGTCTTTCTGTTGTGAATAATCAAACTGAACTTTTTCTCAAGGTTGGGTGCTTTCGGATAGCCAATTCGATACCCGCGGAACCCACAGTTCTTAACAATGAGCAATCATTTGTGTCGTTCTTCATCAGAGTCAGGAGGAAATATTTGCAACTTAACTAGTGTTAAATCATTTCTCAACAATGTAGGAATGATTTTAAACATGTACTTTTCATCACTTCTTTCTCCGTCGTCCTATAGTCACCCACAACTGTACTTTCTGCGAGTGATGTTAAAATAAAGCTTTTTGAACCTGGAATTGCTGAACAAATTTATGTGATGTTGCTCGACAATAAACAATGCTTCACCCTTACATTGTCATCCGATTCCAACGGTTGGTAGACTGGTGTTCTGGGTACTGATCATCCTTGCAACTTTGAATCAAGGACTCTTTTTCGCGATGGATACCATTAATCAACTTACACGTGTCCGACATTCACATCCGACCACCAACCTATTTCCACTCACATGGAGGTAAACGCTAGGAGATGACCTCACATCACCCCAATGAGTTACAATCCTGTTACAGCAACCTGTTGCATAAAGGAGCGTGTCTATGCGATGATTACAGTGTAGTCTTCTTGATCATTTAGTCCACAATGTAGTGCAAACACAGCACGTGTTCCCGCGTTTAGCAGCAGTTTACTTTCGTTAAGAGGCGCATCACATAAAGCAGCCAATTTGCATTAAAACATATTGATCGATCGACCCAGTTTCGGACGATACAGTGGCGACTGGTAGCATGGTTCTATTCAGCCAATCAGATTGCAACCATGCCTCGAACGCTGCACCCCGTTGGGACTGTTTTCTCAAATCTGCTTTCTGACACGCCCTGGGAACGTGACTTAATCTGAAGCCGTGACTGTCGTGCTACCGTTTCATCTGATTCGCCCTGCATTTGATTGCCATAATATGATCTCGTCTGGTTTGCTGTGAGTCATGTCGCTCATGTATGGTGACCGTTTCGTCCTGTATATTTAGAGGCGTGTGGCCTAATTTGGTTCGTTGTCAACAAACGGTGTTGCCGTGTCTTTTCTCCTGCTAGGTTTTGGATCAAGCGGTTGGACGCGTAATAAGAGGGACGAACCAATAAGTAGATTCCATATGGGAATGTCTGGGGGTAGTTCTTGTTCCCTTCTCATGTATAGCAACAGTATACGGCCACTTATGGTCCCATAGATTAATTCCAATTGGCTACCCGTTTTTCCACCTGCGTTCATCATCCAACGTACCAAGTTAGTGTTGTATCTGTCAGTTCACTGTGGCCTATGAAAAGCTGTTTCCGTAGCCTACGCGATTTGATTTCCTTTGTGAGTATCGTGTCAGTTGCGTTGTGTGACCGTGCCCAATGTTTGAAACGGTGAATCACAGAAGGTCATAAAGGGAGGCACCATACAGATTGATTGGAAAGATAGCAGACTCTCAATTTTGTTGTTAACAAGCGTCGATGAAGCATGCATTAATCCCAAACTATAGATCCGATTAGTTTGGAAACCACAGTGTGTTAGTTTAACTCGTCTGATTGAGATGAGAGTGTTTTTCCATGCACCACGTTGGGTGAGTCTATCATTAGGTCATCCTCGGAAATGCTGAAACACTTTGAACTGTATCATAGCAGCTGTATAATAACTGCATTATAATAACATGGAGGAGTGTTTCTTCAGAGTTACCGCCACCCAGTTATTAGCAACACGGGTCGGTAGGTAAATCTGACAAATCCTATTTTGATGTCATCAGACATTGCTAATATTATGAATTTTCCCGTCTTTCTGTTGATCCACTATACCAGATACCAGATTTAAGAGTGAACAATTCAAACCAAGATTTTCATTGTTGAAAAACCCACTTTTTCAATTTTCAATGTGGCGATATTGTCAAAACACTTTTTCATATGGGGCATCACAGCATCGGGATTTTTGCTTTGACCCAAAATTTCCAATAGATCATCATTGGCCAAAAAGTAGAAACGTGGGAATATTTGACGTTTAGTCTCCAAATACATATCCAGTGATTGTTGAATGTCTTCCAAACTGGAGACTAATTTATTCAAATTTTCCAATAACCCTGTAAAGAAAGTGAACAGCGGTAGTGCTGGATGACAGACTGATCAATAATGGTCAGGGCTAAACATCCACAATATAACAAATTTTGCACGCTAGTCAAAACTTAAACTGAATAAGTGACTGGTCGCGTGATGCGCAAGCAGTTACATATATGACCAAGAGATGACCATTAAAAACGCGTAAATTTGGCAGAAAAACATGACCGTAACTTTACGTTCCATGTTTTCTGAAATTACTACCTTTCAGACGCTTAATCATATTGCAGGACAGAACAACACCGACTAACCACTTGTATCGTGAGATGCCACAATGTCCCGGCGCAATCACATTGGCGGTTCTTCGCAGCAAGTTAGTAAGCAAAGGCAATGAATATTTGTCTTGTATCTCTTTCTTGGATAATTTTGGATTGGATAAATTACTATAGCATAACTAATACCAAGTACACGTTTCTGGGCTCATTTTAAGTGAGAGGAATCCTGTGCAATTGGTCTTTGTAAAGACACTAACCATTCTCATCCAATGCGGTCAATTAGATGACTTGCGTGCGTGACAGTTGGCTTAACGTTTGCTCTTCAAGCACTGAGTCTTTTTTATCGACGCCGTATAGTAATCCATGTTTCTTCTATTCCGATTATTCGATTTCATTGTTCACTAGATTTTGGGCAACGTCACATTATCTATTCACCTCACCGCACTTAACCTAACTACCGAAACGATGGTTAAAATAGTGTACCGAGTCTCACATTCGCCTATCTTCCAGCAAATCGTTGTGTGTGACGAGTGTAACTTGTACACTATAAGTGGTTTTCATCTACCCGACTGCCCATTTATCCAGCACGCCAGATAAAAAGGGCTGACTTGAGGTAGGCAACCACATTCTTCAAACTACAAGGCAGACAGGTCGTTACAGTTACACCTCCACAGATGTTGGGGGAATATCCTACGTGAATAGATGAAACCGTCGAGAGAGGTAATATGAATGATGAAGATATGCTTGCTGCTTTGATCAGTTCGCAGTGCAAATACACACCCACCGGAAGAATGAACGCTTAGAGCTTCTGGGGAAGACAGTTTTTCGGTTTGAAGGATGTAGAATACATAGCCTTTTCTGCCATTTTAATACAGTTGAACAAAACGGAAACATGGAATACACGAATAAGATGCTGACAGATAAGAAATAAACCAATTGAAGTTCCACTAATCTTCGGCCTACGGTTGTTAGATTGTCATACGCACAGTTTAACGGTTGAGTGACCAGTCAGCAATGCTAAACGAAAGCAGTTATTTGACTGCACGGCTCACCAGGTTTTGTCGTGCATGCACGTGTATTACGAGTGTCGTAGAGGAGAGTGGTGATTGATTGCCATTCCGTATGTACCACATCAAATGCGGCGGATTCTTTGGGCAACTGTTTACGTATGTCCTCACCCAAAAATATAGTTTCCAAATATAAATACTGACGTTGCACTTGAAGCAGCTGTTCGAGTGTTTCCATGATAAGAGAAAGCAAACGCTCCCATCGATCGACCAGTACTTCGAAAGGTTTGACGAATCGAGACGCTTTTATGGTAGACAGTTGGACCTTGGTATGAAATGAGAGGTGGGAGTGAGTCTTAGTTAACCAATCCATCGGAGGTAAGCGAATAAAATGGTCGGATGTTTAGTGAAAGTAGCCATAATTTATTCAATGGTGTATGCTGACTTAACTCAGTTTATCGAGTTTGTCAACCGGATGTATTTTTTGTGGGTGGTTGGTCAATTAAAGTTCTTTTCAACAAGTTTTCGAAATGGATGTTTTATTTTCTTTGCTGCAAGCATACATGTCAATAAAGTACACGACATCTGCTTGTTACGGCTAACATTCATTTTGGAAAGTTTATTATCACGGCACATTACTAGCAGATGCTCATTAGGGTTGTTCTAGTTAAACAATGATGAACTGGTTACAATCCTGTCTATTCAGACTAAATGCTTTTCATGTACATCAACAGTTATTAAAGACAATTACCCGCATTAACTTTCGTGACGATTTTTGAGTCAACTTCAGTGTCTCACTTTTCGAACCTCAAAGCTCACAAGTCTGGACCAACGAGTTCTTGTCCTTAGCACGTTTGCAGTTATACTGGACAAACTGCAAATGAGTCATTTGGGTGTAGATCACCTGCATTGACACAATTCAATGTCAGTTGTTATAGCACAGCTAATCAAGGAACAAGTAGGTCGAACAAGTCGTCGTTAAGCAGATGTTTGGATTGGCAATCCTTCATACCACCAAAAGGGTCAAAGTTAGATACAAATCTCAATCGAAAATCGTCAGCCGTTTGGATTGATTGTCCGCGAATGAGACTAAAAAAGAGGACAGATAACCACTAACAACGGAAAAAGCTAGTCTCTGTACACAAGGGTGAACCCGCCTCGCGAAAGTGGTGTCATTTGCTTATCTCCATGTGAACAGTTCGACGGTAATTAAAATTTTTCGGTTCAAGATACTGACGTCTTAGGTCTCTACCACTGGAGAACTTTGATATTTAAAGCTCAAACCGTAGGTGGATAACGTGACGTTCCCTATAACACAACGAGTAAGTTGGACAGACGAATTATGATGCACCTTGAGACATCGGAATGGAAAGTTCACAGTTTGGGAGACAAACGAGAAACATTCTGTCATGCACTACCGGTCCAAGGTAGTGAACGTTTCATAAGTTTATAGGATAAGAGACAAACAGAAAAAGCGGAAATGTGTTGCTGAGTCAAACCATTAACTGCAAGGAACACAGTCAAACGCTCTGAGACTGATTATTGTCGAACACAACTCAAGGAAAGCATTATGCTACATTATGGCAATGCAATTTCTCATTGATCGAATATTAGTTAGTGCCTTATAAGTCGTTGGGTTATGCACCCGTTCTTGAAAAGCGCGTTCCCCAGATCTATACCTTATTGAACACTTGGAGCATTTTCATTGCTCTCACCATCACTACCATTCTCACCTTTGAGCCTTATCCATGGGTAGCGTGGCTCGAATTACCGTTAGTCCTGACAATGATCCAGGAAATTACACAGTAAAAAAATGTGTAGCAAAGAAAAGGGAAGAAGGAAGAGAAATGACCAAAAACAATTGAGTTTCACACAACAACAAGGTTGTGGACACAGACTAACACCTAACTGAGGCACAGTATCATGTGAGAGAATGCTTCCAACCAACGGTTTGACTGGTCGCGGAGTCCGGAACCAGGTAGACGGCACTTAACAACCTTGTTCAGAGGAACACTTAAAACTTCCATACCTCTGACCAGGTTATCTCCCCGGTCACCCAGCTGTCTGTTCCGACAATCAGTGGTCACAGAGAACAATCCAGACACTCCGTCTGCACACGTAGTACGTGTCCCAACCAGTGAAGACTGCATTTTCACTATCTCGGTCATTCACCGTGAACTTGCACATTTCCTAAACACACGGTGACGGACTGTCGCCATCAGCATAATTGATGCGGGCTGATTGGCGGACACGGTGGTGGTCGAATACCGATAGTCTGTGTGTATCTTCCGCACGAATTGGTCAAGTTTGTCATGCATACAGCTGACAACACCTACTGTAAACTCTACGTTTAACTGAGCATCTCAAAACTGCCTTCCAGTCGATTGAGCTTAAAAATCATTTAAAAGTATTATTTTTCTCCTATGAGCTACTACATAAAATGTTTCCAAAAACAGTCACCGAAATATCCGCCATGATTGGTGTATACTCAAGGTTCAGCATGTAAACTGTGTCTGCAGATACCCTGAGGATAAATATATTTCTGCCCCGATCTCCGTAGTCACTAGGTGCATGAATCACAAGGATATAAGATACATCGTGGAGATAAAGCGAGGGAAAGCTTCCCTTTTGCCTCACCAACGCATGAACTTAGTCGAGGATGGCAGATGATAACACCTCATGAAATATAGGCTTTGGAGGAAAAATACAGTGTCATGTATGCCTGTGTAATACATTTAGTTCTACCAAACTCGAGGCAAATCAGTATAGAGTACTGAAAAAGATCAACTCTGTTTGTTCAGCAACTGAAGCGCCATTAAATGTGTTGGTTCATGCAATCCTCTGATAGACTGTGTTATTTCACTGGTTATAAAAAGTTGTCCACTCGAATCTTGTTCTAACTATCTAGTTGAGGTTAACAAACTCATTGAGAGAGCGCGTGTTGGTTTGATTAGAATGCTCATCATATAAGATTCCCACAGTTCAGATATTAAGTTATTTGCTCCTCGAAGTTGACGAACTCAACAAAAAGTACGCTTATATGAAGTTTTCGCATCCTACTACCCTGTCAAGTAATGGTTTGCTTTCGTTATCTCCTCGATTCACCTGAAGTGCTTTTGCATAGTGAGGTCGTCCGTTTTATTATACGTATTCTTCTTACCACAAACGAACAATTCACTGCAGGTTTAAACAACCGTGCTTCAGTACCCTTAAACCTTGGAGACGGGGCACAAAACGATAACGATTTCAATTGTGCAAGTGCTCATTTTATTGCACAAGTAGTGAAAGCATTTTAGGCAATCACAAAAGGACTTTCTGATGGTTGGGAACAGTGGTGGTGGTGTTGTTTGTAGCTCGGGTTGATGGTTTTGGTATTGATATGTTCGCCGAGCTTGGCATTTAGGTTGCAAACACCTACGCACTGATGATGTCACCTCGCCTGGTGATGAAACGTTTGCAACCTAAATGCCAAGCTCGGCGAACATATCAATACCAAAACAAAAGGGCTTGATGAAATTGTTTACTTCGAAGGTGAAACGTCAGCTAGGTCCCGGAAGCCAGGTGCCACCTTTGGCGGACCTCGTTCCCAACGATGTGTGAAATTTATTTCAAGATGGATGACCACGTAGTCGCCGTTTCACAAGTAAGAATATACTTTCCTGGTAATAGCCAGTGGATAGTTAATGAATATTATTATGGCTCCAGAAGCAGCTGAATATCAACTGTTTTTGAACCTCATTCTGTCAAACACGGTTTGGGTTGAACTTCCAGAAGAAAGTATGAAATCACTCATGTTTCCGACGCGAAATCTTACATCTTCGGTACCATATATAACAGCTTCCAATTAACTTAAACGAAGTTAGTAAATTTTTCGGTTTGAAACAGTCTTACTAACCATCAAGTAACCACCCACTCCCCGAACAGTTTTATTCTATGTGACTAATTCGTCTGTTCTGCAATGAGCACCAGTGAGTTAGTTTGAGCCAGCAAACTTGAGTAATGGGTACATGTACATCATTTGTTGCAAGTCGATGAACTTCGCCACTTCCTTCAAATTTTTCTTACCCTCCAAACTTACCTGATGATCCTCTAGTGCTTGAAATACCTCCTCGGTCGATCGAATTTTATAAGTGTTCTTTTCCTTGTATGTGATGATATCCAGTTCACAATTTTGCCACAACCGTTCCATACTGTTCAGCGTGTGCTCGATGGCCAATTCTTTTGAGGCTGCACCAGAAATCTCATGAATCACTTCGGCATGTTGCTCGAAACCGAGTTGAACGATACGTTCCAGAGTGAAGTCGTCCGAATTCTCATCGAACTGCTTGCTCATTTCCGTCTTCAATTGAGACCAATGACGTGGGCGCATGGCTGGATTGCGTAGATCCATGATGAGGGGCATAGTTCGCCGAAACTGATCCACGCGTGCTTTGCTACTCTCGATCACCTCCCAGTTACGTTCCTGTGTGGAACGCAGACAAACATGCAAATACAAAAGGTATAAATGTATTCTAAGGTAGGTCACAGCGTTGCTAAAAAGTTCACATGCCGAGAGTGATTGCATGCAGTTCCACTGGAGTTAAACAAGCTGCTTATTTCACTCACGAAATGCTAACTGAAAAGGCATCAAAAATTCTCCAGTAAACATTATCAGTATCATCAGTGTCATCGTGTTTATTTTAGGTTATTCCTTTTTACTTGAAAACCACTGAATTAAAGCAGATGTTACATTGAGAGTGGTCAGTCCGTTCAAAACACAGTTATCTTAGTCTATGTGGCGCAGACATTCCAGGTGTCCTCTGCGCTCGGAACTAATACTCTTGTTCAACTAGTACACCCGTCTTTACACGGTCGAGATAAAGCAGATGAACGCGTGCGCCGTTCGAGGCAATGTGGCGAGGAGTCACTGTGGTTATGCATAAATAGGCGTGTTTCTTCAATGGCACCCTTAGATTAAGCACTAACATATTCGTTGTAGGAACACTAAACAGCGTTTAGATTTGTTAGTGTGTGTACACACTTTACAGACGAATGCATACGGAATAACTCGAAGGAGAAAACAAACAAGATTCATATCCATGATGTAACCCAGAAGCGACCGATTGTTCTGCCGGTCATATCAGAGTATACACATGACCTTCACCACAAGAGTAAGAAAATATTATATGTTGTTACACACGAAGACGAACTGAGCACTACTCGCGACCATGAACTAAAGACACTTGACGGTGCTAATTTTGGAATCGTAAGCATACGGACGACTGACTTGATACCACCAGCGTTGAACAGACATTTCACAGAGTTCATGCGCATTTCATTATAGAAAAGGTTCGCTCTCCGAGTTCCTTGCAACAAATATTAAATAAGAGGTTGTCCAGCCAACAGAGTGGAGATCTAAATGCTCTTAATAAATACCAATTTGGGATTCAAGCGGCACTAAAATCGAGTTTTTTTATAATAAAAAACACAGCTTGTACAACCCTGTCAGGTAATAGTTTTTGAGGCAACCGGTGATTGCTATATAACATTGTACTGTTTGTAACACTGTATTAGTTCACAGTATTTGAAAATCGACTCTCATGAAGGCAGGGCAGTAAGAAACGTTGCAAACTGAACTCTGAGGGGATAACCAATTTAAGAGCGTGTGCTACCAGTGAACTTTCAATGAGATGAGTCTGATGCGAAAATGGTACAAGCACTCCAAATGTTACCTTCAAATCTCTTGATAGTTTTGTCAATTTTCGCAACACCGTGTTAGCCAAATTCTCCATATCCGTTGTTTGTAACTCACAAAAACGACCGGCTTTCCACGTTTCCCAGTTTTTCTCCCAGTCAGAGTTCATGGTCCAAATCAAATCCAAATATTCCAGATCCTGTAAGTGAACAAACAATAACACATGGGTCAGAACTCTGTGACCTTCGCTAAGTCCAATTTCATGTTTATCCGATACGACCGTATTTCCCTATGGTGGGATTAAACATGTACACTCGTTTAGTCAGTCCACACAGGTGTGAATATACGTCTCTCCAGTTCGAATGAGGTTCGCACTGCCGTCCAGGAATGTTAGTAAATTGTATACACAAGTTCAAACTGAATATCCTTACAGTTTAGTGGAAAAGCGGGTACACATTTGACCCTCGTCCTCTAACAGTTTAAAACGCTTGTCCTGAAACGCTACCGAAATGTGGTCTCAACAGGCCTCGAACTAAAAGAACGCAGTAAGGGTTGGAAATAATTCGTATACTTCCAGCAAGGTTCGGAAATAAGATAAGTATTTAGTCCTAGCCTAATCTGGGAAAGACGACGGCAACCAAGAGAAAAAAAGAGGGAATACGAGATTGACCCCAACCCACCCGATTGCACTCAAAAACGCAAACAGCGAAAAGTGCGTAGAATCTTCGCGTACGTTAAGTGACGCTCGAAAAGGCATAGATTAGAAGTACTTGAAGAGTGGAACACTACATGAGTCGTTAGGAAAATGGAAGGTATTCGCAACGTGCAATTAGTTGCACCATTGAACAAAGTGGCACTGAGTTCGCATCAGGTTTCTCCTACTGCAAACGTACACAGAATCATGCGTACAGAACAAACAAACAAGACCACACCGTTACAACCGAGATCTTTAGAGAAACCACACGATCGCTGGGCGCTACAACAGTCAGCTGAATGACTTGTCGCTCACGTCTTCCGATGAGACAAGTTTGTTGCATGTAAAATTAGTTGATGTATCTAACTAATTTTTGTCAGTACTGATTCGTCAATAGTGTTCTGTATGACTGAAACGCTGATGGGTCATAAGCGGGTCCGGATATAGATACCGGAGTTGTCAATATGTACAGACGAGATACCACATGGAAAATGAACACAACTTTAAGAGACCAGCGACGGGTTCAGACAGGACGCCTCAAAATACTGTTCTTCCATGTACGTATATCTGAATCTCAGCATGGACGACTAAGGGCAACCCTTGCAGAAACCGTTTAAATGAGAAATGCTCTGAAAACACTCGAGGATGATATATCTCTATACCCGATCTTATGCATGAACAGTTCTACGTGCAGTATAGTTGTCAGTTGAATAGTAAATACTCCATCCGTAGTGTTGTCCCCATGCTGCTCGAACAAGTCATTTGAACTAGTAGTGACCTTAGGACATGCTTCGGCGAGTGCAAAATTGGTGCATTCCACATCGACGTTCATTCTTTTCTTGAAACAGTTAGTTCCTTTCGGAAGTTTTCACAAAATACTTAGAACACAGAGATTGGCAGATGCCAACAATTTTCATTTTACCAATGGTCCTTGAGACGGTTAAAGTTTTGTGATTCTATCTCCTCAGATACTATGAATACCTCATCTTAATATTTTTAAAAACGATTTAATTGTGAGGAACTTGAGTATATACAGATGGTGTTACTCAGGTTAGTCTTCTAGGTTTATCGTATAATGTATGCGATAACAATACTTCGATTTTCGCTGATAATAACCAGCCTTTTTAACTATCTTGATCTTTCTACATATCACGAAACGAAATCTAACAGCCGGTCGGTTTTTGGACGTAATTTTCATTTGTAAGTTATCGGCACCAAATTGAATACGAATGAATTCAAACAGCTTGAGCGTCGTGTTTAGCATGTTGCTGACAAACAGATTGAGAATAACACAAGGTTATGAGCAAGTTATAATACTCTACGTTTCAGGAGTGTTGTAATCGATTATTGTTGAATCGATTACAACACTCCTGAGGAAGGCCCCCCGAGGTGGTTGAAAGGTAGAGTATTACAACTTGCTCATAACGTTGTGTTATTCTGGATCTCTTTATCAGTAATCCTAACTTCATCAGTTGTCTCACTCACAACGTCCATGAGCTTGAACAAAAGGTATTGTGGCTCTCACCGTTGCTCCCCTCAACAGTGATGTGGATTAAACCAGATGAATAGAAACAGCACTAAAAAGGATAAAAATCGATTAAAAAGGTCAGGCGTAAAAAGGAAAACAGTGGGAACGCAGGTACGTTACTGACTCCAGTATAATGCCATTGTTGATAGCATGGGCCTTAGCCTCGTCGGTGACATCTACCCACTTTACTCAACCGAGTGATCAACGTCTTCATATATCGTGGCCACCTGAAACGTGATAGAGTAGTCACTGCAAACCTGACGATCTCAGTCGTTAAAGTCATCACGGCAGCAGGCAACCGGGCTGAGCTATTTTGCTTATTCAGACTATTGCTCCACAATCAGAACCCAGAGTTACTGGTCTTTGGCGAAGCTATGCTGATCCGAGCGCGGTAGCCAACTGTGTGCACACAAAAATGACTGGAGCATCACACCGGGTTGCTGTGGTCTCGATAACACAACACTTAAACGTTTAGACGCTTGAGTGCGCACTCAATGTCTTAATTCGTCTGTTGCGTATGACCCCTGTGTTTCACTTTTCCGATTGATTAGAGCGGAAGAAACGTTAGCATTTCGCAACAGATGCCTTCTTTATGTTAAATGAATAACAAATGAACGTGAACCAAGTAGGTTATCGCAAACCAATTCGAAAAGCATCTGTTTATACGAACTGATCATTGTAATCAAACTGTTATTCGTAAGCTTTTGAATAGTCCATTGGACGGCCAATTTGTGCGTTCGGGTTTTTCTCTATGCTAACAATGTATTATGAAATATAGAGACAATTCCCCCCATTATAGTGTAAATCCTATGTAGTGAGTAATGAGTACGCAACAGGTGTCCGACGGTTCGGAGAGCAGCGAAAAACAGCTCCGTAAACATCGTGAAGTGAAGTCTATAGTAAACAGGGTGGACTGTCCTTGTAAGCCAAACAAGCGTGCCCAGTTTGAAGTGCGAAAATTATGATGCCAAATATGTTCGTCTTGATCTACTGATGGACCATTCACACAACCATAGCGGCGAACAAGCAGAGAACATCGTCGCCATCATCACTGCGGATAGTAATATTGTGGTGGATAATCAGGCCGGAGGTGTGGGTATTCCAACTCTCGGCGGAATACTTCGACGCGGGGGAGGCACGTCCAAAACCCCACAACGAACGGATCGGGGACGGCGGGGGCGACCGGATGAATCATCGCTCGACTGGATCGGATCAACGGGCGAGACATGGCAGGCAAAAGGGACGACAAAATCGGAGGCGCGTTTATTCCAACACTCGCAGGAATGTCGTGACGCGGCGTAGATAGATGGAGATCAAGAGCGACCGCTCACCGAAATCTGACCAACAGGCGAAGAATGGCAGGCAGAACCCCCCCCCCCGACTGACGGCGCCGATCACGCACACAAATCGGGCAGAAGTGCACACGATGCGTGAGCGGAAACCTGGGGGGTGTTGTGGTCCGGAACGATGACTCATAAACTCGAGCGCGCACGTGGCACGATAACTAGCGTATTGGACAATAAAGATTGTGCAATATTGGACACCTTTTCGCCACAATATTACTGTGTTTCGTATCACTGACTGCCATACAAGCAAGAAGAATATAAAACCCTGTCGAACGTACTTTGCAGACTGGAAAAATGAAAGTTGTTGGCCGGAGGTACATACAATGATGTCTAACGATTTGAGACAGAGTGAAAATTTGATGAGTATAAACACATGTAGGCGAACATATGTTTTCGATAGATCATCTTCAGGCCGGTACAATTATATGAGGAGTTAGTTGAGTTAAATCGAGATATCGATCAGACTTATTACAGAGAAACGAGGTCACTGGCCAGTCAATTGGCGATGGCTTGATTGATCGGTTACGTCATGCTTGTCCATTGTTTTGACCGCGCAGGTTGGCCATCGATCCGATGGATTTGTGGCCGTGGTAGGCGCAGCGTCTGAACAAACCGTTTTTGATTACACAATATCGGGTCAATCAGCCTGATTCCGATAGCCTCGGCAGTACAAAGTGTTCGAATTCGGACAGCTTTTAATAGGTTTTCTGGCACGCAATATACCACTTTGAAGATTTCGTCAGTTTTCAACTGGTGCCCGCTATCAGCCAGATGACCGAGAATAGCACTGTTGTCCGATCGTGATTCCCCGTGTCCCAGACATCGTGGATGGTGTGCTCGGATTCGTCTCGAAAGCTGTCTTGACGTTCGACCAATATAACCTGCTCCACAAGAACAAGTGAATGAGTAGGCGCACATAGATGAGGTCTGGAGTGTCAGTCTATCTTTGTTATGAAACCTGAGAGTGGAGAATTGCATACGGAGTTCAGCAGTAGCATAGGTCCTGCTGTATGTCTGGCTGAGCTTGTTTGTCAGCCATTCAGCGGCATTGTCACCTTTGAACGGTACTCGAATAAACACGGGTTTCTTTCTTACCTCATGCACTTCAGGTTTAGGTGATATTCTGATCATGTTTCTGGCGATAAATCGTTCCGGGTAGCCATTATCATGAAGCACGTTCGTTATGAATTCGAGTTCATTTTTTAGCGTATCTGTTGAACAAATTTTGTATGCTCTATCAGTCAGGCAGCGTACCAGATTCCTCTTCTGTTTTAGGGGTACAAAACTGTGAGTTTGTGTACTGACCTGTCCATGTACCCTTGCGATGAACCCTACGCTGAATAGTTCCATCTATTCGTCGATGCAAACGAACTTCTAGGAAAGATATCCCGTTTTCAGCTTCCTCCTCAAGTGTAAACTTGACTGACTGGTGGGCGCGATTGAATGTGTCGAGTACTGTGCACATATTGCCTACGATAAATATATCGTCTACGTATCGGTGGTATTGACTTAAATGGCTGATGGTGGATTGAAGCGTGGTGAGTTCAAGCTCCCTATGAATATATCGGCCAGGAGAGGTCCGAGCAGGGATCCCATTGATACGCCATCTGTCTGTCGAAACAGCACACCGTTGAACATAAGTTGTATATTAAAAGTTCAGCGGAGTAGAAGTTTTTCCAATTTCAGTGGTGGTAACTCCGTATCGATTCCGCCCTCAGGCACGTAGTCACAGATAAAAGTGACGGTTTCTAGCAGCGGTAATTTTGTGAATAACGGCACTACGTCCAACGAGCATGATTTGTGTGAGGTCATATTAGCGTATGCAATCAACAAATGTAATCAACAAACTCAAACGTATCACGTAGACTGAGCGGAGCAATCGCCTTCCGGACAGGTTCCAGTAGTTTTACTAGCCACTTCGCCGGTGAGTGGTAAGGCGGATTCATCATGTTAGGTTTGTGGACTTTTGCTAGTCCATAGAGACGGGGTATAGTAGAACCCTGTGGTCATAGTTGCTCATAAGTGGTGGGGGGGATTGTTAGCTTCTCGTCCTTCAGTGACTTAAGACGTACACGGTTTTGTCCATTTCGCTGGCAACTCTACGAAGCTTGGTTTGGTCTGCAGGAATATTATTCACCTTCTCGATGTAATCGGTGCTAAGGAGGATACCTGGATTCTTTTGAAGCATCTTCAATGAGTCTACGTGCTCCTTAGTTAAAGGTCCTCTCTGTCTCGATTTACGTTTACGGCACAGCTGGCAGCAGTTAAGTGTAGTGTTAAGAAACCCAAGGTCGTCTAATGAACACGGGGTTAAATCGTGTATTCGGCCGAGAAGATTCTCGCACTGCAACTCAAGTTCTAGACGTTTTTTCTAACGTTGTGGGCAGCAAAGCCTAGAACCGAGTCAGAGCGCCTCGATCGTGATACGATCAAGATGTACGTCGTGAAAGTTGCGCACGTACCTTTCTGGTTGACATAGAAATTATACTCGAAGCTGGAAAACGCAGGGACCGCGCGATAGTGAAGCTCGTTCCTTTTTAATCCGTCTGACAATCACTCGTCTCACGAAAACCGTGAACAATTCCCTTTCCTGATCTGTGAGGTTTTCCACTGTTGCTTACCGCTGCGTTGTATTTCGCTGAAATTCGACAATTCCTCCGCGATGAGTATCAAGTTGATTTAGACTGTAGCACTTCAGTGTTATGCTTCTTATTTGAACACGGTTCCTGTGTAGAGCCTCTCAAAATGGCTCCGGGTATTCGTTGTGATCAATGCAGTCAGTGATGTATTTGATCGATTCCTTCGCCTCGGCTAGGCCAGTGGCGAAATTCAGGTACTTGTTGAGCGCTTTAACCACTCTGGGCTCTTTGATTGAATTCAACGTTTCAATTCGGTCAACGCACCCTAGTCCAGAATGAAATACGGCCAATTCTTCCATACTATCTGTCTCCTGAGCTGTTGTGGGACTACCAAGTGTGACGGATGTCAACTTATCTCATAACTCTTCTTGAATGTGACAGTTATTTTTGAGTGACTCCAGCATAGCTGTCGACGTTAATTAAGACATCTGAGTCAAGACCTTTACCAATGCTTATTGTCCTCTTTGGAATGTGCCAGAATGAGGTCATCGGAACCAGTGACCTCATTATTCTTATGGGTCAAAATGCGCCTTGATAGTTGGCTTTGAATCTATCAACGGGGGAAGCACACTACAAGTTTATAATAAGTCGATAGGAGCAGGTGGTCAGCAGAACTGACTCTCAAACTGTATGTGTGACGCTCGGCATACAAGTATTCTAGAAGTGGCTATCCCTCAAAGAGCTGAAGAGGCCTGCAAAACTCCATTTTATGGGAGAAGACTTTGTCCCAGATACCGATCTTCTGCATCACTGTATATATCTCCTGCTGTTCTAGAATTTCTCTAAAGTGAATTTGAACTATGGCTCAGAGGAGGTATTAAGACTACCCGTCCAAAAACACGTACGCCACTTGTTGCAAACTTAAGAAGTACATTTGTAAACCACATACTAAGATAACCACATACTGTCACTCCTGTACAAACTGTGAAGACACACGAAGCAGGTAAACGTAAATT
This sequence comes from Paragonimus westermani, assembly GCA_008508345.1. Taxonomy (NCBI): domain Eukaryota; kingdom Metazoa; phylum Platyhelminthes; class Trematoda; order Plagiorchiida; family Troglotrematidae; genus Paragonimus; species Paragonimus westermani. Next base: position 37,993 of record QNGE01000843.1, read on the forward strand.
AGTTCCAGTAAAAGGCTTTTTTCTTGATTAGTTTACATTCCGAGTCAGTTTCAGTACAAAACACAAACAGCGTTACCAAATTTTGAACGTTGTACTCACAATGGGATATCAGCAGACACATGACGTGCGTGTTGGGCCAGACACGTCAGTTCATATGTATCATTTTCATACGTACAAGGCAACGACCACCAACCTTCTGGCCAAACAATTTTGCCTCTGTAACTAAGCCGGGTGCGGGCAACCTTTCAGATTTTATTAACATCCGGTTGACCAGCATGCCAGCTGTGATTCGGAGCTTTCTCCCTGAGTTTGTTTCAACTGTTCTACATCATATGCAAAGAGTATGTCTCCAAACGAGGGCAGTGACAAGCATAGGGGCTCAGACACCCTCAAATTTTGATTTAGTTACACCACCACCGCCCAGGGTGACTGTGCGTGTCTGTCCGAAGGTATGCACATCAGTGCAACCATATGTACTTCCACTGAGCACTTACCTTATCGATCACTGCAATTTCTTTGCAAGGAGGCTGTTCGATTTTGAACAGATTCAATCCGTGACGTAATTCCAATTCACGAGCCTTCAAAGTGTTCAACTGATCTCGGAAACGTGCCACACTATCCAATCCGACTTGGGGTGCCAGGTCGGCTGAGTAAGGTCCGGTAGATTGAAGTTCAGCTAACAGGTTGGCTACAGAGCGTTTGAAGTCTTCGGAATCGCTTAACAAACTGGTCTTGAACTTTTCTTTTGACTTCTTAATCATCTGTAAATCAGCAATTGGTTCAAAAACTAAAAAGTGTTGTAAAAAACACCGGGGATGAATTTTGTCTAGGCGCAACAAAAATCAATTTGAATTTCCACTGCCCTTATTGAAAATGTCATACGCTCAACCGCATGAAACTTTGATTCCGCCACTCTTCATTCATATGGAACTAGTTTTTGAAATATCTGCTCTCCAGTTTGATGTTTTTGTAGCTAATTCTTTGTGTGGCGGTAGCAATTTTCGCAACATCATCTTTCCAACTATGTGCATTCGTCTTTTCTTCATCCGATATGAGTTTGAACTTCCCACACGCATGTACTCACAGCAATGTGTGTTGTGCATAATACGTAGTTACCTGCTGTTGATGGTCAGTTCCATTCATGCAATGGACCACTGTTGAGAGTAAGATTGTTTGCTAGACCCACTTTCAGATCACCCTGTCGCCAGTTCTCCTGATCACACAGAAAACGCGTTATTCATGAGTACCAAAGGGTTGAAGTGTTTGCATAATCAGCTCCTTTTACGTAAGACTTCTAACAAACCGTACACATGTTAATATCCTGAATGGTTAAAACAAAGATTTGTCCTACTTGTTCGGCAGCCATTAGAGTACTTTGGAATTGCATCCAATCGTTCGCTATGTTCGCGCGATGATTAGCGACCTCGTCTGTGTAAGTCACCTCGCATTTGTCCAGGATAGCAAACTGTTCCTCCAACGGTCCGAATTTAGCCTGAATTTCGTGCTGTTCGATGAGTATGCGCTCCAGTAGTTGGATTGATTCGCTTAGCTCGTCCAAATTCTGAGGAGGTTTGGAAATTCTAAAAAGGAATCATAGTGGATGGCTGTTAACACCTCTTGACGAGGCGAACGCGAGAAATCGAGGAAACAAGGGACTAATTAGGATGGTCTGAAATGACCACGCTCTTCAATGTTGTGGGGGAGACTAAGGAGGTACCTCAAGGGTGGCGCATAGCAACAGTTAATCCTGCTTTCAGAAATAGTGACATGACATCACATAACAACCAAAGGTTTTAGCCTTGCCTCTGTCGCATCCAAGTTGTTCATGAGTCTCATAACGTGGATATGTTGCTTTTGACCACCTGAAAACCACGTACATTCGGTGAAATCTTCCCAGTCAGCTAATCTGCCATGCAAATTTGTTTAAAAATAATCTAACTTCCCATCTATTTCTCGGTACCTAAGGTAATGTTCAGTTGGTTCCTTAGGGTTGGCGACTTCAATGACAGATCGCACTTTCATTGACTTGAATTGGTGGGTGGTTATTGTATCGCTCTTCAGGATAGTCATATTCCCTGAACGTTACACACCAACGATTGTAGTGGAACATCTAGCTATTCTTAGCACCTACGGAACCACAAACCGCCGTCACGGTTGCCCTCCATTAGACACACTGTACACTGACCACCTGATCACCGCCTCCAGAGCATTCGAACTGTGCATAATTAGGTTGGCAATCGCAGATGGTGTTCGTGACACCGAAGCAAATGCACCTGCATCAAGTTTATCCGCGTACTATACTTGCCTGCTCAGCGAACGCACTGACAAGTCGCATAGTCGCCTAGGTAATACTCCCGTCACACTGGACCAATGGCATGAAGGTGTATCTCATAATAGATAGTTGAGAACATCCGAAACAGTAGATCAAGGGTCACAACAGGGCCTCCGAGACTTTAATGAAGGATTAATGTCATTCGCACGCCACATATCTTGTTTGGGCTTCCATAGACAAAGTCAAATTTACTCCCACTCCCCCACGTGAATTTAAGTGAACCATTGTCGAAACCAAATTCAATTGTTTGCTTTAATGTAGTCACGCTTGACTGTTGATTTTTACCTCTAGCGGACACACGATGGTGTGCACCGCTGTATGCTCATAAAACTTACTCACCGAAACCAATCTGTATTAGTTGTTGAAATGGGTGTGAATTCTGTTAGGTTTTGCACTCAAGATCGAAATCAAATAAGTCTGGCGCTGTTCAGGTACAGGTGGTTTTGGTTTATCGGTGAACGTCTCTGTTTTGTTCCGTTGTGCTATTACTAATTACCTAAAGCCTGGGACGAATTGAGGCCTGAAATTACCTGCGCATTAACCATTGTATCAATAATGTCGTTTTCATCTGGTACCAAACATAGCTTTAGTACTTTGGTATCACTGAAGTTCGGCGTGGTACACATCGTTCATCTGGAAAAAATGACAGCCCATCAGCCATAACGACTAAGAACCTGGCCAGAAGACACTGTGACTCGATCCGTCACTCATCGCTACAATGACATGGAGTAAGGGTTAAGAGTAACTGCCAAAAAGGATAAAAATCGATAAAGGCAAGGCTGACCTGAATACGTATGGAATACATGACTCAACCGTCGCAAACTGTAAAGCCTGGCTAGCTGACCGACTGTTCGCGGATTCTGAGCTTTCCGAAATACGGGTTTGTGAGCGATTACGTTGCTCACACGATTAGCCCACTTGATGTGGATTGAGTGACAGAAACAACGGTGGTCACGTGGCAACTCTGTTGATACGTTGACCGTGAACAGACCACGTCTTGCTTATGACGCCTTACTCTCACTTGCAGCTCGGTTATTTGTATGCAAGGTGTAGGCACCTTGATGTTGAATGTTTGAATATAGACTTAGTTATATTCAGTAGTTAGGTCCCTTCATGTACCCTTCTTTATCCTTCTCTCTTCTTATGTAGAGTTTGCTTTGTCTTCATGGATGTGTGGCAGTTAAGCATTAGTGTGAACCACCGATGTATTGCTGTTTATGATGATGATGATGATGATGACGACGACGATGATGATGATGATGACGATGATGATGATGATGATGATGATGTTGATGATGGTGTTTCCAAACCCTAGACGAAATAGGAACGCATGTAAACATTATGTACATCTTCTATTACCGACAGCTGTATATTATTTTGACACCACAGAAGGCGTAAGTGTCCTCGCTGATATTTAGTTAGCAACATTACAAGCTAACGTTACAGATATACAAACTATTCGGAAGACAACATATACACAATGCGCTCACTTCTCCGATACAGTAGCGATATACATATAGATACCATTCAATGAATCCGTTGTCATATCCAGCAGGAGGTTCGTCAAACGTTGTTGCCAATCCCGGCAATGTGCAGCAATCGCATTCTTCAGTAGGCTGAAATCTAACTGCAGAAATCGTGTAGTCACCATAGTTTCGGCATCTTGAACTTTGTTAGTCACCTCTGTGTACCTGACGGTATGGAAACAAAAGCGGGAATTTTGTGCCTGACTGACAGTTTCATGATGAGATGAGAATGTTTTCGGTTATCGACGGCATGCTACCAATCGTTACAGGTAACAAATCAAGAAACGTTACTAACACCAGTCGGTCAACTGTGTAACGTTAATGTATCACAAAGTCTAAATGTACACCAAGACTTCACTTGGAATCCGGCTAAGAAAACAGTAAACGTACGAACGGAAGCCTGATGGTAGGTTAGGGCGGTATTCGCTAATCTGGGAAACCTCTGTGGGCAGCGAGGCATCGTTATGAAGCTTAGGAGCCGCGTATATAAAGCGACCATGAGGACTGTATTACGTTATAGAAGTGAAACCTGGCCGTTCAGAGTAAAAGACGTGAACCGTCGTCAAGTATCTGACCACCCGTATCTGCATTCAATCGCTGTCACTAGGCGAAACGAACCAGTAAGCAATCAGTGGGTTAGGGAACGGGCATTGGATAGTGACTGCCAAGCGAGTTCATCTACTCAATCCTTACATATGCACACACTTAGACTGTTAGGTCATGTAGTGAGGATGCCAACTAGTCGTCTGTCAAATCGAGCATTCTTTGTCAGCGCTGTGGTCGACTGGCATAGGATGGGGGTGGACAGATGAGGACCTGGCGTGCAATGATGAAGTCGTTCCTCAAAGCGTTAGCCAATGTATTCCGCGTTTGTCTCCCAGGCTGGAGACCTCGCGGCTCACAGAGTCGGTGCCTGGCGACTTTAGGTGAGATGGGGACTGGTTGAGCTCAGTGGCATGAATGTTGTCGTTGTTTAGCCGAGATATCTGTGAAGTGGGTATATTTACTGGCACGGGACAGTGAAAGCCGTAAGGAAGCTGTTCTGTTGATGGTGGCTCACTTTCACTTATAGCTCGACTGTTTGCCTACAAGGTGTGGACATCTTCACGTTGAATAACTGAATATAGAATTAACTGTTAGCAGTTAGGCGCCTTTCCCATCGCCTGCTTTTTTCTTCCTTCGTCTTGTACAGGGTTTGCTTTTTTTTCTTCATGGTTCTGTGGCAGTTCTATGGCATCAGTGGTAACCATTGGCGTATTGTTGTCTATAATGATCATGATAGTGATCCCAGGTATTTCAAACCTACATAGTGATTAACTGTTTGTGTGATTCCATATTAGTGAAGCTGTTCAGCAGAGTAAATGCTATTTTGAAAATCATTTGACTCTACTGAGCAAACAACGGTTGACGACAAAGATTTCCACTAAAACCTTTAATGTACCAAAAGTAGACGGGATGTATAAACGAAGGGAAAACCCGCTTTGTAGCTGCGGAAGAATCCAAATACAAGTACTTAGATACGCATCAGTCTGCTGTTCAGTGTGGTTCATATTGCTGAACAACGTTCTGTGCATAACCCTCTCAGGGGAAATCTCGTCTGACAGACACCAAGTTAATTCTTTCGGAATTATTTCACTTTTAAAACCTCATTGAAGAAAGTAACACTGAAGCACTCACAGGTGATACAACAAACCGTGTTTGAATCTAATATTTCTACGTACGAAGGATCCAGAAATCGCTACGCAGCTGTGCCATATATTCCTGATGCTGTTATCAACATAAGGGTGAAGCGTCAGTTTTTCCGAATCTACGATTCAATTGTACAGTTGACTACTGTGCACAAACATTTATGGATTGCTTGTATATGTGGTCACAAACCGTCGCTGGATAAATCCTTTACGCTCATTTTCAGAAACATGAGTCAGTGTGGCCTTTTAGCAGTGCTTTTCTTAATGTCTGTTGATGCATTGCATGATGAATGACTTGCTTTAAATTTTTCCTCCTGTTTTCACGCTTACGTACACAGCGCAGTAATATGTCCTTTTATATTGAACTAATTCTTGCCTTGCAATTTCAGTGTCATACTGTCTTAGATCTTACCGATGAATTACTGACGAATGGTCGGAATTTGGACAAATTCAAGTTGAACACCACACACATTCGATTGCAACCTTCGCATTGAAATAGACTTTTCAGCCAGTCTCTTCCGAAATGAAGCACCAGACTCTACTTTCGATTTTGATCGATCGAAGATCGGAATTTACAATCATGACTGTGTTAACCGCATGGATACTGTGTACGCTATCGAGGTGGTAGGGCATCTTGATCAGTAGCCACAAGTTAAGGTCGTTCAATGTTTAGATATAATTTGTTTGTGTTTAATTTGAGATGAGCGACGCAGTAGTCAGCAAGCTTGTCTCATAAAACCGTGATCAGAGTTCACATCCGTGCTGTGGCTCGATTATATATCACTGATCTGATCCAAAAAGCTGGAACTTCAAGTGCAGCGCTTCCTTTCGAAAGGAGGTGGCTGAAGGACCTATGGGAATGAGGAAGCTGTATCGATTTGTGAGTGGTTCGACTGGTACTAACCGAAATCCCTCAGTATTTATCATATCTAATTAGACATTGAACACGACCACCAGTTGATAGCAACTATCGCTTCCCGCCACTTTTCGTTTTTTCAGAAAAGAGCATTGTACTTGAGTTTCGTTACTGTTAGGGCTCCTTACCAATACATATTCTTGTCATGGCCGTGATTTGAATCCCCGGCTCAAGTTTGCCTGTGATAATTCAGTCGTGCCTAATGTGAGATAAGTGGCTCAGTGGTCAACACGGTTGTCTGATGAAAGCGTGGTCTGAATTTTTATTTCGGCTGTTTTTAGAGTGTGCATCACTAACGCGCCCTAACAAAATTGAGCCTCGAGTCTAGCGCTTCTTGTCCAAAGAAGCTGGCTGGAAAATTTTTCTGGATGCGAAAGCTGCGAACGAACATGAGTGATGTCAAGCTTAAAACTTACCACTGGGGTCATTTTTTTCGAGCGACAGAGGTTTCACCGTCATACTAAGCCACCGTGTGATTAACAAACACCTAGACCACAAAGGCCTGCACCTAAAGTCTCCCGATCTGTTCTGTGGAGTTTACACTGGATACGTGGTGTATGTGAGTGAAACCACAAGGGGCACAGCACAAGACACTTGCGGTGTGCTATTTGTCGGCGTCTTTTGGCTTCGGTACGATGACGAAAGGGATGCCGCCGACTGTGACCATCCAAGCCAAAAAACGAGAAGCCCTCAGCCTTTCAAAGCAATCCGGTATGTCCAAATAAGGGCTATAGTAGCACCGTTTACAGAGCAGAGCAAACAATCCACCAGACTACAATTATCAACCAATTCGAGTGATTTTCAGTCGTGGAAATTGAGAGCTCTGTCGTGATCACAAAACCGATCTCCTCGTGTGAGTTTAATACGAGACGATTCTGTTTTTTTTCGAGGTAAGATAAAAGCCATAAAACTAAATAGGAATGGAAGAACCTCCGCAGAAATCGCAGTATACTTCGGTGTCAACAAGGCGCTAGGTCACATTTGGTTGACATTCCGCTCGAACGTGTACTAACAGATGGACTAGCTACATTGTTTTCTTAGCTTTCAGATCAAAAATTGGAGCAACAAACAAACAAACAAACAAACAAACAAAAGAAATGACCGGAGTAATAATGCTGAACTTGACACAGGAAACTTGATTCACATCACGAGATGGGCTGTAAAGCAATTAGGTGGTCGTGAAGGCTTATGCTCTTCAGAATTCCATGCTCAGATTAGAAGCGATCTCAAAATGCCAGCAAAACCAGAGAAGGGTAGAAATTGTAGGAGGAACAAACACGTCCATAACGTGTTTTATGCAGATTTATGGACAGTTTGGACAGACTTCCTCAGACAAAAGAAAAATTCCCTACATATTGGTATGCATTCTGTTTGAGGAAGTTCACTGTATATGAGTAGGTACAGTCAAACAGGCAGCCAATTGCAAACAGTCAAGTCCTAGTTCACAATGAGCAGCACAGTTTCAGTGACCTATTTACAAATCAGTTTCCATTAAGAAGGTGACAACCAGGCTGAGATAACAATCCCACATGATAACTGGTAAATGACAGATGTGTAATTTATATAAATTAGACAACACATATCTGACTACATACTTAGCATTCACGCTGACTTTTCGACCAGCCTGCTATTTGCAAACATTAAATTTGATTTTTGCTCATGTTATTAGTTGTCAACCGATCCCCGTTGCTTGTCCTTAACCGAAACGAGTTTATGAATTTTCTCTATGCCCACTTGATAAGAAGCCTTATCACGAATGGTTGATTGAAATTCACGGGACGGTTAATGTGTCTTCTGTCAAGGTGATAGGGTAACCTGAGCATTATCCACAAACGAAATGTAGCTGAGCCTTCTCATGTGATGATTCGTCTGTGAAGCTTTGGAGTTTCACTGCAACGTGGCCAGCGAAGTCCCTCACTGGACCGAGGGATCAAATCACGGCCATGACAAGAATATGTATTGGTAAGGAGCCCTAACAGTAACGAAACTCAAGTACAATGCTCTTTTCTGAAAAAACGAAAAGTGGCTGGAAGCGATAGTTGCTATCAACTGGTGGTCATGTTCAATGTGTAATGAGATATGATAAATACTGAGGGATTTCGGTTAGTACCAGTCGAACCACTCACAAATCGATACAGCTTCCTCATTCCCATAGGTCCTTCAGCCACCTCCTTTCGAAAGGAAGCGCTGCACTTGAAGTTCCAGCTTTTTGGATCAGATCAGTGATATATAATCGAGCCACAGCACGGATGTGAACTCTGATCACGGTTTTATGAGACAAGCTTGCTGACTACTGCGTCGCTCATCTCAAATTAAACACAAACAAACTATCGAATGCAAACGCAAAGGATTGGAGGCATCACTAAGTGATCGGTTGCATATATGCTAATTCACTCATGTCTAATGTGAGTTTGGCGGTGGTAATTCACTACGAATCCAAAATTCCAGGATAACAAGCACACTGCTTATTAAGTGTGTTCAATGACTGCGTTTTCGTTGATATATAAGTGGCCAAACGACAAAGTTAAGTGAAAGCTGAATCGTCATTTTTGTAGAGGCATAAACCACAGTAACAGCAAAATTTAGAACCTTCACTGATACATTAAACTTTCAGGCGGAGATGGTAGAACGAACCGCCGGCATAAAGATAAAATATTGACCATTTTCTCTATCATTCAACATATTTTTCCAGGGCGCAAATTGGAGGCTGTTTTATCGAATATGACTGCTGACGAAAAGTCTGCATGTAACCCATGCTGTGAAGGTCATTAGCATCAACACTTTGCCTTACTCAATTCACTCATAACTTTCTCATTGATGATAGCATTTTACCAGAAATCCAAAGATAAGCAGAAGCACATGTACCTTGTGTGATTTATCCTTCAAAACATGATGTAACGAACAAACACGTTATCGACTATTCATCAGGTAGTCAATATTGTCAAGGTGAAACAAGCAAAACACAAGTTCAAACGAAGTCAACCACGTCATAGATAGAACTGAAGACAAAGCTTTGGTACAACTGCATTACGCAAGCGAAACGGTGGGAGTTTGAGCGATCATGAAGAGGTTGGTGGGTCGTGGCAACCGCAAGCTATGATTCTGCTCAGTCAGTCAGACTGCAGCTGTGTGTTCGAATACCTGTACACCAACTAGACTGCGTTTTCTCACGTTTGTTTCCTGATGCTCTTTGTAACAATATTTTTCTGAAACGACCGTTTCGACTGACTCGCCCTGTGTCTGTGTGACATGAGTGATCGTCTCATTTGATTAGTTTCGCGTCTTGTTGGTCATTCATGGTCATCGTTTGGTCCTATAAATTTGAAGTCTTATGACTTAATTCTGTCTAGTTCTTCCTATAAACATTTTTGCCGCATCTTTTATCCCTCTCGGTTTTGGGCCAGACGACTTGGAGACGATCAGATAGAAACAGGCACGCGGTTTGACAACATAGTGTGCTTTGTCTCCTAGTGACTGATTCAGTATACATGTTACCTTTGAACGGCGACGAAATATACAATGCATTCTTTTGCACTATGGATACCTTTCCCTCTCTCTTGCGACGCTGCATAGTCTTGTTTACAAATCGCTCTGATATCGGTTTGAGGTCAGTAGTGTCCGTACGGACGAAATTCTGTTGAATACTCTCCTCTGTACATATTCTCATGACTCTGTCAGTCAGGTAGTTTATGGACGTTCCTTTTTACATCACTCGAACAACCTTAGGCTGTCGCAATTCAGTTGGATAATCCATCCTTGTGTACACAGAAACACTTTGTTCACGTCTTGCGGTTGCCATAACCCACCACCCACATCAATTTACAAATTGGTCGTATCACAATTGAGACCTCTCACTCGGTTCTAAGTTTTATTGCCCACAACGTATGACATAACGGTTCGAACTTCAGGTGTAATTTGAGGAAGATTTTGGTCAAACACAAAACTTAATCCCAAATTCGTATGGTGAACTTGAGTTACTTAAAACCATACTTGTTAACTGCTGTCAGTCATACTGTAAGCATGCATCAAGACCGAGAAGGCACTTAACTCAGTAGCACATGAATTCCCTAAAGGGGTTTCAGCAAAATCCAGTTATTCTCCTCAGCAGATCAGGTGAAAAGGATACGCCAGACAGTGAGCTCGAACTCATACAGAGTGTACTCCGTGATAACGGCTGTCCGGAACACTGTCCACCAAAAACGTGATCAGAGCGTCAACTGAACCTGACATGTAGGACGTAAGAAAGAAGCCTCTGTTCACTCGAGTGCAGTTCAAAGGTGGAGATACCGCAGAATGACTGATAAATGGACTGAACCAGGCAATCAGCAAGATCTATGCCACGGCTGAATTCAGTGTCCAGTTCATCACATCCCCAGCTCTCAGGTTTTATAACAACGATAGACTGTCAGTTCATACATCCTCTATGTATACCTACTCTTTTAACTGTGCCTGTGGAGCTGGTCACGTTGGTCAAACCTCAAGATATCCTTCGAATTGAATCCGGGAGCACCATCCAGGGTGGTTGGGGCTCAGAGGAACACGACCGGCCAACAGCACTATCCTTACTCACCCGATTGAAATTGAACACCAACTGAACACTGATCAAACCTACCAAGTAGTCTGTCTCATGGCAATTAACTGGTCAAAGGCTATGCGAATGAAAACACTTTGTACTTCCGAGACTACCGGAATCAGACTGCTCGAACCGATAATGCGTCATCGAAAGCGGTTTGTTCAAACGCTGTATATCTTGGCCACAAAACCATCCAATACGTGGTCAACATGCACTGTCAAACCAATAACTGAGCATGACTTAATGTCCCATTGAAGTCATCGCCAATGATTAGTGATGTAGTTCCTCTGCAATAGGTCCGCTCGATATTTCAGTCGAACCCCATTAACTTCTTATGTAACTGTACCGAGCTGGAGATGAATCATCGAAAATATATGTTCACCAATATGTCATTATAATCATACCATGGTCTATTATACCTCCATGGTTCCATTGGCGCCATAATTGTGACAACTGTATCAACATATCTCCATATATATGTATATATCGGTGACTTGTGTGACTTCATTTGAACTTGTTACTTGTTTCGTTCCCTTCACTCTCAGAGCAAAGTTTCATGTAAATGTTTCAGAATTGGCTTGATGATAAGTTACCAAAAACAAACGTGTTTTTGAGGATTTTCAATTTATCTTTTGATAAATTGGAGGATTTCGTTGGCTGGCCATGTCTGTGATTAACATTGCAGAAAAAATTCTGTGAACGTCTTTTGGAGCAAGCTATTCAGTGTTCAATCGTCAAGAGTGATCAAGAGCAGTAAACAATTTTCTCAGAATAAAGATGAATCGATTTAACAAAACCAATACGTTAGAATAAAATACTTGTGAACCCTCTCTATTCATACGGTAGATTTCCCAAAACTTTTACAATTAACTGTTGAATGATGAGTAGTCGGAGATTTGGTTTGTTTTCAAGTTGACACATTTGATCACATTTGATCGCAGCCTTCGAATTCAGATAGACTTTCCGGCCGGCCTCTTTCGAAAACCAGCATTAGACTCGAGTTTCGCTCTCATTAAAGCTCGTCTGTAGTGCATATTCTTGCCACGGCCGGGATGGACAACTTGAAAATAAACTAAATCCCCGTCTACTCATCAGTAATCTAAAATATCGCCTTGTGGGTTTAATGAGTTCAGTGATCTCGACCTGTCTCGGAAGTCCTAATCGCGGGGTTATCGATTGGAGTTAACAGGCAGTAACTGTGTCTCCTCTCGAGACGATCGGGCAACCTGATCATTGCTCACAAGCCAGAGTGGTTGAGCGTTCAGATTTGATGATTCGGTCGTGCCTAATGTGAGGTCAATGGCGCAGTGGTTAACACGGTTGCCTCATGATTGGAATGTCCGGAGTTCAAATCCCGGCCGTGGCAAGGATATGCACTACTGACGAGCTCTAATGAGAGCGAAACTCGAGTCTAGTGCTTCTTTTCGAAAGAGGCTGGTTGGAAAGTCTATCTGAATGCGAAGGCTGCGATCAAATGTGAGCGATAGTCAACTTGAGAACTGTTGAATGGTTCATCACTTGAATTGTTAACGTTGTCTGCTGATTAACAATCAGTTTCAACGATTAACCGCTGAAGTCTTATGGCTTATGTGGCAAATAAGCCAGGCACATAAAACCAACAATTAGGAATGACAGTAGATATCGGTGTAAATTGCTTTATAACGTCTCATTACATTTAGATGTTTTAAGTGATTTGTAGATAAATTTTCAGACTAATGATATTGTGATACTACTGGTGGCTTCCTCACACGTCCTTGTATGTTCAATGATCTTAGCAGAAGGCAATCTACTTAAGTAGGTACCATTCACATAAGCTATTGTGGAATACTGTAGGAAATTAACTGAAACCTCTTTGTTCACTTCGCGTTTATGCTCAACTGGAGTGAACCCGATGATCAATTGTTGGTGTGACTTCACTGAATCAAAAGAACACCTTTTCACAGTATGTTACATTGTACATGTATAAAAAATGTGACCAGTTCGCTTAAGAAATCTTTCCGTAAAACAAGCACCCAAGCAACAGCCTTGTGATTCAGGGGATGGGAAATGACCTCAACAACTTGAATATAAAACTGTTTAACTTTTTCAAATCAAATGGAGTTGGACAGTCTGGTTCACTTTGGGTTTCGAGTAAATTAAGATTGTTTGACCTATTGTACAATATATTTATCATTATGGAAGCTCTGCGCTTTCCAGTGCGTCAATAGTACAATGGTGATTCTCATTATGTCTGTAAAATGTAGTTCAATAACACATGAACTATGTTTTCATGTGTTATGTTTTAAAAAATTGAAAGCTTTCATAACTACCCTCGTCTTACTATTTGCTCAAAAATGGTTGTAAATTTTCCTACTAATTCAATGTTTCCCATATCTGGTCGCACTATCAGAGTGGGTGGCTACACACCTCAGGCTGGATGACGGCCAATAGGGCGTGAATGTTGTCGGTGGCTGGCCAAGTTTTCCGTAAAATAGCTATACTTAATGGTGCGGGATAGTGACTATCATAAGAACCTTGTGCTGATGATTTGTTACTTCCACTTATGGTTTGGTTGTTTGTTTGCAAAATCTGGGTACTTCAAAGTTAGTTCTTTTTAGTGCAGGCAGCATGGTAACTAGGTCCCTTTCGTGCTCTTCCATCTCGGTCCTTATCTTGTTGGCTAGAGCTTGCTTTAAACCTTTGGCAATTAAACGTTAGTGAGAACCACTAGTGCATTGTCATTGATGATGACAATGAGCATCTGAACGTTGAAAGTCAATCTAGTCGGTTCGTATTTCTCGTTTATGTATACTGCAAACTACCCCCAATTTTACATAGGGGATCTTGGGAACAACATTAGGAGAACATTGAACGTTGAGATCCCACCTGGTGGGGCAGTAACCCGAACTTAGACAGCCAACTTTATGAACAAAAGACTTTGTAAATGCTCTGAAAACAAAAAGATTTAGTAGACAGTGCAAATGAACTTGAACGCAATAATGAGAATACAATTTCAGCATACCTGGCAATGTCCGCATCAATCGAAGACACATGTGGATTCAGTTGGCGATATCGTTGAATAAAATCATCCTTTGGCAATTCCCAAATTTCACGGAATTGATCCCAATAACTAAGTGGCTCTTGCACTGCGGAGCTAATCTCCTGCATTCCTCGTTTGATGCTGACTTGAATCTTATTGATTTCTTCATCGTTTGTGATCGCATCGTTGATGGACTAGATTGAAATAAATACACTCATTAGTACAATTAAAGCTAAAAAAAATGTTAGCGGGAATATTTCAGTTTAAGGTCTATTAACACAACTCATTAAACATAATCAACAGTCCTATATTTTCGTGCCTTCCCGTCCCCTTCTTTTTTCGTCTTTCTTCCCATACAGGGTTTGCTTTTTCTTTATAGTAGTGTGGCATTTAAGGATCAATGATTCACACGGATGTATTTCTGTCTATGATGATGAAGATGATGCTGGTTACCTTGACTGTGAAGTGGAATATGCTAGAAAAAGCAACGTTGCTGAAAAGGTTATAGAATGATACTAATACTAACAACAGTAGCCAGAGTAGCGACAAACGTACACAGGCACATTCTGAAGACATCAAAAAGGCACATAATTTACGTGTAAAGCTAAACTGCCCTGTTGAGTCGGAGCGAATTCGTTTGACCGTTACCTTAAAACACATTAAAGTACGTGATCATTCACTAATTTGAATAGCCATTTACACTAGCTTGAACTCTGCACATTATTGGACCATCTCTTTTATCATGATCCCAACCTAAGACCGAGAAGGAGAAGAAGACGTGATAACACCAGACATTGGAAATAACGAGTCAGAATCAGGCCACAGAGGCTCCGAAGATCTAGGGCGAAACGGTCATCATACATGACCGACAAGATGCACAGCAGACCAGACGAGATAATCGTGTGTGTTCGTTGGGTCGTTAGAACGCATCACATTACGGTTCATATAGCGTACAGACGTTGGACTGCACGGCTGCAATCTGATTGTCTTAGTGCAGTGATACAGATCAGTTCACCCGCAGCCGGATCGATCTACCAATATGACTTGCATCGCTTTGATTGGTTCGTTAGGAGATGCGCCTTCTAACACACGTGTGCCAAGAAACAATTTCGTTATTGGAAACAGTAGTTACCGGTGCCCGTAACAACTAGTAAATAATTGAAACGTGCAATCGAGTGAATGATTAAATAATCAAACTTTATTCCGTTATCTCTTATAATACTTCATCGTAGGTGTATTCCATAGATTTTATGCTTTACATTTTTCACGAGAGCAACGGTTGTATATGCTACTGATGAATTTGCCATACAATGAGTGTCTCAGCTCCACTACGATTGGGACTATTCTCTCTTTCCAGGATCTAACAGATTAGGCGGCCATTTGGTCGTCTTTCGCCAACCTGAACACTCAGTAATGAGGTATAGGCGCATCTAACTACTTTAAGCTGTGTTCCTCGTCTCGCATACTTAGCAGTTTTTGTGAAATCTTCGTGTAGATGGTAGATTTTTTCCTTCGAAGTGTATCTATGGCAAAAAGCCGCCCAACAAATCACAGTCCTTATTGTCCAACTCAACGTTCTCACGCCAAGCGTGCCTGAGGCTATGAGCCAGAATTCCAATCCACAACACAACGACGGTTTCGACTCACACGTCGCGTGCACTTCTGCGTGGTTTATGCATGTGGATGACACTGTCTGTCGTGCGTTTTTTGCCTGCCACTCTTCGTCTGATAGATTCTGTTGGGCGATGGCTCATCCGGTCGTTTGTGTTGTTTGCAATCTGTTCGCTATGGACTTCTAGACATATCTTACAGTCGCGTTGAGGTATTCTACCATGTGTTGGGATACTCCCATCTCTGATTTGGTCATTCGTCACACAATGTATTATCGGTAGGGATCCGACAGATCCCGTTGTACGGAATTCGGATAATACATTTTTTGATCTGTATGTGACAGAAGCTATGAAAATACACATAGTAACCAATCCGCTTTGGCTCCCTTTAATGTTCTGTATGGCACGCAGACTGATAGCAATATCCCAAAGTGGTGACGGTCGTGGAGGAAGACTGTAGCCGCAATTTTTCACACCACAGTAAAATCTAGATTCAATCATCCTATGAGATTCGCTTGAAATCTAACACATCCGCCTTGACAGGTTTCTTCAGTCTCATTCCTGACTACTGAGCGACGTATTTTATTCATTTCTGTACTCACAATGGCCTTAAGGGTGACCAGCTCTGGCTCGGATCAGAGCTCAAGGTAATAATGTTGTGGAATCATCTAGAAGATGAAAAATCAAATACAAAAGCGTGAAAATTGATTAAAACGGCCGAGTGGAAAAACGGTGCATGGTATGAATGTAGGTGAGCTGTCGAGCTCGGTACATCGCCATCTGCCGTAGCCAATGATTTGCGCAATCACGAGAACCCCAACCGGATAGGCGGCAGCTAGCCACTTTACGCAAAGGAACAGTCATGGCTTTTATGGCTAGTAACCACGTCGTTGTTTGATAGTCATGCGGTTCCACCCAACAGTTGGTGGTCACAGCATATAGTATCCGATATGGTAAATGTGCAGGTGGCACAGTGACTACGTGACCTAATCATCGTAGACTATGCAACGTGACTAGCTGATCAACGGATCACGACTCTCGAGCGTTCCTAACTACGCGCTTCAAAAGCGACTCTCCCATTTGATGTGAGCTTACTAGCGGAAGCAATCATGGTCAAGTGCAGCAAGTCGCGAACAGGTCAAGCTTCTAAACTACAGGGCGAAACAGAAATGCATGCAGGTATTATGTACCCTTTCTTTCAACGACAACAGAACATCATTTGGACGTCACCGATGACGCACGTAGACAGAGGTGTAGTGTTTGGAGGAGATAGTGTTTCTCAAACATGTGAAACCGCTCACAGTCTCAAGCAGATTGCTTGCAATAAAGAAGGTAGGAGTGGAACGCACCAGCCTTGAGGCATCACTTTGCACTTTGAATATGCGAAACGCATGCCGTACAAACTTATCTGGTCACTTTTCTTGCCCAACACGGTCTTTATGTTTTCAGCAGAGGGGCTAAACAGGACAATCTCAGCCTAATACCAGGAAGAGGCATAACATTTAGGTCGTTGTGTTCCTCAGGCATTCCTTTCACGAAAGAGATCACACACGTCTGTCAAACACCACTAGAAGTCATTAAATCCTCAGTATGCTTGTAGAGTGAGTATACAGTGATTTCAACAGATTGAAGTATTTCTGGGAAAGAAGGTATCCCCATAGAACGTTACCTGCAACCAAATCGAAGGCACCATTTAGGTTTGAAAATATCAAGACCGTCGGCTGCCTCTACTAGTCTCGATATCTAATGATCCATCGCAAGGTAGAAGTGCGATCTACACACCGTCGATCAGAACGGAATTCTTCCTGTTCCGCACTTATCTGACCTTCTGTGGGCTTAGAGGGCTGGCGCACCATAAAACTAGTATTCATTAGTTGGAGTCTGCTATAAATGTCTCCCGACATGTTGCTGATTTGTTGAAGTGCTCTAAGTTTGTCCGATTGTTGAACTTTAGTTGTTTAAGTTCAAGGTGTGAGTAATTTCGCATCTTCCTGCATTCTTTGGAATTTCGAGCGTCCTCTCTTTCTTCTGTTCTGTATCATCACTCGTACTGATAAATTGTCATATTCAATCAATGAAGATAGTCTGTGTAATGAAATATAATTTGTGTTGTGCAAATAACAGATTCAGCCGCTTACCACTCATATCTAACGCCTTTATCGGTCCAGCCATGAATTGAGAACTTCTGCTAATCAGTATGTTACCACAGTGATGACATTTTTCTTTTGGCTGCAAGAATGCTACTTGTGGACAGTTCATTGAGTTTCGTCAGTCTCTAGGGTCATCACCCATTTCCTATTGGCCTACCAAAACATTGTCTTATCCAGCGACAAACTTGTTGATTATCAAGTTTGACAATACTTGGGTTCTCATCTGTGTAGTTGTTGAATTTCTCTTTTTTGGTGCGTTGTTCGTCACCCACAATTACCCTGTTTTCTGTCCGACTGTTGCACTATTTTGAACTGCGTTGATTACACGGATTAACGTTACTTTACGTCACGCATTGTTCCGTTTAGTGGCTCTCTACAGTTGAGGCATCCATGAAGAATCACAGGTGATGTATGTTATATTTATCTTGTTCATTACCGTTCCATTTAATGTCCTAATAAACAAGTATCTTCACTGCTGTTTTCAGCCTTTGATATTTGAGCAGGCTGGTTCACTACCTTCGCTCAAGCCGTTCGATATTAAACATTTGTTCTATCGACATTGATCTAACTCCCGCTCTCGATAGTCAGACAGTCAGACTGTGGACTGCGCGTTATCAATCGATACCGGAGACACACAGGAACAATAACCAGTAACTTGAACCTGAAAGACTTAACAAGACAAATGCCTTTGTGATTGTCACAAAGACCTCGGGCCCTGTTTTCAACTAGAATTACTTTTGGTAGCCACATATCACAACACACACCGTCAATCTCCCACTCTGGGGGGTTTTGTCAATGCTGATATCAACTTATCTCCACAATCTCTGAAAAGAGGAGGCAGTGGACCTCGTCCAAGGACCTTTTTACGCTACGGTGAAGAACTAGTCGATTTACCGCTTATCTAAACCCCGACACAGAAGACGATTCAGCAAGAGACCGATCCAAGCGTCACGTTAAGAAAATACTTCAGGATTGAATGAACAGCCTCAGTGTTACACCGCCCATTATTCGCTAAGTTTTTTGTTCTGTATTGTACCAATGAGCTTGCAGTTTATGAGTGCGCATGCGCTTTTATGGTCAGCCAACGACGGACTCTGGTTTCTTCATTAGTGGTACACATCTCTAAACGCGAGTTTTTGCCTCGTGAACAAGAATTGCTCACTGCAACGAGCCCGAGGTCTCCTTCTTTTCACTTACGCGGGAGACTTCAAATCAGCTACGATTTTGAAGGCCATTTGAAGTCTCCAATCCCGAACACCACATACGTCTTAAAGCTTGAGCTCCAAGGCCACTTCTGATTCAATCAGAGGTGCGTGTAGAAAGCAACAACAGGCCATTCGGGTCCCGCAGTCTCTATAGCCCGGCTGAGGCCAGATGGACTCTTTCTCAACATGTTCTGCTACCTGTCAAGTCGGCACGACTGGTTGGTAATAAGTGACCCATATTTTTCACATATGATATCACTTACATCGAATCCACAGCCAACACAATCACAAATCAAGGAGAATAGCTTTCTGCCATTCCTACATGAAGGGACTCACCATATTGTTATTCGACCAAGTGACACATCACACAGTTCGCTGAGGCGCTACCAATTAAGTGCGTCCGTCCAATTCTCTTTTCAGGAATCGTTCACGATGACATGGTGGCTACTCTGGTAATTAGGCAATTAGCCTAACCGGGCGCAATGAGGGTAAACGTGATAACCTAACCCTGATACGCAAAGTCTACCTGTGTATTTGAACCGAATATGTCTGTGCCCCAAAATTACGGCCGTCGTACAGTGTGTATGTGCGTTCAGAGTGCAAGAAATGTTAGGTCCATTGACGACATACGATTTGCCTTGATTCCATCGTCAAAATTCTCTTGGAGAATCACTTGCTTAAAAAAAGTTAATGGCTACTACGCTCATTATTTGACTACCAGCTGACCTCAAGTCGAACGTCACTCACATTTGATTGCAGTCTTGGCATTCAGTTAAACTTTTCAGTCATCCTCTTTCAGGTAGAAGCAGAAGTGAAACACGAGTCCAGTGTCTGTGTTCGAAAGAGGCTGACTTGAAACTTTAATCGAGTACGAAAGCTACAATCGAATGTGAGTGTTGGTCAACTCGAAATTAGCCAAACTTCCGACCACTCATCAGCAATACTGTCCACTTTTTTTAGGTACATGTAAACAGAAATATCTGGTCAAAAAATTCGGACTTGTAAAGTTTCAAGCGAATAGGAAGATTCTATTGTGGATCTACTGACATATTTTTCCTTCTACGATGAATTTTAACAGTAAGTTTGTTTGTCTTTGGTTTTTGGGAAAGAAAACAAGCAAATGGTTGTGTATCAACTGATATCTTTTGCTAACACTGACGTGGCATTAAACTTATGATGATTCCACTTATTTCCCCTAGAGCCGTTCGTGATGCATGCGGTTATGAGTGTGTATTAATAATAGCTTTCGAGAGCGTTTTCCTGTTCCAACGTATTTAAGAGTAAAATAGGGTCTCAGGTTTTATGCAATGCGTCGAATTACAAGCAAGTATAGCATCGATAAGCTACTTAAACTTACAGAGAAGACTACAATATTTTCTTGCTGTAACTCATCACCGTATGTTTTTTTTACGACAGTCATTATTGAATGTTAAACTATCAACTGAAGGTAGCAAAGTACTTAGATAATACGTACTACTTTGGTAGACTTTGTCCTGGTGAGCAAATCTGGTAGACGTGGGACAACGGAGATGATTTCCGAAAATTTACTACCCAGTGAAGCTACCACATTGGTCAGCTGAGGTAAGGTGGGTAGAAAAACGAGAATATCGTTGTCTAGATTGAGTGAAACCTTAAACAGTGGATTGGGATCGTTGCGGCCGTCCCCGTTGATGGCACGTTGAAGTTCACTCAGTGAGAATTTCACGTTCAGTCGGAATGCCTCTTCACAATACCGGTCCATGCGCTCGGCGTATCTGAAATGAGAGAATAAATAGGCGCATTCCAAAGTTCAGTTACTTTAAATAAACTGAAACAAATGACTCAGAGGGTATTTCCACACTGCTTTTTCAGGCTACAAGCTAAATACAAAAATTACTGCATAAGTTTTACTGCTGATTGAACAGTATTAAATGAAACTGCATTTATGCACACACACACACATCAACATGGATACTAACTAGTGTCAGTGCAAGTGACGGGCTGGAGCCTGGCTGCCGCCATTGCCACCAACCAGGTTTGAACAACCTTAGAACGTTCAGCTCACAGGTGACCTGGTATATCGTGTGATATCGAAACCCATGTGATGTGGAAGCAAACTTCAACCGTTTACTTTGGTGCAATTCCCTTGATTTTTCAGTAGTAGTCTTTTAATAGCCCTTGATTGAGTTTGACTGTAACTTGGAAGATATTTCTGAGGGTTCTTTATCACAACTGCATACTGCTTAATTTCGAGTGATCTTCACAAATAACATTAAGTGGGATAACCAAAAGCGATCACCGATTCTCACTTTGAACATTCCCAAATTTGCACTAAGCTGGAGAAGTTTCCTCGCCGAGCTTGAAATATTAACACTAAACATAATTCTCGGTTGCTTACAATGTGTTCTAAGTCGATGTTTACATGTGTACTTGATGCATAAGTTCATTACCCAAATCGGATGGAGATGTTTCCGAAATGCAGGCTCATGGCTTTTGAAAACTTGATGTGTAGTGCTGACCGGAAAACTCAGTGGTCCCTATCACTACATTAAGTTAAAAGACATCACCTCAGAGTCCCTGTGGCTTCCTAGCAGCAGCCACAGCGCTTCCCCCCTCACACTGTGTTGTATAACCACTATCCCCAGAATAGTGAGAACTGAACACAACTAACGGAACTCAGTATAAGACCACACGTGTTCGTACAGCAATGGGCTGGCTCATGTTTCCGCAAACCTTATGGGCATGAAACAGAAAGTCACTTGGAAGAAATCTTGACTCCCATAAAAGTTTAGTGTTCTTTACTTTCATTCTATTCCTTCCAATTGCTGAACATCTCTCCTATGTTCAATAATGTCTTCCGCGGAGGAAAATGGGCCATATTAATCAAAAGCTTTTGAAGTTAGGTGAACGCAATTTCAAGTGGTTTCGTGTCACTAACAGTAGTTCATGAAGCAGAGCTGGCCATAGTCGGCAAATCGTAAATGAATGACAAATCGAGTGGCGGATTGGGCATACAATTCAGAATGTGCTCACAGACAAAACTCAAGTCAGCTCAGTCGAGAACTGTGTTACGAGTGAATAGCATTAATTGTTAAATGTGGAAGACAGACGGTCCGTGTGACATTTCTCCAGGAGTGGCAATATCAGTGAGTCAACAGATTGTTAGGAACTGATGAAAAAACATCAAAATTGGCCTCTTATGTTCATTGCGTTAGGGTCAAAGGAATTTGTGCACTGAACTAGGTCCAAGGTCAGCAAACCGGTTGAATTATGCTGCATACACAAGGCAAGGAAATAGGCCTACGTTGAGGTTAGTGGAAAAATGCTTGAGAGTGTTTCCAGAAAGTGTTAACAATCTGCAGTTTGGTTTGTCGGTAGCATTTCGCCTAAGCAAAAAATCCCTTACGATATTAGATAAACCGGTTAAAACCGGTAGTTTAGAGCTACGGAAGTGAACAAAATTGCAAGCAGTAGATTATGTATCCGTTGTGTTTATACAAGTGACCAATGCTAGGTTCGAACTGCCAACTGCCATAGGTACGTGGGACAAATGACAGGACCAGAATCAGTGCACTCAGACTGTTAGATTGTTTAGAAAGACATAATGCTGAGGAGTATATAAGAAATTCTATTAACTCAAATCCGCCTAGAATGTCGTTCTGCTCTAGTTATCAGGATGACTAACACAATAAGATACAAAGGATGGCTTAAATGTGTCAATGAAAGTTCATTTCACACTACTTTCCTCGACGAGACATCTTCCGAAGACACCGATGTTTCTCGGGAGGAAAAGTTCGTTCTTCGGGGGGGGGGCATGGTTTTTCGTGAAATCTGATTGTTATATGCATATATATATATATATATATATATATATATATAAGAACTTGGATAAGACAAATTCACCACGTCAAAACCATCACACCAGAGGTACACTGAAGAGTACTGCTGTTGTCAGTATCGTAAAGCACAGCAGACTTCCACGAAGAACCTTACCTTGCCTCTGTTTACTGACGGTTGAGCAAAACCTTCACATAAAATGGAGAACTGGTTCTTCTAGACATCTAATGATAATACGTTCAAGTGACTTGGATCACGAGTTGGAAGTCGAACGATAAGGTTATTACCATTTCGCCAACTAGCATTTACTGCTGTACGACAGCATGTACAACATGAGAGCAGTCATGCTGTCTTGCTAACCATTTGCAGACAAGATTCATACGATTATTCCGTTGTGAAATCTAACGTTCAGGAAAACGGCGTTAAAATTATATGGACTAAGTTAGTTTCACAGGAAAATGCGGGAAACATATATTAGTGAACGCCATCCAACTGGTTCACAGTGTTTTGAAGCCGCAAAGGTTAGATCAAACGTTTTTTGTATTTTAAACACTACGGTTTAAGATCGCATTGCAACCGCGTTACTTTAGCCAATAATTATTAATGTTCAGAGTCGGAGACACTCGTGTGTGCCCACATTTCCCAAAAAAATTTTGAAGGACGTCAATGATACGGGATGGTCATTATTTATTGGACGTTGGCTTGGCATGGTTCATGCAACTAATCTGCTCTATCCTTCGGCCGGATGTAGGTCAGATCTGGGCTTGTTGTGGCAAGATGTGCACATTACCGATGTTTACCTATACGCTTTGACGATCTGATGTGTGGTCAGAATGTAGGTTAGCTGGGCATTGTCCTCCGAAACGCCCGCACTGTTCCTTTATGAGAGACAGGACTTAATTGAGGCTCAACAACCGTTTTCTCTATTGGTCCGGAACATTCGTTCCTCCAATGAGAGCGCCCAGTAGAAAAACTGATTTCTGATAGAAGCGTCTTCTCAGGACTAGTGGTTCTTCTTGAAAGTTCCTTTTTGGAGATGGTAGCGTGCCACATTGTAAACATACTGTTGAACGCAAGTACAGATACACGGAACAGAAACGTAATGAGAAAAAATGATGTACACCTACCTGCCCCAATACATTTGAATATCAGCACTCTCTGAAACAAACGTCTCTTTGACTTCGCGCATCTTTTGAACAATTCCATCATGCAATTCGAGCAGTTTCGCCTTAGTGATCTGTCGGTGTGCGCACTAAAGAAGTAGAATAAAATAACCATCTGTTTCAACGCAGTTTTACATCACTGTTATGATCCATCAATCAGTCTAGTAAAATATATCCGGTTCCTCAGGGCTTCTTCGGGAAGAAGGAAAAACTTCTAGATGGTTGTTTACAACGTAAACCACCTTACAATCATCATCCTCAACTAGAATACATCCGTTATGCTGGTTCGTAATTGCCACAATGCTACTAAAACAGCTCAGTTTAGCAGTAAAACTGAAAGGGTGGAAACCTGGTTTGTAAACAATTGTGTTTACACTCAAGCAGACAACACTGAGATATCTGCATATTTAACGATAACAAATGAGTTACAATTGCGAGTAATAGTATAATAGTAGCAATAGAGCTTCCTTGAAGCTGTCATTATCTCACTTCACCAACTTATCTCAATCCACAAACAGCTCAGTAACACAGAAGTGCTACTGCTGTCACCTGACCCAATTATCTGTCATCCATTAGAAACCCCTCAGACAAAGTTAGGACAGCTCAGCACGAAACTCACTTCAGTCTTTCATTTTCAATCAACAAGTGTCCACCTAGTGGCTTACGTCAGTTGGCTGCTGGATTTTCATGAATGTGTCAACATTTGACTCAACTGTCTTAGCTTAACTCAACTTAATTACAAGGTAACAAGTGGACTGATAAATGTAAATAGTATCTAACCTACCTGACAATCGTCAAATTCCGTATTCTCATAAACTCGATTCGCATCTAAACGAATAAGCAACGTTTGAGCAATTTGTTCGCAATTCTCTTTGATGTCATCGTTAGTGGCCTTGTAATCATCCACTTTGCCTTGCAATTTAGCTGCTTGCAATCGCACCTCGTTTACAAACATATCAACCAGTCCTTTGACAGTCCAACGTAACTTGGTGAAACCAGGAGCGATCTTTTTGTCCAATATTTTTATTCGTTCACGAAAAAGTGCGCGTTCTTCTGCATTCAATGAGTTCATGATACGATTGTAGTCACGCGCCACTAACAGAATCACTTCAATCAGATAACGTAGTTCCGGTCGTCGTCGGAAAGCCTCAGCTGCAACTGGTGGAATTTCTACACCCAAACGAACCCAGTAGTGTAACTCATTGAGCAACTTGAGTATGGACGGACAGAAATTCGGTTCGATCAACCCGTTGTGAGTGGCACTACGAATCAATACTGGGGTCTCCAGAGCTTTCAATGGGTCCTGTAAATGAAAGTTTCCAACAGTTTTTCGGTTACATTGAGTAATTCTTAGTCCAACAATCATAATCTACAAGGGCTTAAACGCGCGGGGAAGAAACTCATGAATAGACTTTGACTACTAGTGAATAACAGAGCAGTGATCTAATTAATGGATATGATTTGTGTTGAACATTAACTTCTAGCTACCATGGATTCGTTGACCAGAATTTAGCTTACTTCTGACTGAGACGCTGTTTCGTTCAACAAACACGCTACTGTAGAAAGTGTTATGTAAATTATGCTTGCAAAATCACATTGACCGTGGTTTTACATATAGCGGTACACATAGTTGTGATGTGATGTTTGTTGCTAATACTATCCTGACAGAAGTGAATGAAGTTGTGAACCTCTTGCTTGTGATCGAGAGTATAAAAATCAATTACTCAACTATAATGATCAAATTCACCTGCTTTTCTAAACAAAAATGATGAACGCAGGGACTGAAGTTCACGAGAATTTCAGTAAACTTGCTTTACTGTTAGGTAAACTACATGGTTAATATGGAGTTTGGTGTAATTACTTTTCATGATTAGAAAATAAATTAGTGAGTAACGGTTAACAAGTCTTAACAGTACCTTGCTAAACAACGCCATCGGTCATATGAGAGATAGAGGTCAATTGTTGGCTTCTGCATGCTTTCGGTTTAGCCGTATTTCTGAGACGAGTGTGTTGGGGACCGCCACAATAAACTCACGATGAAAATGACTGAATCTCCTTATCCAAACGCTCATCCAAAATCTCATTCGGATACAGCTTATCGAATCATTGCAATTGAAGAATAAATAGAACTGTTTCATTACAAGTAGGGAAGTACCACCAAATACACGGGAGAAATTGTGTATAATTGATGATGATTAGCAAAGTGAAACTCGTTTCTGTTGTCACTCTTCATTCAACAGTGCTGGAAATAATTATCACAATGCAAAAGTCATAAACTAATGTTAGTAATGTTCACTGTATAGCAATTTAACAGCAGATTTTCTGACCAGTTGTTTCTGAAATCTAACTATCCAAATCACTTCTGAAGGTTGATAAGATCATGGGCTCCGACCAAACGACAGTGGAGCCATAGCTACCCGTGCGAATTTAACCAAGCGCAATTTCGGTATGAGTTCTATTTGGTTGGCTAGTTAGAAAGTCAATGTTGACCAGTACTACTCAGAACTATACAGCATTGGCTGTCCTCGGAAAATTCACAACAAAAAGCTTGTTGCTGGCAATGTCGCTGCAGATTCTCCCACAAACGAACCGCTTTCGGTTGCATCCAGTATCAGAAGTGAGTACCATGGGAACAGGCGAAAGAAACAGTCAATTAGCCACAAGAAGGTAACACTCAAAAGAACAACAAAATAAATGGGAATTGAAGAAAACGCACTTAGATTCTAGTGTTGATGAGGTGTGGGCCAATGCGTAGGCGGTGAAGCCTGAGAGACTTAATAAATTCGGCCTTGTAACCGAGTTAAATGCACTTAGTCGGACTGGTCGAGAAAACATGATTATTGTTTGGCAATTTGGTTAGCCTCTTAGGGGAAGATGGAACCGAAAATTCCTTACAACTCCCAAGTGGTTTCCAATTAAGTTTCTCCCATTCGTGTTTTTCACCAAATGTT
>QNGE01000843.1:65612-119644 GCA_008508345.1 Paragonimus westermani
AACATTTGGTGAAAAACACGAATGGGAGAAACTTAATTGGAAACCACTTGGGAGTTGTAAGGAATTTTCGGTTCCATCTTCCCCTAAGAGGCTAACCAAATTGCCAAACAATAATCATGTTTTCTCGACCAGTCCGACTAAGTGCATTTAACTCGGTTACAAGGCCGAATTTATTAAGTCTCTCAGGCTTCACCGCCTACGCATTGGCCCACACCTCATCAACACTAGAATCTAAGTGCGTTTTCTTCAATTCCCATTTATTTTGTTGTTCTTTTGAGTGTTACCTTCTTGTGGCTAATTGACTGTTTCTTTCGCCTGTTCCCATGGTACTCACTTCTGATACTGGATGCAACCGAAAGCGGTTCGTTTGTGGGAGAATCTGCAGCGACATTGCCAGCAACAAGCTTTTTGTTGTGAATTTTCCGAGGACAGCCAATGCTGTATAGTTCTGAGTAGTACTGGTCAACATTGACTTTCTAACTAGCCAACCAAATAGAACTCATACCGAAATTGCGCTTGGTTAAATTCGCACGGGTAGCTATGGCTCCACTGTCGTTTGGTCGGAGCCCAAGGTCGTATCTACCCTCATACTGGTAGCGTGGTCCTCATCCCTGTTTGTTCATGTTCATCAAACCACATGTCCACACGCCTTTGACTCAATTCACCGCAGCTAACAGAGTAGTTGTGATCGCACGGAACGCACTGCAGCTCCTCAGCCATGTCCAATTCTATCTACGAGTTCACCTGTAGTCCTTTTTTCCATACCGTCTTGATCTATGTTGTTTTCGTTGCATCATCTTCTGATGTATTAATCTTACTCGTACGAGCAGGTAGCACTCCAATAAGCCCATAAGATGTCCGAAACATGCATTATCAGTCACATTCAAATGGTCGTTCACATGACTAACTATATGATCAAAAGTGTCTGTCAACTGAGCTTCGAATTACTGTAAACGTGGATACCATGACCAGCGCGCTCACTTTTGTAATGGTACATTAAAAAACTTCCTTAATAAATCACTTACAACAGAATTGTTGGCTGTCGGACATTTAAAGAGTGCATGTGTTATAATCAAGTATTTGAATAGCTCCACTTTCAATGGTGATTTGACAGATATGACCCCTCAGGCCGGCATTAACTCAAATAGTTGTTAGACGCACTAGCAACTACTTGACCTACCGGATCACTAGTGGCCTGAAACTCCAGAAATGTCTTGCGAGTCAAGTCTTCAATAGCAGCTAGTGTATGAGAGCACTGTTGTCGATGTTCATTGATTCCAGCAGCATTTAGGGGCAGGAAAAATGCCTGATCCAGGTTCTGGTAAAGGTAAACAGGCAAGCAAAAAATTCCAAGACAATAATTGTCTATGCCCATGAGCTACTGAATACTTGCAAAGTAGTGAAAAGATACACCGAAACCAATTAACTTGCTATGATCTTTACAATGCACATTGCTAAAAGACCATTTTGAAAGAAAATCGATCTGGATTGACAAATTCCCAGTATGTTTAAGAAAATTTATTGTTGATGTTATCGATCACCCACAAAATGTCGTGATGTCGTCAGGATTAGGCACAGATCGAGTGACAATTCTAAATCAGCGACGTATAATTTCGAACACTAAGTGAATGTTAACAAGCACATTCACCACCTTAGTGTTCTAATAAGTGGATGATTGCGAAAACTTTGTGTATCCAACTGATGACTTGCTAAAACTAGACAATTATCACAATCTACATATCGGCCATTTTTATGCGTGGTCCGGCACTTTCTTTGTTCCTGCTATTGATTGTTGCTTAAAGTACTGCTGTTGAGAGTAAAAATGAATAGTTCATGTTACTCACCGACATGGCTTTCTCCAATCTTCGCTTAAGGAATCGCCAATATAGACCTTGGCCACTATAGTGGGGTTCATAGGGCAGTGGCAGACCAGCGTAGATGCGTTGTGTCATCTCTTTCTTGACCAAGTTCAAGCAGTCAGCAAATCGTGCTACCAATTCATGGGTTTTGTTGTCGATTGTCCGACGAATAGTCTAAAACAAGGGGGAAAAATAAATTTTCGGTTGTCGAGTGGCATTGTAGAAAATACCATGGTAATTTAGGTTTGTTTATTTTATAGTCTATTGTTCTTTTTAAGAAAAGTTTCATTCACCGTCATTGTTGTGGTCAGCGACGATCCAAATCATGGTACTTTCTGGTCAGATTCATGACCACTGTAAGAGAATAATTGAATACGTGATCAGGTGCTTATCAATTACGTTGCCACTTAAAGATGGAGGAGGCGCTAAAAGCGAGACCGATGCACTATACCTCTTGCGTTACAGTTTATCCTAGCTGGCCACATTACGAAAATTATTAAATACCAAACACTGACCGTCATAATCAAACCAATAAGATGGCCAGATATTTGAACTCTGATCCGCTTGACAGCTTTATGAAAGACGAAATTTTCGTGTGGCACGCATACTATCCAGGTTTTATGGCTGAGACAGTGACGATTCTTAGCCCCTTGCTAAATACCGTATGTATAGTACATTATATTCGAGTGGCAACTTAAGATATTGGCCCCTCAACAGGCGCCGATTTTTTCAACTAAATGGGACATGATGCGAAAGAACCAACCCTAAGCAGACACTCAAGATTGCACCAATGTCTAGCAAGGCATAACTCTTTGTGTTAGACATAGGAAACTTTGAGTGGCATCTTATCAACTTGGTGTGTGAAATGCCCCTTGATTACGGTCTCTGCCGTCCTAATGCGCTTACGACAACAGCCTTAAAGTGTTAACATATTTCTCAGAGATTTTGTATTCAGTAACCAGCTAGTTTTCAAAAGGAACCTTTTGGACCTGTTAACTAATGTTTAACAGTCAGCTTACGATAACAAATATTCTAGTTCAAACCCTTGAAGCATCAGGTGTGATGGACTAACCCAGACTTGAGGATTTAATTTATCGGCACACCACATAGTAAGCCCGCTGTACCTCAGTGATATCGATGCTCGTCTGCCAGTCAAATGATGCCAACGGCAGTATTCTTATTGCTGGAAAATTCGTGAGGTTAATCCGATATTGACGAAACAAGTTAATGCTACTTTGATGTGAAACAACTCAACACCACCAACTATACATGTTTGCAGCATACCTACCTCGCGTGTCTGTAAGTGAGCAAACACATCCAGTATCTCCACACCTTGTTGTATGTTGGTGACAGACTCAAAAGCTGTATTGATCGCATTCTGCATCATGACCTCTAAATCTTTGATTCCCACCCGAAACCGATTGTAATCGTCATGCCATGAGGTTGCCTTTACGTCCAGTATGGACGCACGTTTGTCGTAGAGATTGCGCATCAGCTTACCAAACATTTGTTCGATTGTTTTCAACAGGATCTCTAGTTCTGGCCCACGGGCTCCTTGGAATATGGGCATGGTAGTTTTGTTTCCTTCTTCGTAACGTCCAAAGTTTTTCTGGCATTCACAAATCTGTTTAGAGAATAGCACTTGAATGATGAAGAAGACAGCACTGATAAAGTTTTTTCAAAGGTCCATCAAACAAACGCAGGTGTTAGCTGAACTAAGCATACATGCTGGTTTAAATGTAAAAGCACACCAAGGTTTCTTCCAGTTTAATATTGGTAGCTAAGGTGAGTCACTAAGGGAAGCGTTGTCAAGATGAGTTAAACGTCCAACAAAAATCAAGTCAGTTTTTTTGCGTAGAGCCCCTATACTTTGACAGCTGGGTTGATCAGTGAATTACTTTGCACTAAATATGGACGGCTTATTGGTCCCTTGAAACCACGAGTTTTGAATACATTCCAAGCGGATTATGCGTGGGTGTGAGACAGTCAGTCAAGATTTATGGATACACAAAATCGCGTACAACACCAAAGCTAAGCTTTCTGTCCTGTCAAATACCTGATCGAAACCGGACAGGAGGTAATGACCTTGATGCATCCAGCACGTTGTTAAACATCAAGCGGTTCACCAAGGAGGCATTATCAGTGAATTGTATCTCGTTTTTTGATGCTCACTAAACTTTCGTGTTGATATTGTGATTGCTCTGATACGTAAACGATGAACCGAAATGAACGCAGCTGGATGGTCCTGATATCTTGATTGTGATGACCATCTCTTGGTTTGTTTCCAAACTTTATCTGTTGTTCGCCGTATCGCGCACTGTCAGTAAAACTATGCTACATACGTTTGTGCTTTCATAGCGTGATGAGGTTATTATTTAATTGTGGTACTTGTGGTCTTTTGACTTTATTCTCGAAATTTTAGAAGTTTTTCTCTCACTTGAATCATAGGGAAGTCATGCTAACCTACCCTAGGCTTCAGTTGATGGCGTAATGAACTAATATTCAAAATATTTAGTTGTCTGAGGCATATTCACAGCTTAAGTGCTGTTTTACTCACTAGGTAGGAACAGAGGCCCATTGTATTGTCCACTGAGGGGTTTAAACCCTGGCTTATTATTTTGGCAGATGAGTTCTCATAATTGAGACAGGTGCATGAAATTGAACAAATAACAAATGAACAACAAGAACAAGAGCACCTCTTTGAAATCGTCCTCTTCAGCCTAGACCTAAATCGCATTAAAAACTGGGGTTATGCAACGCACACTCTACATGGACAGTACAAGGTGGCGCAACACACGACCAATTAATGTACCGGGCCAAGTTATTAGTTGTTCCTGTATATACCTACATCTCTCCCAGATGAAGGATTATCCATATGTGTCATCTAAACTACACTGTAGTGAAACTTAATTCACAGCACAGTGGACAACCATAGCCAGCGGAACGAGCATCTGCTGACCTTGCTTCTAGTTACTTCACTAGTAATGGAAATGGATTTATGTGGATATGCTGCCGTGTAAACAGAGGATGTAAACGGGCCAGCATTTGGAAAGGTTACGTCTGTATGATGGAAGTTAAAATAAAAATATATCGCAGGCTCCCGAATAACAACACATAAAATTGACAGAATGACCATCACGAATCTTCAAGTTATGTGCTAACCGCTTCAAGCATCCCAAAATACGTGTGAACTGCTCATTTCACAAACCCGGAAGTTCAACCATTGAATAATGCATACAGCTTGGAACATACGTGGAACTAGGATGAACTATTCGGTGGAATTAATTGAGGTGAAATGCTTCGAATACCATATATCATCATCATCATCATCAACAACATTTTCAGCTTTGAGCCTTATTTGTGGATACTCTGGCTCAGGCTGTCGTTACGGCATGTATCGCGCCTAAGAACGAAACTTGACAGATGGGGTAGAAAAATCGAATATGGTCAGTATCGTGTTCACACAGGAGGACAAGCGTTGACTGTAGAATACCAGAAAAATGAGTGATAATTTTGCAACTTGCATTCTCGTGTTCCAAGAAGCAGGCGCGAAGAGTTCTATTCACTAAACAAATCGATGACGTAACGAAATGAACAAGGTAAACGATTGCACCAAGGGTTATGCGCGAACGTTAATATGTAAATCGGGCAAGGTGCCTGATCATCATGTGAACCACCATTCGTCAAGCTGTTTTAATAGCAAACTTGCATGTGAGTACGAGATTTATAGATATCGTCTCTAGGATTTTGTGCACGGTGAGCGACTTTGCCCTAGTGAATAGTTTTGTCCATATCAGAGAGCCGAAGGCTGAAGTCAAAACGTTTAGAATCTATGGAAAACGATGAGTAACAACTGAGAAAACCTGTCCTCATCACGAGAATGCGTTAATCGTAAACAGCTAAACGCTCCAGACATATATTCCATGGACACCTGAGTGCACTTAGCTTCTTCATGAACTATTAGCGGTGGATATGTAAACATTAGTTCTAACCTACAAATCCTGAAATACCTGATTATTTACTATCAAGGTCGGCAAGGATAGTTCGTTCAAAAATGCTGTACAGATTGAGGTACTTTGTTCTCTAGTGACCTTCTTCTTCCTGAAAAACGAAGGATTTAGTTTGACTCCACACATAACGTTTGCGTCATATCGGTTTTGGTTAGGTGATTGCGAACCAGGATACCACGTTGATACATGTGGGTAGTGATCGAACTGGATAAGATGAGGTAAGGGGCTTAGCGTACTCCCAAAAAGCGTCATGTTTGTTCGCAAACTGGCTTTTGTAGGACTGTACAGACTATAAGTGTAGATGTTTCTGGTGGTGATTTAGAATGGATAATTTCATTTCATCGAAGGCATGTCAGACTTGGGAGACCTTGAACGATTAATTCGATCTCTCTGTGTGTGTCTGCCTATCTATCTTTCCGTTGTTTGTCTGATTCTGGTCAGGTTAAGTTGTGTTAGCTCACACCACTTTGTTCAGTGTGTCGTAAAGCAGCCGCACACAACTTGGTGTGAAGAAATTTATCTTGCCGGAACCAGATTGCACTTTTGGGATGCAAGTAAGTGAACGAGTTGCCGGTAATCTACCATCTGAGCAGAGCATTGATGTGACTTTTATTTAGACCACATGCGATGGAAATGTGGAAGAGACCACTATCGAGTTTAATACAATGCGTGTGAGTACTTGTGTATCAGCTGGAAAGCTGATGACAAAGTTTGTTGCGAACCATTGTGGTAGCAAAATCCGTCAGGAAAGTGTAGCATTTTTACCTTGTCCATTTGTACTCATCGGCACTTGATGGTACCCAGTCTATCGTTGCCTTTCAGGTGCCGAAACGGTTATAGCAGAAATATGTGTGAACAATCAGTTATTATTCATTGTGGTCCATGCGCGTATACCTCCACCCTACTCATAACCAGCTAATGTGACTGTGGCTTTGACGGTGTGTTGTCACCGTTTGCTCATCCGACTCAGTAAGGAGATGTATCTGCTGGTTAAGTCATTTTGTCTTGACACTTAATTTTATCGCCAGATAAGCAGTTCCGGGACATGTTATAAACTTCCACTTCCGAAAACTTAAAGACTGATTTCGTCTAACCTGTTATGTCAATACTTTTCCACGGTTGCCCTTATATAGATATCACCGGATGCGTAGGACTTAATATGGGTGTTGATAATGAGGATGTTGAAGAGGATTTGTGTGTTCTGCAGTTACGAACATCACCAGCAGCAGAAAATTTGACAGCAAAAAGTAACAGCCAGTATCACCAGTGCTACTGAAACCATCACAATAAAAGACATAACCAAAACTAACATATTCACCTCCAATAAATCTCGACATCTTTGAATGAATGCGTCAACTTGAGCGAAAATGCTATTCTTTTGCGCGTCCCACGGCTTCGGCGAATGGCGAGAGTGCATTTGTTGCAATCTGTCATAAATCGTTTTATATTGCTCGCAACAATCGATGCAGTGCTGGAGGTTATTCGAACTGGAGATGATCTTTCCTTCGAATATATTGTCTAGGGAAATGACACTACAACACCGGTTGATTATCTCATTGGACAGTTTTCGAAACATTCCAGTTATAATTTCCTTGGTGTTGTAATGCTGCGAATTGACCCATATCATACGAATACCACTGATTAATCTGGGCAGTTTCGGTGGAATCTCGCTTGGTGAAGATTCAGCTAGCTGATGACACATTTCCTTCAGTGTATTCAAAAACTTAAGATTACTCTGGGCTTGCTGCGTGTTGAATTTGATCTCATCAGACAAACGGATAAACGCAGCCACATAGGAAGACTTGGCCGCAGTCAGAATGTCCCTGATATGTTTGATTTGTGGCTTGTCTAACTGGCGACTGATCCCAGTCAAATCTTCACAACGGTTTCTCCAAAATTCAATCTCATCCAAAGGCCCTGTACCTTCCAGTTCATCTGTGGTATTTTGCGAGTTTAGCACAGCTTTTATCTGCCTTGTCCAGTGGATGACAATCATTTCAAATCGGTTTACCAGATCCTTATTTTTGGCAGCCACTTCGGCTGGTATGTCAAAATTTTCATTGG
Source organism: Paragonimus westermani (assembly GCA_008508345.1). NCBI lineage: Eukaryota > Metazoa > Platyhelminthes > Trematoda > Plagiorchiida > Troglotrematidae > Paragonimus > Paragonimus westermani. The sequence goes on from QNGE01000843.1 coordinate 73,546, forward strand.
GCATGTACAATACAGTCTTGTTCTCTAATTTCCATCGAGCATCCGTCAGGGCGGACATGAAGCGTTGTAGTTGGAGAGCAAAATCATTTTTAATGCTATCTGGCCAAGTCTTGTTTGCAAAAAATGCCGGTGCAAAGATGGTGGACATAATACGTAGTAAAGATTCAATACCTTTGCCTACAATACTGCCATATTGTATTCGTAGATCAAAATTGTCTGAACTAATTGGTACACCCTGTGGATCGGGAACTTGGATGAAATAATTTAGCTCAGCATACCAATGTCTAGGGACATCATATTCCATACGTAGTTCATTTTTACGATTGATATAGAAAAACAGACATGTCTGTTCTCCAGTTACAAACGCCGTGTCGATCAGATTGGCAATATTTTCCGACCAGTGTTTTTCCACCTCAAATCCTGTTAAGTAGATCCGATCACGAATCAATTCTGAGACAGGAATCGAGGCTTTTATCCATTCTGGTTGGGGAGCATCATCTATATTTTCAATATTTTCAGCACCATCAACCTCTGGATTTGTAGTAAAACCAAGGAACTCATCGTCCGGTTCCAGATAGATCTCTTTCTTAGTCTCTTCTTCCATTCCTTCATGTACTTCTTCCTCAGTTCCACTGCGAGCTGTTCCACGACGTAAGGTTGTCTCTTCCACATTGCTCATGTTCCACCTTTGATCGGTTGCTGCGGTAAAAACGGAAACAAACGGGAGTAAAGCGTCTGAAATCCAAATAATTGTTTAAAACTTTGTAATATTGTGAGCAGTGAGTTAGTTCAGCTTTTATATGACTTTGAACTTGCATGCGAAAAACTTAGTTAACAGTAATCGATTTTTTTCACGAAGTGATGAAATCCGTTGACTTTTGTTGATTAGACAAGATAACCGACTGTTAATGATAACATGAGTCAGATATAACCCCGTGCATCAAATAACAAGCTTTGGTTGGATTCGAAAATTTGAGAATTCAATCGAAACAGATTGAGATTATTGTTTCTTTTTTCTCTGGTTGAGACTCAGCGAGGTGAAACCTAAAGAATTAAAAGTCATGCAACCTTCCAGCTCTCTGTGAGAGTCAGAAAACGTAAAGTATTTGTGCAACACATGATGTAGCCATCAGATGGCACATATCATGTGTTTGTGGTGCAGTGTGTCTGATTGAAAAGAAACAACTGCCCGGCATTCGAAACAAAAAGTCGTCTAATTAGGTTTACTGTGAACTTGTTGGGGCGTTCAATGTCAGGAGCGGACAGTAAAATTCAAAACAGTGGTTTGAATCCAAACTGCACATCGAACCTCTAAACGCACTACAAGATGGATTCGTAGTGGACTCACACATCTCCCTAATTATTGACCCCCTTAAAGAAAAATTGGGAGACAGTTTACTGTACGGCCTTCCTGATGCGTCCGGAGTTTAGTGAAGCTATACCAAAGATGTCGCAGTAACCCGAAGATAATGCAGTCTGACTTCCGTACGATATGCATACTACTACCAGAAATACTAGCTTACATAGTAAGTAAGATCTTAAGAAGGTTTATCCGCTATCTATCTGATATTTGTGACTAGTTTGGTCTACATGCGTGACGGTTGCGTATCACTGATGCAAAACTAATTCGGTTTGTTTATGCCCCCCCCGACGACTAAAACCTTGATCTCCCTAACTAATCTGGCGTAGCCGTGTCATTTAGTTCTTCACAAGAATAATTTTAATGGTCACATGATGTATGTTCGGCATCTTACTCTTCCCTATTTTGATTTGGCATTCGGTTCCATTTGCGTTTGTTTCGAGAGGATCGAACTAGTAAACGTGTGTGCCAAGTCGTGTTCATGGACCTGACATGAGTTTGCATCAACAGCAGCAGTCAAACAACCCAGTGACACTGCTTAAACTGTGCATTGTAATCCGTTATTCTCGAAGGAGTGCGGCGTTGTGTTCAGCAATCACATACATTTCGTATTAATAGCGTACCTTTGTTGGATATAGTCACAAATTTTTGGTATGCGGATGTAGTAGATTACACGGAGCACACATAATCATTTGTATGAACTGCACGAACTTAAAATTGATATGTGTCAACCAGGCCAGTATAAGAAGTCACTTGCACTGTTCCAATAATGCACTGTATTGCACCGTTTTCGGTTACAGTGCGGTCCTCCAAAGAGTCAGTTGATTTGAAACTCAGAAAGGAATTTTAAATCAACGCATATTAACTTTTCGTTACTAAGTTTTCGTGTGTGGTTCGTTGCAAACAACAGAACGCATGAGGCGATAATTGGTTGAACAGTTGTCACTTGTCCTGGGCAATAAACGACTCCAAATAAATTGTTGAAATTATCGAATTGAACACTAAATGAGTCCTACTATAGTAGGCTCCATACGTGTGTAGTCGGCTATGGTCATGTAATCGTAAATTATTGGCGTAGTAACTGCAAAGGGTGCATCCGGTCATTCAAAGATCCAATGAAGTAAAATGACTGTGTATCGAGTAAAATAGTACAGAAAGTCATTTGTATCAGTTAACCTGCGCAACGTAATCTATCACATAAAGACATAGTTCTCCTCTTTCCTTATATTACGCACATCATTCGAAACCCGTAAGCAATTCTTTATTTGAGTAAATTTTTGAAGAGAAAAGAATGTTTCAAATTCGTTATTTGTCGTGCTTACATTACTTGCTACTGAGAAGTAGCCTAGTGTTTACTGTAAACGGAACAGTGTTAGTTTGACGGATGCGAACGGTTCACTTTCCACTGAACGTCAAGCAAACCCTACTATGGAGCATTTGGCTTATATACCTATATATTTATATTTGATTTGTATACTTATATACATATACATTTGACTTCTATACATATTTGGTGCATGTGTGGGCTCGAGGGAGAAGCTCCAAATCAACCGGATCCGACCAGTTTGTCTAATTTGGTGTCAAGCCAATGTCTGTTAACCTAAAGGGTCATCAGTAGAAACCGGTTACAGAACTGCAGCAGTAAACCGACCTACTGAATGCACCGTGTAAGGGCCTAGAAATAAGGACATCTAGGAATGGCGGTGAGTTATCAAACTCCTGTTTACAGGTGACACGGAGATTTCGATGGTCGGAGTTTATCGAAGAGCCACATGGAGTGGGCAGCACCTACAATTCTCTTCATTTACACCGGTAGCTTACAAACGCAGTTTGGTACGCACTGTTTTTCACCCAGCAAAGAAACTGTGCACGGCCGACAGCCTACAGTGTGAGGAGGAGCTCTTGAAGAGTGTTCTGTTTGCGAATGGATATTCGGCCAAATTTATTGCAACGAACGAGTGACTACCTCCCAGCCACAGTTAGTGCAGGATTTTATCAAACTTCCTTACACAGGTGACCACAATATTACCGATGTAAGTCGAAAATTTAAATCTGCCATTGATCGCACGTATCCCGCGGCGGAATTGCGCTTGTTACTCTCCACCCGCAGGATGAGCCTCCACTGTCCCTATCGTTCTTTCTCGGAAAACTCTGCCTCTCACATTATCTACCAGTTCACATGCAGTTGCGGTGATTCATACATCGACAGAACGGACCGAACTTTACGACAGAGGAAGGCGGAGCACATTCCCAAGTGGTTAGTGCAAACAATGTTTCAAGACGGGTCGGCATACAAACACCCGAACAGATATCCGGCGTCTTTGACCACGAAACACCTAATCGCAACAGGTCATGCTGTTGACCCCGCCGCTTCGTTCACGGTCCTGTTGCGCAGTCGTGACCCTAGATTGTTGGCGTTTTCCGAGGAAATGTTGATCAAGCGTCACGCACCGGCCCTTTGTTGGCAAAAGGTGCTGACGCAATCAATTTTGTTGCCGTGGCAGTGAAACCTGTTTGCAACTAATTGAAGTTCGTTCATTTCACTGTTTTGACGCTACACGCCTAACATAAATAACCGAATGTTTTATGTAACCGACTGATGAGAATAAACAAAATGCTTTCATTTCGCAATGTATGTCTTCTTGCTGTCCTGATGAACTGGATAAAGGGAACTCAAGGTTATAAATATCGTGATATCGTCTACCGTTATCTTTCACTACGGTGAGAAACTGCCCTAAGAGCCTTACACAAGTGAAGTGTGTAAAAATTACCCTACTAAAAAGTTGTTGAAATTCAGTTGGACACGGATCAGAGATTTTGGGCCGTACGAGTCTTTGACCAGTTTAGTAGCAGAGCGCTGAACAAGCATAATAGTCAGTGTATGTCACATCTGACCAGTATACACGACCCGGTTAACATACGTAAGAAGCGATTCTGTATAAACATCGTTTCGTTATCTACGCGGTAACCTGGTAATGATAAGCAAAAGATAATTTGGACAACGTTAAGGTACCTAAATCTTTGTTCGTATCAACTTCCGTGAATGCGCTATAAATCTCGAAGGCACTGTCAGGTTCCCCACCTAGTGAAATGGGCGTGCACTTACTCTCACTTGGAGGGAGATTTCAGTCGTCCAACAGGCGTTCAAATGCGCCAACATCCAGCTGTAATGACTTGGATTCAATAGATTTTTTAAAGTTTTGAATCGTCAGCGTATAGAAGGGCGTAAGGAAATGTGTGGTCGAAACATCGATGAGAAACATCAATGAGAAGTAACAGACGACCGAGCGCTGACCGCTGTAGTACTTCTTAAGAAGTCAAGGAGAGGGATGGAAGGTCTAATCTGATTTAAAACTTAAAAGGTCTACCATCAGGGAGAGATAAAGTCCGGCGAGGAATCTCTCCCTCTGTATACTGTTGATTCAAATCAATAATTCGACGACAAGGACTTCTTTCCAAGTGGAAAACAGATATCATTAACTTGAGCGATATTTGGATTGTTGAGCTAACTGCTTCTTATTGAACGGGGCCGACTGGAAAGCCTATAGGGATAAGACAACTGTGATCAACTGTGTGTGGTGTTCAGTTATGTGTAAACCACATGCCCCATTACTCCTCAGCAATAAGCAAATCCGTTACTTGGGACCAGCTAGAAAGAAAACTGAGCCGAGAAGAGATAAAAAACAATTCCCCGATACGTGTTTAAGGATGTCACGTTTTAAGAATTGTTCAGTTATCCCACACACAAAGCTGATTGGTCGCTCTTTAACAGAAGATTGCTGCCGAGTGAAGATAGGCGGAAAAGTGGTCTATTTCTGTATGTCGGAGAGACGCGTTCAGTCCGCTTATTAAGGAGTTCTTCCAAGTTTACAGCCGTTTTATTGAGAATCTTATAGTGGATCCCACCTAAATCCATTGCACTGCATAAACTAAACCTAGTTAAAGGGTCACTAACATCTAGCGCAGAAAAATCAACTGTAAGATATGGCTGACGAAAGCTCCCAAGGAGGTGAACTAAAGTGCAACTTTGGTATATTGCCATATTGTAGATCAACCGTGAATGTCCAGGGAATAACCCGACAATAACTAACAGGCAAGAATAAATTTTCCTGTCGGGTAGCTGCAGAGAAAGAACCACAGGCTTACTGCTTATCAACCAAAGTATATGCCTAAATGAGAAGTTTCATCCGCGACAGCTCTCATCGAGAGCTTTTTTAAGGGTTTAGTGTGTCTACAGAATTCCCGGTTGCATTTGTTTTTTAAACAATGTGTAAAGCGCCCAGTTTCTCTAAGCTACCTGTAGGTAGATACTTCGTGAATGAGCGATAAAGAACATCAAGAGAACGACGTATTCAGAGCGGAAGTTTTCAGCAGGTAGAAACAGTACAACGTTTATAGGTACACACAAACCGTCATCTTCTGAATTACGGTTTGAAAATTATGGTGCTTCTGATTCAGAGTCCTATGCATGAAGGACTGAGCTGGAATGGATTCTCACGTCGATTAATTTCTGAACTGTGGTCATTTTGCCGGAAGCTGCAAACAGTAGCAGATAAGATCGAATGCGAGCACACTGTGCTCACTATGTACAAATAGTGTTTTTTTAGTCGGGCTCACCAACTTACTGCCTGTCGCACTAAATCGCTGTTCCCCAGGTACGCAATTATCAGACGCGAAAGACAAAAGGCCGTTGAGGAGAGAGACCATATCTTTATTTGAAGAAATGTACAAGTGGTCTCAGATAGCGCCACAAACGGCACCAACACGCGAATTGGCTAGAGAGGCTAGAGACTGGCAGTCGACGAACGAGTAAACCGGAAGAATGTGACACGTGTGTCTTGCGGGTTCGCGCCATAGTCACATAACATGCAGACAAACAATCGGACAGCATACATCATGCGAGCTTCTTTAATAGCCTAGGTACAATATGCAACTATGAGTTTTAAAACTATTTTGTACATAGTACCGCAGGGAGGCTAATGAAATCTTTAGGTCGCTACAGTTTAATGACTGCTGTATCCACAACATGACATCCAGTAGAGATAACTAGACCAAGTGTGAGAAGAATCTGACCAGAAAGAGACCACGTCGAGGTACAGAAACGTTGCGCTCATGCCTTATGTCATATCAACATCGACATGAAAACCTAGAGTCTGCTTTCTCGACCCGAGTGTGACAGCGATGATAAGTTTATCGCGAGTAAATTGGATTACCTCACGACAGGAAGACGAGAGAAATTCAGTGGTTCCAGGAATTTTTCTAAGAATACATGGACAGCCCGACCACTTGGCTTGTTGCGTGAGTGTACACTGTAAATAGCTCTATTGTCAATGGGACTTGACTACGTACGGTTAGTCAAAGCCATAGAGCCTGCAGTTCGTCGAACGGAAATTACCAACGACATTTGTAATGACCAGCGATTATGTGTTTTGTTGCTTGTCTGTTCTGTACGCATGATTCTGTGTAAGCCTGCTATAGGAGGCCTGATAATAACTCAGTGCCACTTTCTTCAGTCGTGCAACTAATTGCACACAGCGAATGTTTGCTCCTCTCCTAACGACCCATCTATCCTTACATTGTTCGAGGTCGTTTGACCTGGACCTTTACGAGCGTCGTTTAATGAACTGGAAGTTTCCACGCACTTCTCTCTTGGAGCGTTTTTCTTCCTTCTTTTCATGGTTGCTGCCGTTGGTCTCAGATTAGGCCAGAACTAACTGCTTATCAAATTTCCAAACGTTGCTGAAAATACACGTTTGTTTCCAAACCCTGATGCGTTCTCTTAGTCTGATGTTTGATGGGACTATGTTTCGACTGCTCTTCAGGAAAGGCATTTCAAATTGTTAGTGGACGAGGGTCGAGCAGTTACCCACTTGTCCACTACACAGCGGCCGTTGAGAGGGGATTAGGGAAGACCGCATGGCCGTCTGTTATTTCTCTAGCGGAGTATGTCCGGTAGACACTAAATTCACTTCCATTGATGTTAGTGGTGATCTAGGTCACCTTAGTGACAAATATTTGGGGTTGAGTGGCGGGTACCAGCTGTTCGATTTTCACAGATTTACTGAACGGAATCACATAAATCATATGCATACATTTAAAAACTATTTCTTCGATTGATGTGGTGGTAGTTGGTAAAAATGAATGCACAGAAGTGCTACAAAGATATGTCTTCAAATTGAAGAGGGTACTGTGAACGGCGGCTGGTAGATCTTCAGTTGTTCTACCGAGTTGTCCTGAATGTCTCCTTGTGCGGCTGAGTGCGCACCAACGTCGCCTAAGCGTAGTTTAACGTCCCCATAGAGCATCTGATCGGTATCATTGCACAGCGACTTGTGGCCCCTGTGGGCCTTATAACCTACTCATTTTGGGCTAGCGGGTAAGTTTTCACCCCGGGAAAATGCGGCTGTTTCATCTGTCGAGGAGGTAACTTTGAAGAAAACGATATACCTGATGATATACGACCATAAATAAAAGTACCCAGTGAAGCAAAACAAAGATGGCCTTTTAACTCATTTAGAGTGATCCCAACAGGCCTTCTTGGTTCTTAACTCGGAATGAATAAGTTTGTGGATGGCTCCCTGGTAGGTTTTGAGGGTATATAACACCGAAGACGATTTATAATTTTGACTTAGCATTCTGCTCACACGCCTTCTCGGAGTTGAATCTAGCAAGCAACGTCACCAATAAGCTAAGCGTTTTTTTTCGATGGACATGTTGCACAACTTGTTCGCCAATACGAAGTTTGAGACATCAGAAGACATAAAAGACATCCAGGCTGAGTTAGTTGGTTCAATTTGGGACGTTGCTTGAAATCAGACCCGTGAAGAGTGCTTTTCTCTAATAACTTTTTCTACCATTTCGATGCGGCTCTTTCTGCCTGTGCAGAAGGCAGAGCTACTACCTTTTATCAGTTGCAACTTGAAGGCGTGCAACGGTTATGTATTCGCTTGTGGATTACTTAGAATAGATTCCGTAAGTATCTGATCATCGCCCTTCTAATGCAGAAAATAAAGTGAGATATAAGTTTGCGGATGACTAGGCATTTTCAATTGCAGCGTAGTGACCTGGAGATAAAGTCGACTGGCTTACCGTACGGTGTGCGAAATATATCAAAGAGTAACAGTCCACATTGTATGTAAGATGGTGTATAGGTTTGCTTGCCATCAGCTTGATGCATTCAACTACATTTGTTGGCCTTCTCGTCTACTAGTTTATGCGGACCAGCGACATTAAGGTTTAGTTCTTACACACTCTAAACACATTTTTCCTTGGCGCTTGTAATAAGAGCCAGACACGAAGTTAAAACACTGCATGTAATGCCGAGACGCGGTAACTGTTAGAAAGATTGGGGATCCAACAGCTGCACACATGAGAAAGCCCGAAATATAGCCGGTGCCACTAGCACGCATGGGTCAAAAAAGTGCAGACAGACGAGCACGATCGTGTACTTCAAAAGAACATTGGGCGAAAGTTATCATGATTCTACGAAGGGTGTGTAGCGATCTCATTTGTGTGTTGTTGATTACGCTGGAGTTGCGATTGTCATTTGTACACCTAGAAGTTTTTTGAGAGACTAAGGATGCCAAACAGGTACCCGCCTACTAAAACGTTCGACATGTGCCACGCGCTCGCTTGTCGTTCTGTCATATTGTCGCCTCGTCTTATTACTCGCTCGAGCATGCCTCAACCTTATACATCAAAAATATGCTCGTTATTTACTTAACACATCGTTTCCAATCGCTGGTCTTTGGTTCGTTCGATTATACGGATAGGATACGGCACTTCAAGGAGTATTTTGTACATCTTGCCTCAGGCAGAGGCCCCGGGGTTACCTCCAGTTCACTGCAATAGCGCCATGTGCCACATGTGCGTGTATGTCCATGCAAGTTTGCGTGAGCAACTCGCAAACCTTAAGGCCGATATACGCTCGAGGTATGCTAACGCATTGATCGTTTTTACTCTTATTCAATCTATATATACACCTGATGTTTGAGCCATGTATTTTAAAAACATCTTTGCTCAAAGGTTGCAAGTTGTGGGTTTCCTCTCTGCTTCGTGTTGTCTGTGTGTTGATCTTTGGGGAAGTAGAAGTTAGCGCAATCAACTGTATATATCACCGAACTTCCGGATTGATTGGTTTCTACAATTGACCTTGCTATGGAACCAGATTCCTTTTAGAGCAGAACTACAGATCGAATCCGTTGAAACTACCTTCGTTCATTGTGGTGAAACTCTGAAACAAAGCACATTCACGAACCATCGTGTCTTCTTTCAGCACCAATTGGAGATTCAGTTAGGGGCGGATTACAGTGGTCCCGGGAAGTTTCGGCGGTTGACTTTCCTTAGCAGTAATGTGTTAGTTGGGGAAGATATACATATTTACGCGTGTGCCAGTATACTCCTTATGTATGTGATAATTCAACTTCCGAACACACAAGAATTACATTAAAAACCAACTGGTTCTTCTGATGTTCATCACTTACGCTTCATGTTCGCACCTGAGCTGTATATAGTGGTTGGACTCGTGTGACGATTATAATAAATAGTGGTTTTGATAGTTGTATCCAACCACACACTCGATGATTTTGGCGTTCACCTACTTTTTTGGTGAAGTCATCCATTTGTGATCTTTGTCAAACAGCCAGAATCATAACTCAGTCAGCACCTTGCTAGCTAGACGTGTTTCTCTGTAAACTTTATTTTTCACGGTGGACAAAATTAAACTGAAGTCAACGCACTGAGTCTTGACTTTTTATCGTCGATCAGATTTTGCCAATGGGTAGTATCCTGTTGGACTTGGAGTGACCAGCAATCGTGTGGATTCTCTAAGAATCCCGGCTGCAACCATGTTTTTTCGCTTGTCTGTTCTGTACGCATGATCCTGTGCACTTCTGCAACAGCAGGCCTGATGTAAACCCACAGACATTTTCATCAGTCGTGTAACCAAATGCGCGGAGCAAATGGTTGCTCTTTTTCCAACGACTCATCTATTATTCCATTCCTGCGGGTCTCCAAGTAGCACGCAACTCCAATTCAAGTGGGGCTAAAGGGGAGGTAATTCGGGAGCAAAATGGGACATTGTATCGAACTGGGCCTACATGTCAAACTCTCTGATTCTCTCGTTTTGCTTTGACACAGTTTTTCATAAATGCATGTGCTCAGCGTGGCTTGACTCCAAATGCTGATAGTTTGTCGTGATATTTTTGGTGGTTTCATTACGTTATTGCGCAGTGTTGATTACATTCAACAAAAGATAAAAGATTGCTGTTTGGTGTCAGCTGTTTATCAAAAACAGAAGGGGTCCATGCAACTGAATAAGTGCTTTGGATATGCACAAGAGTCAAGGTGGGATCACTGGAGTGACTATCCATATTTCGCCGAACCGAATGCTGAACCTTTCGGTTTGATATATAATTTTATAAAATCTATTCTAAAATGCGAATCAGATGTTTGTGAAGAGCCATTCCTAGAAGTGATGGAATCAAACATGTATGTATGTGCACATGCATCTTTGCACGTATATATGTGTATGTCTGAAGAGTTGCCTTCAGATTTGTAGACTTCGTACGCAGCAGAAATTAGAAGTGCTTGCCACATGCGGTATACTGTATTGCGTATTCCAGAATATATGCATCATTATGTTAGCTGTCATTACATTTCTGCTCATGTAACACTTCAGATCATTGTAATACGTGTAGCTAAGCTGCAAGTCCGCAGGTCAGGTAAGGTGGGTTATTATCTATAAACATAAGCTTCCGGCTGTACACTGCATTCACTTTTAACTGTGCTTATGTATTTTTATCCTCTCTTCAGACACATTTATTTAAAGTATTCACTCCATTACTTTGCAGATACTTCTCGAAGATATGGAATCTATATGGACAGTGAAGATTTGTAAGCGAAGATCTGATTTGCACAATCAACGATATGTATGCAAAGAAACTGGTGTACTGATTCGGGAAAAAGTGTGGTACGTTTATGGTGATGAATAACAAACGTGCATGTATTCAAAACGTTTTTTCACTGTTGCCTGCATTCTTGCGCTGGCTGGTCGTGCGGTAGACCGGGGAGCAATGCAGACGAAGTAGAGGAATAGATCGGTAAAAACTGAAAGAGTGATGCGTGGTGACTGGAAGAAGGGCGAAAACTGGTAAGTAGGCGAGCTGTTGTGTAATAAAAGTCTCTGGGAATCAGCCCCCATTTCTCTCCCATTAGTACCTAAGGGAACTAACTACTTATTATATTTCCAAGCGTTGCTAGAAATATACAGTTTGACTTCCAAACTCTGCCACGTTTTTCGGTTGGGGCTACATTTCGCTTGCTTCTCCGAAAGCGAGTTTCAAAATATTGGTGAAAATGTTATAACACATACCCACTCGTCCACTACAGACATGTTCCCACACCCGTCACACGATCGTATAACGTTTGTGGTGTCTACAGTTCATAGTTATATTTTGCAACTCTTTTGTATATTTTTGTACATGTTTTATTGACTTCACCTGTACACTTGTTTGAAATCATCACCATTAATTTTTTGAATTTGTTGTCTTGATCAATAAAAACGGAAGTTACTACGCACCGTCCCCGTCTTCTTTGTTCTACGTGGGTATTTGGGCTAGGTTATTAATCGCAAGACGACACTTTGTTGACCTACCGACGCCGAACGTTCACCATTTCACGTCGTGTGTGGAATTGTCTATCAGTCGTCGTCCGGACCTACCTCTTGGCACTGTCTTTCTCGGATTTTGACTTGTCAGTGTGTCACTCCCATATTTTGGAAACGTCTTTCTCTTACTTATAGGTATACCGTCTGTACACACCCGTTGCTGTTACAGCTTCTTAAGAAGAAATAACCAAACTATGGCAAAACTGAAATTCCAGTTACAGCTGTAACTGAAATTTCAGTGTTGCCATATTTTGGTTATTCATTATCATTTGAGTGATTAGGCCACTACGCGTTTCACGGTTGTAGATATAATGAATTATCACAGAAACGAACACTGTCAGGATGTAACGGATATTACAGCAACCTATTGTTAAGTTCATCATTCAGCGCGCATTTATGTGTATTTCGAAACGAACACACACAGGGACAAAGGTATATATGTCGGTTCGCAAGCAGATATAAAATGCTATCTTCTGTCTTAACTTGCGAACCGATATATATATATATATATATATATATATAGGTTGTTGCAATAGACCCTGCTAGCACTAATTAGGGATTCAGTTTATGGGTGAATTAGGGCTGGTTTCGGGAAAGTTTAGGGACAGGTTCTTCTGGCCAACGGTGTTTTGGTTGCTGAGAATGTATCTGTTCGCCTGTGCGCCAGCATACTCCGTATTTATAGAATAAATGAAGTGCAATTCCTTTGTGTTAAACACAAAGGAATTGCATTAAACTCCAGGAAGTTTTCGTTATACGCACAAAGTAGTTATAAGTCCGTTACACTTGTTAGGATTGCGTTAGGGATTTTTTCCAAAATCCCCAACAAGCTCCTAAGCGATCTTGAGATTAATCAAGGGTTTTTTCATGGATTTGTTAGGGATTTGGGACAAAATCCCTAACGCAACCCTAACAAGTGTAATGGACTGAAAACTACTTTATGTGAACTTTAGTCGAACAAAACACCATTGGTCAAAAGGATCTCTCCCCAAACTTCCCCAAAACCAGTTCTAAATCACCCCCAAACTGAATCCCTAATTAGTGCTAGCAGGTGAGATACTTAAGTACCTGATCATGTTTAGATACTTAAGTATCTCATCTGCTAGCAATATGCATAATCCAACAACCTATGTATATATCGGCCCGCAAGTTACGATAGGAGTAGTCCTATTGCAACAAACTATTTTACAGTGCGGCTACTGAATTAACAAAAGTGTGTCTGTCTACATGCTTTCGTCTCTATATAGACAAAATCATGCAGGAAGGCAGTTCTTCTAATTCAGTAGCCACACGCAAAAACATTCAGATGCAAAAGCTTTCATTTGCGTGTATATTTGGGGTGTGTTTCAAATTTTATGAAGATTTCTCACGGCTCGTAGCGTGTTCTCCAGCGCCGAACATTTTCGATAATTTAAATTTGTTTGTAGCGTTGTCATAGTCGTAACCTTCAAAGGTGAGGTGCAGAATAACAAGCGCATTTTTTCATTCAATGACACCTCGAAAATAAATCCATCAGCTTTGCAAGTTTAACTTTTTCTTTCCATTTGTGAACAACCGGATCTCGACTCATGACCTTCAGACGCCGCGTTTAAAAGCGAATCAGTAATCTAGGGACACGTGGGTTGGAGGCAATTGTCCAAAGTACCCAACTCTAGCCGGCATCTCCTGTTCCCCGCCAACCGGGCTTCTGTCGACCTGAGGAGGCGTCAACGAAAACATGGTGTATCATTATTGCTGGGGATAACAATAAATGTTGAGAGCGGGCTGGGTTTACCCGCATAACTATGTTTTAGACAAGTGAGTATCAACCATCACACCAACGCAATATGTATAAGTGCTGGTAATGTCTCCAGAAGAAACGCTGTCCAAATAGTTGATAACCATATAAGAAAAGAACCGTTGCCTGAGGAAGGTTCTGGGAGAGAACTTGAAAAGCTTACCTAATGTCCATGGCGACCATCATCATTCGGTGTGATAAAGAACTGCTCAACAAGGCCTACTCTAAAGAGGTGTGGGGACTGAATTGCCCCGAAGCCGTCAGGATTCAACTGGATACAAATCAAGAATCTCAGGTCGAGTCTCGTACGCGACATTTCTCAAGCCCGTGATTAGTTCGTTGTCCGTGCGTTGCACACGTTCACCAGCAAGTATGTCTTTGTTCAGGTAGGTATACACGGCTTGATTACCGTACCCGAGGGTCGATCTGCTATGAATCCTGTAAAGAGTTTGAAACACCTTATTGTCTATGCTAGGGGAAGTGTGTTTAATCATACGAAAGTGGGAAATCCCATTTTTGCTGCCGTTTCATAGTTTTAGGCGGAGGGTCAGTTAGATGACAACAAGGCACACAGGTCTTTCTTCAGATCAATTTTGATTATATCCACTATGCTGGGCACATTATGAATCACAAAGGCATCGCAAGAATCTCCACCGAATGAAAGGTCTGTGAATTTGTTGCTATTAATTTGGAGACTCGAATCGTCCGACCGGCCCTTGATGGCGTCATGGTCGATACCTGTAAAACAGTTCCTCTGTATTTGAGGACAAGGCTGTTAAACTCTCGTGCAATCGTTACGAAAAGCCCACTATGTTATCTATCGGTAGTATCCCTTGCAACATTGTTTCATCTAAAGAGATATTTGTTTTCCTAGCCCAGTGAAGGCACTTCGCAACTTCCCGGGTTTATTCAGATTCAAAAAGAAGCGATGGGGTGCTGAAATATTAGCTAACGATCTAAGAGTTCTCGAAGGTGAAAACCCCTGAGAAATTTGTCAAACACGGTGTCTGTACAACGAAATCGGCTATCAGGCGCCACTCAGAAATGGGAGACGAGTGAGTGGAATGTTGCTCACTTAATCAGATGGTCATTGACTGGGTCAGAGCTAAACGATAATTCACGCATTCGGTAATGACAGGGAATACAAATTGCTTGGGAAAAATTACTGAAGGGAAACATCTCATTTCGGCATTCATAAATTTACAGGGCTCAGAATGAATAAAGCTAGGGGTAACGGTAGCAATAGCCGATTTAAAAATAAAGATAATCAATAAAGTATGCTCAAGGAAGGTAATTCGAGCAAACTTCAGGAATCTGGAGACTAATGCGGCAGACCCTAACAAAATCAACATAAGGTGAGTACCACCGGCGAAGGGTCTCCCTCCTACTCGTGTCAAACCTCGGTATGTAGTATATGGTCGGATGTGCCTCAATAACTTCGTCATATTTATGTGCCTCTTCGGTAGCGAGGGAAAGTCTCTCACTTAATAAATTCAGACGTTTCTGAGCCACCCACCGGTTATCAGGAGTGCTTACGTTGTCAGCCCCTCTCGGTAAGCCAAATTCGGACCGACTATCATCGGACATAGCAGTGGGTTTTATGATACGCTTAGATCGAAAATCAACACAGGAGTTAGATACCTGATCAGACAATCCCTGCTGGACAAACTCTGCGTTGAACATGCGCTGAACAGGTCGTTCTAGCTCAGCAATATTTCAACAATGAGCTTCAGCCCTTCTGTCAGCTGAAAGTGACGCAAGGCTCTGCAAATGCTAATTCTACACAGTCTCCACACCTTACTGTTGATGCCTGACCCTGCCCAAGGTACATCTCAAACTATTAATAAGCCGACTTCACATACGCCCAACGAGATGAGAGAAAAGCCGGTCAAGTGAAGCCAACGTCAAAATCTTTTCTGAGGTATGAGTCTCGCTCGTTTAGCCGGAAGACTCTTAACAGTGAAGGCGCTGCCGACCCTGGCCCAACGTCCATCATCTGAGAAGAAAACTTCAACACTCAGTTTTAGACATGATATTATCCGCCTCATTTCACAAACGAGTTCACTAGCTTTCTGGCAGCCCTAATCGCTTGGCTAGATGCTCAACCATGGGTGTGGTATTAGAGCCTTTATTCAGATGAGTGTACGATCCAGCCGTCCCAAATGCTCCAATCAGCCCGACGGGCACGAATCCAAGACAACCCCTTCTACCGTGCAATGAGGTGGCCTCACAACTTGGCTTCTCTGCGTCGAGTTCAGACCCGAAGGCGCCGGATCTGTGTGCATCAAGGTATGATTTCGCCATGCACACAGAAGCAGTGAACACCATTTATGGACTCTGCAATACTTGACTGTGTGATTTAGCAGTGTGCTGAGAAAGCATTGCATACTTCTCCTCAGAATCGCACGTCGGTCCCATCATGGCCTGCATTCAAACCGCCAACACATCAGCGAATCATGGTCACAATCGAATACTGCACATTCATGTGGCTTATCTACCGTTCCGACGATGGTCGGCGCACGGAGCATTCGCCAACAATCCTCGCAGAAGCGTGCGGTCTCACTTCCGCTGGTGTGGCCCTGGACTATTCGACCGATGTGCTGACTGTACAGGCCACCATGAACCGAAATTAGCTTCTATGTAAGCTATAGCAATTCACTGAAAGAAGATGGCCAGTCATTGCTTGTGTTGAAGTCAGCTACCTCTGCCCATTTCTCTCGTATGAGGCGAACAAATATATCCACGATATGCAGAAGGGTGGTTCGACAGTTCAAGGCAGACGAATGATTCGGTCGAGATGACGTCAACTGACATGCATTCATCTTAGTGGCTAGACGCCGAAGGCCCAGAGTATCTCTCATGGAAAACCTCTGGCCACTAAACATGATCTTGGTGATAACGAATAATTTCATGGGGTCTTCCAATTAGCTACTATGAAGCGCAGTTCAGCAGGTACCATTATGCACATCGCAGATATTTCCGACTGGGAGATGCAGTCTACGTGCGGAATATGAGACATATTGTGAAAGTTTGGCTGTCAGGAATAAATGCCAGTCGTAGAGGTGATGTTGCCTACCGAGTAGGGGGTAGAAACTTTATTTGGTCACGTTGTGCCAACCGCATGAGATAGTGAGCTGATGAAATCCAGGAATACCAGCGGAACTACAATCAACTACCCAAAGACGTATTGCTAGGTGCGTTCACGTCAGCGCCAACATACCAGACGTCCCCAGCCACCTCAGGCACTCTGGATTTTTGCTGGTCTAATTGTGCTTGGCAAACATTCGGAAGTTTGGGCGTCAACCCCGGAAAACGTTCTCATGGTATGTGAGTAACCCGCTTTTTTTGAAGAGGGAGATGTTACGGAAACGTTCTGTCTGTTGTGATTGGTCGATGTAATCTTATCCTTTCATCCGCTTATTGGTCTTACCAGCCAGTGGTCCTCTGCTTAACGTGGATCAATATGTTTCTGTTTCTCGATTGGTTGACTGTCAGACTGTTTAAATTTAGGATTAACATGACACATTCGTTTTTGCTACCTACTGATTGAAAGAAATCTACAACATGCTCTCTAGCCTTGTGTTCCGATTCTTTATTGCTGGTAGGGTCCTAACGGCTACGACATTGTATGGCTACAGACACATCCAAATGTGGTGTAGGTGCTGTGATACCACACGCATTTTCAGATAGAAACCAAAAGGCAATCACTTGTGCATCAAAACTTTAGCAAAACTACGGCCAGATCAAGAAAGAGGCCCTGCCGATAAACTTTACGGTGAGAAAGTTTCAAAAGCGTTGCGCGGCGCCGTTTTTCGTTGGCGAACGACAAACCGTTGCTTGCCATGTTTGGGTGGAAGAAAGAAATCCTGGTTTACACTGCCAGTTGCTCAAAAAGGCGGGAAGTAGTGCTTCTGGTCTGTGGCTTCAGAATACGATACTCTCCCACAACTAGCTTCGGCCGAGCTGACGCTTTATCCAGACTCATTGGATCACTGACACGGAACTAAGAGTTGAACGGTCAATATCGAATCTTTCTTACATCTCATCTTCAGCAAGCGTGTTTGAGCACTTCTGGTGACAGCATAGGTGTTCAGGAAGGCAATCAAATCGGACTGAGTTTTGAGGCAAGTGGTGACGTTTACCCGCAAAATTTGGCCGTACGCAGAACTCAATGGCGACTAGCGGGAATACTTCCATTCTCGAGAAGCTCTCACGATTGAGGATAGTCACGTCATGTTCTCCGACAGAGCAGCACCCCATAAAACTCTCCAGCGCAGGTGCTCAAGCAACTTCACTGTAGACAAACAGGAATCAACCAAATGAAGTCCTTTGCACACAGTTTTGCCTACAGGCTACGAACGGATAAGAACGTTGAGGACCGCTGCCGAAAATGCAGACCGTATTGCCTGGCTGCGGCTGCATCAGATAGACCCTAGTCAAGGCTCTACAAGGATTTTGCAGGATCACTGGATGGGTAGACGTACCTGATTATCGTCGACATCTATAGCAAGTGAACGGAAGTTTGCAAATCTCGACGGCCGAATACAGACAGTATCATACTGAAGCTACCGGAGTTCTTTAAGCGTTTCCGACTGCCAAAGTCGTTGGTCACAGACGGCGGTTTTCAGTTCACCTCTTACACACTTGAAAACTACCATCAGCCGCTAGGCATCCAGCACACTCGGCTTCTAGTCTGTCATATCCGGTCAAACAGACAAGCTGAAAGGTTAATCGACATCTTGTAGCGAACGCTGTTGAAATTCAGAGGAGAAGGCCCGGCATGTCATGTTTCACAGACCTTCTTGACCACTTGCTGGAAACCTTAAATCTGAACGTCACAAACAGTAATCCGCCGGCAGAATGCCTGCTCAGTAGAAATCTGGAAAAAACCTTCGATATCATGCTCCTACATTCAACCAGCGGAGGAGAACGCAATGCAGGAATGAAAATACAATACAGCCGAAGACACGGAGCTCGTCAGAGATACTGCAAGATCGGCGAGCCGGTTCTTGGACGCGTATTTCATGGACCGATGAAGTGGAAAAAAAGAATAATCGCCCAACGGGAAAGTCCAGTCTTCTTTGGGGCGAACTTTGGCGAAGTCACGTGTGTGTGGCAGGCAAACCGGATTCGCCAAAACCGCAGAGATGTACGGTCCGACTAGTTAGGGCCAACTATACAACGAGAGACAGTACTGGACGACTTTGGTTTGAAAAAGAGAGAACGTCCTACCAAAGCTGAAAATTCAACCGAAACGACGTTACATTTCCAGGAAGCTGAGCAAAGGTATTCATTGAGGTGGAGACGCAATAACTCAGTCAAACCCATTCAAATTGTCCTTCGGAAGCAGTCCTATAAATGGATCCAACATTCTCCAATGAAGAGGTGTTGCTATAAACCATTTTCCCGTGTGAACCCGCCTTCTTCTTCTTTGAGAAAACGTTTTTATCCAGCCAGGATGGGCAAATACGTCGTGAACAGTCGGGAGGCAACGTCCGTTATTTTTCGCTTGTTTGGCCTTTGTTATGCTATGCTCATTGGTGGTTTACCGACCTTAACTAATTTTTAATGTCTGCCATTCGATTTTCTGATTCGAGAATGTTTGTAGATCGCCGTGCAACACAATTATCTCACAATTTCCTCCTTGTCACACACGTTGTTGGATCAGAACAAACTTGCTTTTTGCACCCGCCCTTGGGTACAATTAACGGGGACAGCCGCGGTATTTTCAGGACCAAGATTTTCCTTGCTGTCTATTACGGGGAGGAGATCCGAGTTTCATCGATCGCATCATTCTACAGTTTACAAACCAGAGTATTCTGTCGAGGGCTAACAACAACTCATCGATATTTCGATAGTCTGAGTGAATATTACTTGGTTAGGCAGCAGTGTTTGGTAGCCGTCCTAGATTGACCCCCCAATAGTAAATCAAGTAAGATAACTTCTGTTCCTTGTCATTCAACCTGTTGGCCACACCAAGCCCAAAATTTCACACGAGGCTATAGAACTTTAAAGACTACCTTTCTAAAGCTTGCCAGCACGACTTTCATCAGACCCACGCCCATAAGTGAGCTGAATACACGTTCTTCTATAGGATTGCTTTGGAATATATAAGCATGAATTCTATAAAATTGGTTGCATCAGTCCTCCGTGATGGTCTCAGTCTTACTAACCACAAGCGTTTTCCTCAAAATTTTGCAAAATTCAAGTAGTGCCCTCACAAACTTTACTTTTTCTTCCTTTAGATATACTTCTACTTCAAGGGGCTTTCATCCTTCACCAAAAATCGCTCGGATGGACATCGAGCTTTAGCTGGGGCAAGTTTAAGGAGCTTGATTACAAACTAAGTTTCCTTCGGTGGGGTTACCACTTTCCACACAACCACCCCTGAACAATACCATGCTTAGATCTAGGGGCTCTAAACATATCACAGTCCTGTGGAATAATGGATAAATAACAGCTTTCGGACACGTCCGTATGAATATCAGGGGGAACCGTAGGATAGGAGGGGACAGGCAAATAATGAACTGAGGTAGAGCCAGTGGGAACGCTTAAAGATGTGCGTCCCCTAGAGATTGATGGTCAACTGGAACTATCTCCCGCAGACAGAGGCGGGGAATTAAAGGCCAACGACACGGCTGTCATTAGGGAAAATTCATGGACTATCAACCAGTAGGGCGCCCTCGTGCACCACCTGTTTTACATTCGGTCCGGTCGACCGGTGCAAAAACAAACTGGCAAGCCTTGACAAACTGACGGCTGAATTTTATCTCCATGCAAACGGATAATCGGCCAGTGTTTGTCCCTGAAGTCTGGTGGTTCTTGAGCTACGATTAGTCTACTCGCAACGTCTGCCGATAAGCTGGACCTATGATGGTAGTGCCTATAATACAATGAGCGTCTGTAAATTCCGCGCTCGCTGAGCAACTGGTTCGGATCCAAAAAGAAAGACAAACGTAAAGGCGGGTTTCATATTAATAGGTGTTGTTGTACGGGAAAATTATTTCAAACTAAATCGAGAGAAATAACAGCCAACATCAACGTTAATCCACTAGATTCACAGTCTCTGAGATCAACGATTCACGTGGATACCGCCAAATTCAGCGACACGTAGTGACAGAATACAGAGTGCAAATGAACCCATAGTACACATAAATAATGGTCCAGCATTGGGTAATAAAAAATCAAGTCTACGCTAGGACAAGGTGCATGGTCGCGTGCGTGATTCGGATATTAACTTCAGTCTTTGAAAGAAAGGCTCGCATTATCTACTGAGAGGAATTCTAATGTGAAAAGGATGGCCAGAAAGAGGGCAGTAGATTAAAGTGCGGAGCGCTATCACCAACCTTCCATCAAACACATGATAGTCATGGAGCACGCAACTCAGGCAGCCACTTTAACACTGCCCACCAAACTTCTCTCCGAATATTCGCGTCCCGTAGAGGACATTAGTACCACCTACTACGACTAATGTTAGGCCCCCCGCAAGTACTTACGGCACATCGCTTTTGGGTGAACTTGAGTACACCCGGCTGGTACGCACCAGGCGCTCTCTCAAGGAGGATTTTAGCCTTCCGTGCCTTTCACTCTAATCTTTGAAACTAACTACGTCCATAGTGTCACAGATGAAAGCCCCACTTTCTGGCTTCAAACCCAAGCTCCCGACGAGGCCCAAACACCTAGCAGCCTCACTGAGCCTGAGCGTTCGATGGCCCACTTCATAGCGGAACCAAACTATCCGCGGAAGATGAGCACTAACTGGCATCGCTTCCCCTACTCAGCTGTCGACTCACAATACTTTCCAGAAGACGGAAGACGCAGTCAAGCCCTGGTAT
The DNA here is from genome assembly GCA_008508345.1 of Paragonimus westermani. Lineage (NCBI taxonomy): Eukaryota > Metazoa > Platyhelminthes > Trematoda > Plagiorchiida > Troglotrematidae > Paragonimus > Paragonimus westermani. The sequence goes on from QNGE01000843.1 coordinate 95,184, forward strand.
CTCCACTATAGGTTTCCCCCAAATAGTTTAGTGAGGACGGATGGTCGCATTATACTACTTACCCTACCACTGTTCAGTAGTGAGGCGACAGCATGAATCGAAATGAATGCGGGACAAATACGGGAGAGAGATACGGAAGGATCGTTGGAGAGCGGTATCAAATGGCATGAATTTTGCTACATGAGGGAATTGAACATTGGCATCCACAGCGACCGGGACGTCCTGAGACCAGTATTGTGCGCAGTTGAGTTTTTGTTCGGAGTTCGGTCGAGACACATAACCCGTGTACTGGTGTTCCAAAGGAATAACCTTGGTTTGCAACAATATCGCGCCTTCACTCGTCCGAATCGGTGAAATACTGTACAATCAAGCCGATTTGTAATAGGTCCTTGGAGTTATATCGGCTTTCATCAGCACGATATCGCCTACCTGGAGGTTGCTGTCTTTGTTAGACCATGTTTTTCGAGCGTGAGTTCTCGGAGTGTACTCCCTGATCCTCTCATTTCAAGATACCGGGACTGTGTAAATGACCTATTTTCGTTAGTTAACATATCATTTTAGTAATGGTTTCATCAGTCTTTAGTCGGACATTTCCTTTAGAAATTAACGAGTCGTTCGGTGACAAAGGGGCAAGATCAATATCATCAGATGCGAACGGTGCTATTGGGTGCCCGTGGGGGACTCTCAGTGCCCTACTCAATAATTTCAACAGATTCTCCTCATCAACGGTCCGGTTTAAACAGACTGAGTTCAGAGTTCGACGAATAGACCTCATCAGCCGCTCACAGACTCCTGCACTGCAGCCGGCATGTGATAGATTGAAATGTCGCGTGTTATCTCTCCACAGTAACTTGGCATTCGCACCACTCAGGTCTAGTGCCTCACTCCAACTTTGGAGTTTGAGTTGGAGTGCAGACCGTTATCCGAATAAACATCAGTTTGTGCTCTTCTACTTCTGACAAGCCGAATCGGTAGCAAATGAAAATACTCGGTACTCATAATCCGTGTAACTTCTAGGTGGACTACCTTGGATTCCAAGCATTTAGACAGGAAATCGCATTCGTTTCCATCTCTTTGACTTAGCACTTTGATCGGACCAATATCTCCGGAACCGACATGTGAGAAAGGATGTCAACCAGGCTGCTTTCTCACAGGAATAAGTGCACTCAGATGCCAGCCATAAGCCGCACCTTGGCGTTGAGAAAAACACGCCGGCATATGGCGCTTTCATCCGCCGTTTTTCTTCAAACGAACTTTTATTGTAAAGCGATGAAGTAGCTATGAGTGGATGTACCGCCACCCAACACTCCGCTGATTCGCATATGAGAACACATTGCGGCCACCACAGTATATTCAGGACGTCGCAATCTACTTTGTATAGACGAATTTGCAAAAGCATCTCCTCCTTATCTGTCGCGATTGCCACCGGATGAAATTTGAACCTCAGCAACACAATTAAAAGCCGAAAGGTGTGACCCAATCCATGTAACAATGAATCATTCACAAGTGTGGTGCGATATCTTGCCGCGCACTCAGATATCACATTAGGTTTACCAGGTTTCTCACAGTTAAACACAGGATGGTATGGCATATACCATTTTTGACGAGCTGATCACTAAGCATTCACGAGTGTCTGTTCAATGTATCATCGCTAATATGAGACTGCATTGGGGCGATATGTGCCAAATGAAGTTCGTCGTCACGTAACAGGAAGTTTTGTAAAGACTTCACACGTTTTGTGGCCAGTATTCGGTTGAGAGTCAAAGGAACCTGCAAACCTCCTTACGGTGACGGACCCTCGGACTGACCGCTGACCAGACGAGCGCAATTCTCGATAGTCGCTAGAGCTGACTTACATTTCTGCGGAAAGGATTTCGCGACGCTTGCCATATCACTAAACTTCTGGTTGTGCGGACGTCTGAGATGTTCCACAACGGAGGAATCCCCTCGAATGGTACAGTTTACTGAAGCACATGACTTAGCTCATCCACTCAGTGGTCCTCACAGTTTTCAACTGGGGAGGGTTATAAAAGCACAGAGCCGTTTTTATCCAAATTATCAAATACAGAGTGTGCTACTGGGACATCATATTCAGTAGGCCTATTAACCTGCCTTTGGTCGACCTCTCAGAACTTGATGTCCCTAAAGTGTCGCCACCTCTCACTCATACCTCTCAAGGGAGCTACATGCTTAAACTACGAATCTTTTATGAAGCACGCCTAGTCAGCCTCAACGGTTTCATTTATAGACAACAGAAGCAACCCGATCTTTCCCTTGGCATGTCTAGAATTTGGTGTGGCGCCAATTGTCACGGCTGAGGCACGACCAAACTGTAGCAGTTTGATGTCTGTGAGCAAAACCTTCCATCACGTTGTTTCGGACTAAATGTCAGGGTGAGCGTAGGACATAACAAAGCCTGTTGGAGCTCGCATCTCAAGCTAAATGCAGTTGCTACCGGAACTCGTCTTGGTTTGGAATGTACTGTTCCTGCACGAGACCCCTCGTGTCGTCTGGTTCCTGGGTTGTGTGGCAAACAGTGGTGCTGGCCTTGGTGGCCGTTTTCACCATACGGGTTTTTACTTGACGGTCCAAAGCCACATCAAAGCACACTGCAAACGAGTCCCATCGACGTGCATCACAGCTATTCGGCACATCAAGCTTGAATAATCCATGATATTCTTCAAGGCTGTGTGCGAGTCCACACAAACAACGATTCATGAAACACTACATTGTGGTAGTGAATTTCTGTTTTTACTAGTCCTTCTTTGACTCTCACTCTCCGGCTACATTTTGGTGGATCTTATCACGAGCACCGCAATTACTTTTGCGGCATACCTGAATCAACCGCACGCCATCCTCGTGCACTGTGGAACGAAATCGGTGAACCCGGCAAACGTTAACCCGCATCCTTACGAGGTGATCTCGTCTGCCCTCTTGGTCCACCTCAATTGTAGGTTGGGATTAGCCACTGTACAACCTGTTCCAATGTACACGAAGAATCCAAGTCAGCCCCGTGGTCCATCTGGTTAAGAGCATCACTGCAATTTTCCATGTTAACGGAAAACCGTGTCAGCTCACCAACAGTGTTCGGAACGTGTTGAGTTCTCCTCAATTGTCCGTAGATCCATGATCTTGCGACGTAATGCCAATTAAGTTCGTACAACATCTCTGCCACTCACTTATGCCACTGACGGTGGCGACATTATCAGTTCTTAATGACCTCGCAAAATCTCCTTTGACAACAATGCAAGAGGTGCAGCATTCACTGACCATGGCCTGCCATTATGGCTTCAACACAATACGCGAACGACTTCGGGAACCCGCGGCAGTTAACCGGCTTGCCGTTTAAATTGGTCAGTTCGATCCTTGGCAAATGCGTGAAATCCGGAAAGGGTGACGGGGGTGAGTTCCTCATGAGATCTTTCTGACAGACTTCAGGTTTACTGAGACTAAAACAAATTTGGTTCTGACAGTCCGCCACTCACTGCTTGACACACAAACCTGCAGAATTGTGTGATCCGACTGATGGCGGTCTCTGATGTCGCCTGGATCCCAAAGCAAACAACAAAATTTAGACTCCCGAAGATGTTGTCTGGCTACCACCGCTTTGTCACAAGCTCGCATTAAAGCCTTCTCTAACTGTAACCCTCCGTTAAATGCCTCTACTTTTGCTTAGCGACCAGCTGGGCACTCACATCACTCCTAATGATAACCTCACTGTCCGAGTCCACGAGCTTATCAGAAGTGGAACGAATACCAGCGCTATCAAACTGTGGGTCTCGCCTTTTTTCTTATATAGTCTTCGGAGCCTTTTGATCATCGTGGCATTCCTGAATTACTTGGTCAGATTTTTCAACAAAAAATCACTTTTCAGAACCAATAAACTGAGGAATGTTACGACCGATACGTTCTTGAGCAGCCCGCATACAAATGACAGCCACCGAACTCAAAGCGGGACTTGATCGAAGATTCTGTGGTACCGCTTGGCAAACGACTAAATATACGAAATAGTTGGCTACATACTCTGGCTGACATTAACCATCCGCACTACAACTGTGCCGTAAATATATTAATGGGCTGCTTGAAATAGACTGAACAGCACAAAATAAATAAGTTTACTTCACACACCCATTCCACAATGCACACAAAACAGAATAATTTCATCTCCGAATAAGGACGCCAAATAAAAACAAGTAGGTTGAATGCAGCGCTTTAAACAAGGAAAGCAATATGCACGGGTGGGTAGGAACGGTGAGGTGGGAAAATTGAGAGGGAGTTATATGCAAACGAGACCAAGTAAAATACTTGGCATCAGAAACATCTGGAGAGAACTTCCTAGCCGACTTCACAATCTCTCGATACACTCGCACGCATATATTGCCAGGCTGTGTAATTCGAGCTAAAACTGACAATTGCAGTTTCAGATTCTAGCGATACCTGAACCCAGGCAATACCTCTGTGGGTAGCCCTGCGAATGCACAGTGTCGACACCGGAGAAAGACTTGTATACCTCCAGGCGAAACTACAGTAACCAAGCTTACACACTTGAATCCAGCTGACAGCCAAAAAATGGTGCCCGCGCAAACGACACAGCAAACTTGGGTGCACTAGTCAAATGATGCGAAACAAAATAAATTGATTCGAACAGTATGTGAGGCTAGAACACTTAGAATTAGTGGAGGTCAGCGATCAAGGCGAGAAGAGGCAGACGGTAGACAATAAGCATGCGGAATAAAACACAAGATGGGCAATGCTAGACGTACTGATAAAGGGTAAACTGCAACTCAAGCGCGTCAAGCATAAACTGGAAACCTCCGACCGATTGCTTAACCACTACAGCTTCTAGGAAAGCGTCTCAGGTATATATGGTGCGTCGAATAGAAGGCAGTTAGCACTCGTATGGTCAGACTGAAACATATTTCACTTCAGATGATGTTCACGGAGAGGGTCCATGTTCGGTGCGACGGGTTGATACACGGTATGTGAAGATTAGACCATCCTGTGGTCGTCGATAAAACAGCGAATATATACCCAGACTATCAAATCGTTTTAAATTCGACAGGTCTTTCAAACCGTTCGTCAGATGATTACCCACAATGTCTACCCGCCCCAGTGCCATCCTTCATTAGATGTAGCAGGTTCACCCCACTCAGTGTTCGAAGCTGGGGCCCCGCAAACGCACCGGAGAACGCGCGGGGAACATATCCTACCAGGATGCCGAAAGCTGGATCAATCATTCACGCCACGCGGATCCATTTACAAGCAGCCTGGTGCCACTGGCTGTTAACCTTGAACCCACCGGAGATACTAAAATCAAAGTCCACCAATAAACTCAAAATAAAAACAGTTTCTGTCCCCAGAGAACACATTGCTGTGGCAGTGAGAACAGAACCAGCGCGCGATGCTGTGTGCTTCTTAAGGTTTACCGACAGTGAGCACCTTGTTGATTGCATCCAAAGTTGGCCCAGCGCACTTAACAAGGTCTCCTATTGTTGCATTACAAACAGTTTCGTTGTAAGTAGTATATAACCCACAAGTAGTGTATTCCGCACGGGCGACATTCAGGAACAAGAGGACAAGCCCCGAATGCGACGGACAAGAAGAGACTATCGGAACAGTGCATACGTGCTGTGTGAGAATTTCCACCAAGGCGAATGACAACGTAAGGTCACCCAATGTATATGAGTGCATGTCTGCTGTGCAAATGAGTGCACGTGTTTGTGGTTTATTTTTTGACATGACCTGCACGGGAGTTTGCGCAATAAATGAACTCGCATGCCAAGTCTCTTTTGCGGACCCAACACTATCCTCAAGATTTTACACGCTCTACCACATCTTATGGCAATTCGCAAACGTTAGTAAAGACCAACAACCTAATCGACGTGAAGCTAAAATGGTATAGGCCCAAAATCCGAAAATGCTACACAAAGCTGCGGAAGAAAATTACCCGGTCTTACGCGGACACGTCATTGCTTGTCTCATAGAAACTCAGTCACCCTTAGAAAGAGCATCCCTTCCAGCCCAGAATAGTACAGTTTTTAGCAGAGCCTCTGATGGTGGCGAGCTGTCAAAGGCTTTGTCAAATTAGGGGAAAGTTGAACCTTCGGTACCACCCTTATCATGTACCTTCGCTCATTCCTCCTTCAACCAGACAAGATTTTTGGGACAACAGTTGTGTTGGAACCAGTACAACACTCAGCCCAAGACTTGTCAGGTAGGCTCCGATCTCATGTCCAAACAGCTTCTTGATGAATTCCATCACCACAACACTCAACCTGACAGGCCAATAGTTAGCAAGTGTCTTCATGATCCCTATTATAAATATTAGCGTTGAACATGATGTTATTCTCTGGATATCTCAGTGTGGTGCTGAATTAGACAATAGTCGCATTTGGCCATCTAACAGTATTCGGCTCCCCAGGTTTTGTAATTCTAATCCCAGAGTGTGGCTTGGACAAGTCGAAGCTATATTCGGGACTCAGGTTTGAATCTCAACCCCATATGTTCTTCAGTTTATTCCAATTGAAATTTCGGGAGAAAATTGCGACCTCGTTCATAAAATACCACCCGGGAGACCATATGACACTTCAGAGTAAGGTTTAGTAAATAGAATTGGACTATCGGAGCCTAATAGTTCACGCCTAATGTCTTCCATTGTTGGGCTAAAAGATCACAGACCATCACCACTTTTACAGGCGAAACAGTTGCTTAAACTTTGAGAGATAGACAGTGCCACCTTCCCGCAGCCTCGAATAGAACATACACTTCCGTCTACTGACGAAGTACTGGCATCGTTCAGTTCCACCTTCCTCGCTATGGAGTTAGCTGACGTCGCCAATAAGTTGTAAGCTGGATCCTTCTTCCAAGCTTGCGCATGTTAGCACTTCTATCTCACATCGGCGACCAAATGACGCGTTTACTGAAATTACCTTTGACGTCCCCAAACTTATGAACTCCCTGCGACCTGAAAGTAACCTCATTAGTGCCACCGTACCTGTTCATATTACCTTTCGAACGTAAATTTACTGTAAACCAACAACAACGTGGTTAGTGTGTTGGCGTGCGCATCGCAGCTTTACCAGTGGGTGTACAGTGAACTTGAACCATCTTCACTACCTTGAGTTACATTCATTAAGATAACAGCGTTTCAGCTATTGCCACTGGGAATGCCGCACAACCAGTCTGACGCTTGTAGTCTGAAGGTCGACTGGAGTTCCCCTTGAAATTCTTCCTCTTTGAAGGCTTTCGTGCGGTTGTGCTAAAGATTCTCTCACGTCCAACTCCCTAGCGTTTTTGCTTGTTGCGTTGAAGTCTGCTTGTGAACGGTGAGCGTAATCGAAAAATGAAGGTTGTTCACAGGCTCGCCGTTTTCGCATCGTGACTTCCGACTCGTGGTAACATAAGGCTGTAGAAAACTCTGGCGTACAAACCAAGGAGCATCGTGTTTACCCAGCAGTTAGCTGAGTTTGTATCACAAGTGCAACAAATAGTGAAACATTTCTGGCGGGATTCAGCCGTTATCCGGCGCGCGCCCCTCAAATCATCAACGCCTCATACAACGAGCAGGAACACTCCAACTTGCCAGGGCCATCAAAACTCCGTCGTCTTGCGAGGGGATGTGCCGAGCAATGTTCCTTCACGTCCACTGTTTTGTAAGAGTGCCAACGATCCGCTAGAGACAACGATTTTTGCCGCCCTATTGAAAACATCGCTTATTCTTCATATCAGATAAGTCGATTGGTATCAAATTTCTCACTGATATCGTAGCAGAGGTTGGTGTCATTCCACGAACTTTGGAAAAGATTTCTTCAGGCGATTCGCTCGCACTGCAAGTCACTGATAGAAGTTGAACTGCAACATGTGGCACACGCTCACTTACACGTGGTGTAGGTTTCTGCCAACAGTTTATTTGGACATTCATCGTCGCAAAGGCTCGGAAAGCAATTTTCGGTGTTGATTTTTTGTCTATTCTTGAGCATTATGTTGATGTGTGGCAAAAATAGTCTTTATTGCGCAATGTTGCTCAAGGTGCACAAAACACAGGCCAAAATCAATTTTGTTGATCTGCGTTCAGTCATCCTCAACAGTGCATACCGTTTACCTAGGTTGCAACAAAGCAACCCACAAATCCTTCGTACTACCCAACCACAGTTAAACATGAAGGAGCTTACCACATCGTCACTGCAGATCGTTCCGCTGCAGGCCGACTGTATCGATTAACGCCGGCAAAACTGGAAGCTACTGAAGATGAACTTAATCACGTTTCAACTTGTTATTATACGGCCGTCAAACGTTTGTTGGTCGACCTCAATAAATATGGTTCCCAAAATTGCAGACTGTTAGCAACCGTGCGGCGACTTTGTCACTCTCGTCGATCGTCAATTCTTTCCCCAAACCCACATTTCCCCCCATCGTAGACGGCAGAACTATTTTCTACAGCTCAATTACCACACATATCCTCGTGCTCCTGTGGCCCCCGGTGATATTCCGAAAAAGGTGAAAACAACGTCTCCTGGCATCTCCGACTTCCTCCTAGCGCCTTTGGTCTGCGCAGCGCGGCCCAAAGTTTTCAATATCTTATGGCTCAGGTCGCTGACGTCTTTGATTTTGTTTGTTTGTCCTGACGGCGCGTTGATCGTCAGTCCACGTCACTGGGAATACGAGCAATATTTCCGTTTATTGTACGTACGCTTTGCCCAGTTAGGGATTATTGATCATTTTTCTAAGTGTCCCCTGTGTTAATTTACTGGAATTTCCAGGCCAGGCTAGCATTTCCGAGGGTACCTTACCAGTGGACACAAAGGTATCAAAATGGCAGGATTTCTCTATTCTTGAGCTCATTGAAAACTTCAGCGTTCATTGTGTAAACAGATACTGTCGTTGTCCTGTGCTGTACTGTTCAAACATTTTACAACCATTAGCCGATCTTTTATAAGAATCAGAGAAAGGCTTCTTCTTCACTTCTGAAGCTCTACACACTTTTAACGCTGGCAAGCAGGCACTTGGTAGGACAATTGTATTTTAATACTGACTTCAACACCCTACTGTCTCTCACAACCGAAGCTTGGAGAACGCAGGTAATGGGGTTCTGCAATAGTCTGCCAGGATCTGTCAGGGTCATCACAGACGCTCTTTCCAGGCTACGTATTAGTGCATTCAGCCTCATCAGACACAATCCTAGAGGAACTGGCAGTTTGTTTAACTTGCTTGTCGCATACCCTTGTTCGATTTTCTATATCCGCCTTTAAACTCCAGAGTACGCGCCTCTCTCAAACCCACTTCTCAACGTTACGTTTGCCAGGGTATGAATCAGGATATACGCACTTCGACCGAATTCTCTCCACACTACCAGCGCAGCACGATCCATCATCATGTTACTTCATCACCTTCAGGCAACAGGTTCCCGTTTCCAACCAATTAGTTTAAATATTGTTGGTCCACCATCAATATATGATGAGAAGGCTCTCCTGTTTACTTACATTGGTCGGTTCACTCTTTGACGGACGGCTACTCCGACATCGATGCCGTGAGTGACTATTGCCAGGACTTTTCTCCACCACTGGTAGTCAATTTTGGTTTACCTTCTGTGTTTACCACACAAATGCCCATATCTCCAGTGCCACTTCTCCATGATTTAACTTATGTGCTTGGCTGTGGACACATCAAAACGACTGCGTACCGCCCGTATTTGAGTGATCTAGTGAGGCGTTTCTACCGATAACTGAAAGCATCATTAAATATCAAATCTTCACAACACAACAAGATAAAGCTTCTTCTGCTCACCATGCTAAGTTTCAGATCAACTCGAAGGAAAGATCTTGAGATCAATCCAACAGAACCAGAGTAAGAAACAACTCTGGGGTTACCCGATGAATTTTTCAGAGAGGCCTCAACCGGTTGTCCCAACAAGGTACACTGAAGATCGTTGGAAGTATACGTAGAATGTTCACTCAATCCCAACGTGGAAACATTCAATATCCAGTCGCATACTCCGTGATCAACATACACACACACGTGTTTATTCGATGTGAATTTGTAAAACGATCTCTGCAACCTCCCTACCATGAACCGTTCAGAGTTTTACCACGCGACGATGAGTACTTCACCATTGACCGTGTTGACATATGTGGCACCGTCAGTATTGAACGTCTGAAGGTGATTTGCGTGGACAGCGATTTTGGACGACCGTCAGACGACTCGTTGCGTCAGCTTGCAACAAACCGTTCTTTTTTGCTCCTCAGGTAGTTGCTGCAGTCCCAGTGAATAAGCCCACTAAGGAATCGTCACAAGACGACCTCCAAGGTAGGGTCCGCTACTATTGAAGTTAGAAAACTGCCCTTCCCTTGTCTAGACGTGAAGGCGTTTCAGAGGCCTTTCGGGTTTATGTAAGATCGCTACATGAGCATGCCAGTTATGCGGTACATACTGGTTTGAAAAATGACATACTTGAGGTAGGACGTGTCCAACGCGCGGCCATCAGGCTAGTCACTGGCATGCGGCATGTGGTTTGTGGGTAACGACTTGAAGTTCCAGATTCGAACTCGCTGAAATTCAGATACCCCACGGTGACTACATTTTCACACACATTGGCATTTGTGCTGTGTGTGTAACGTTCGGATTTGTGTAGGTGTAACCAACAGCTTGATTTGAATTTCCCGGCTCCCGTTGTCTACAAATTGTTTGGCTCCAATGATGTTCCATGCATCGAAAAAGGCACACGATCACCGTTCGTTGCCGAATAACACACTGATTCATTGCCTGTTATATTGTCTGCGTTTATAGTATTTGGTTTTCCGCTGTGCTGTGTCAGTTTTACACATGATCGAGAACCAACTGTTTCATAGGGTATATTACTTGCTCCAGTTGACAATGAATCACGTTAGATTTAAAAGCGTTGGGACTCAGCAGACAGTGACCGAGGCAGTGTGCACTTGTGGCCGTTTCGGGTGCAAGGTATTTATACAAATCGGCATGAGGTGATACCAGTGCCAGAAGTGACGTCACTTTAAACGTGCTGGTCTTAATAAAGGCCAGAAAAAGCAGCCATTTGCTTGGCCCCTCCAATTTGGCTGTTGGTACTGCGGGTTTGGTGACAACCAGGGCGTCGCTTCGCCTGGGACTGATTGTGCGAGAATCGTAAAAAGTGCAGCGACGCAGGAAACCTGTGGTTGCAAATGCGCTTAAGATAGACAAGGCATCAGTTTCTCATCAGAGCCGTGATGGCGGATTGTTGGCTTCCATCATAACCGAATCCTACCGAACACAAGCGCGAATAAATGATAGTAACAACGGTAAACGAATAGAATTCCCTTCCGATTGACCGTCAAACTGCGAACGACAGGGACAAAACACTCCGGATAAGCAGTGCGTTAAGCCATCAGACGCCTTGCGAATCTGCGCGAGAAACCCTTTGATAGTGCAATATGCGAGCCGGCGGTTTTTATCTCGAGTGGTAACACTTGCTCACCAAATTCGGGGCAACGTGAAAGCGCTGGGGTGCGGTGACATTTTGAAGTAGAGGCTCTAGTGGGTTCTAGATTGAAATAGCAGGTTAGTCGTCGAGAAAGTGGGATCCATTCGGTACGTGTAACAACTGGCAGGACGGAAGAAATTGAACTAAGTTTGCATCAGGCCTTCCATAGTAGAAGTACACTGAACTACGCGCACGAAACACAAAAGCAAGACAACACGGCTGCGGCTAGGATCCTTAGCGGAACCATCCGATCACTGGTCATCACACGCACAACTTATACAAATGAAAATCAAAACAACACCAACAAGGCAACGGTCTTCTCGATTACACAAATCAAGTTCAATCCGTCCTTGCTTGCTGGTCGTAAGTGCGTTCTGCAACAGTCGTAGAGATTCAGTGACATTGTGGCCACGTGAGCAAGCGGAGAAATATTTGAAACCCACGCTGGCGCGAATCTCGATAGCAGCTTGTGATATCTGATTTCTGACAACAGAATCGTGTTCTCTGTGTAGAGTTCACCGGGACTAATAACTCGCCTTTCGAGTTGGATACGACGGAGTGCGTGAACACAGGAGGTCAGCTCCCAACGAGGCATTGTTCTGGTCAGGGTCCCTCTCTGTTCGAGCTAATCATCAGGAGTGAGAGCCACCTTGTAGGAAAAGTGATCATCAAGCCGCTGCCTGGACATGCTGACCAGTCTCTGTTCACCCTGGATCTAATCTATTGCGGCTTATAACAACCAGCAAAAATGTCTGCGGTTCGAAACTTCAAACGAGCTAATTTAAACCGCCCGGGGAGCTGCTTAAAATCGCTACTTCTTGACTATGATTCCCCGGATCGGAGCTACCATACGTCTCGAAGCGCGCTATAGAAAGCGGACGACTTATCCGTACCGCACAGACTGTGTTTTTTCTCATCACCCATCTTTTCCCTGTGGATCACGTCATGTCCTCGATGTTCTTCTTTACTTATCTGCGAAGCACAAGCTCAGAAGAAAGTTGGATGACCTGGGTGAGTCCACATTATTCGAAGTAGGCGTGGGCGAGAAACCGATGAACACACTGGATTCGCACAAAAGATCCTCCTAAGAGCCCGCGCGTACAAAACTTCTGTTTAAGCCTATCCTACAACTAAGGTTGAACATTCAGCTATTCCTTTGAGACTTTCAGAGGGGGAGACCTCATCTGATTCCTTAGTTGCAGCTGGGTTATTGAGGGAGTACTATTTGGCAGTTTGTACTGTTGCGCTGGCAAACTGGCGCCGTATCCCACCGTCGTAGTACTTTCGGTAACCATTTGTTGTCAGCGGGTTCTATAGTAGATGCTGACGAGCTTTTTAGAACTACAATTTAAACTGAATCAGGAAAATTTATAAATTTTATCGTATACACGAAGAGAGTAGAGCAAATGATTACGTGTAGGTCGATAGAGATAAATATGCAGTTATACAAAAGTACGAACTCACCAACACGCGAGCATCGACTGTGACGGAATTTTTGAAGATTACTAGGTCACCAATTGTTGGAACTGTTTTACCAGAATAATACCCAATCATTGCTGGTCATCCTAAACCGATCGGCAACGAAAAACAAAGACTCAGTGCGTTGACCCACGGGTATTAGTATCGACCCTGGAAATTAGGAGGCACAGAAATGTGTCAAGTTAGCAAGGCACTGAGTAGGTTGTTGTCTTTCGCCCCGGGACGGAAAGTACAAAATGGATAGGTTGAGTAAAACAAAAGTGCGTGAGAAACCATAATCGTCGAAAACGTACAGACGGATGCGACCATCAGAAACCGTTATTTATTATAGTCGCTGCCTAGCTGTCCTAGTAAGTATTACACCTGCTTAATTTGTTCCACAGAGGGAAGCGAAGATATACATATCATGTCACTTTGGTTGGCCACAGCTACAGGATGATTCACACAAAGAATAATGACGCAGGATACGGAGTGACAGGTTTCGGAGAGGGTCGGTCAAAAATGGTTGCTGCGCTGACAGATCACTTTCATTTATTCTGTCTAATCTCTCTTGTGTTTCTTCTCTATGTTAGCGGGCTGTCACACCCTAAAAGCTCTTGTGACAAATTGGGGAGTTTCTCAAGTGCCGTTCGATGAGCAGCTGGAAGTTCTGTACACGCACCAAGTTGGGCTCGCCTGAAAGGGAGAAAACTCAAAGAAGTACCCACACGACAGGCGGAAAAGTATGACTCACTGTGTCATCGTGATTTCTCAGCTTCATAGAAATTGCAACCCTGCGTGTCTATGCTTTTGGTTTCCACTTCTTCCTGTCTCCTGTTTGAAGTTGTTTGACTTCAGGAAGAAAAGTGCTAGCAAACGAATAAACCTGGTCCAGAGCAGCGCCATTCTTGGTTGCGGATCTCACAGCGCATCAGACAACTGTGAAGGTATAGGGGTCAATACACTTTATCGTTCTAGTCTCCTTTTTCGTTTTATCTTGCGTGTCTAAATACACAAAGACTCGAAGACGAGCGACTAGGTGGACAGCTAGCATTCCAAATGGGATGCACTTTTTGGTTATTTTTTCCATATATAGGCATACCGCTGAGTGAAGGTACGCCATAACTCAGAATAACAGGTGAACAAAAACGATCGGTACGACTGTTCGGATGTTATACACTCCAAATAAAGAATCGCTAACCTAGTCCACGAAAACCTACAGGCATACGAAGAATTCGGCCAAGACGGTTAAGCCTAGAGGTGGAGGGATCAAGGGTTGGGGTTGCGGGGAAATCGACAAAAGCAAGGAGTTTCGGAGATGGGACGTATTTTGCTGCTACCGGCGGTTGCAGGCAAGGAACGTCACTTGCCGATGAATGTGTGGTTGATTTTTTCTCCATAACATCGGTCTCAGCTCGTCAGCAGAGATTAACCCGCACCTGCCTTTTTGTCTAACAATGAAGGTTTTCATGTCTCTCTCAATGACATGATAGGAGCCAGTGTATGTGGATTGTAATGTTCGACGGAGGCCATCCGTACAAAGGAAAACATGCGTGCAGAAGGACATTTTTAGTGTGCACATGCATAGCCGATACCCGTTTTCTTGGCGGTCCTGGAGGTAGCTTTCGCATATGATGTACCAAACAAGGTATGTAACTGCTGTAATCGAACGGTGCTGAGGGTGCAGGTGAAACGAGTTTGCCGGGTATTCTGGGCGTGCAAGCAAAAACCGGTTCGGCTGCGATAGCATCTAAGCCCCTTTCACGGTGCTTCGCACGCACACTAAGCGTGCACACTAAGAGCGGCCCTTAGCTGGCCGTGGAATCCGTCAGCCATCCTATTTGCCGCCGAACGGTAGGTTATGATGGAGGACCAAAAAATGTCCTTAAAAATGTGTTCCACGATCTGTGCTGCCCAGCCTTCCAGAAAGGCGATGGCCACGGTTCATTTCTAGCAGATGGTCAGCGGTGTGGCCGCAGGCCATCTAGTGAGGCAGTCAGCACGCAACAGCAGATAAACAGAGCTATTCGAGGGTGGTAAGGGGTCTACCAGATTGGCACGTTCATGGTGAAGGCCTGCGTCCGGCAAGGGAAAAGTGCCAAATGGGCTGTTTGTATGACGTTGGACTTTGAGACGTTGGCAGTGGAGACAAGAACGACCCCAGATGCGGGAGTTGTGGATTACCTTGGATCATGTGAAACGTCCAGTGACATGTTTAACTGGAGCGCGTGCCAGGATGGGATCAGTTCTACAGCGTATCGAGTACTACGCGGCAAAAGATGCAGGCGTTGCCAGGTGAGGTGTGCCCTGTGAAGTGTTGCAGAGGACTGTTACCTCCGGTTGTTAGAGAGCTCTTCTGAAGAAAATGCTGTATCCTAGGTGCAGTGGCTCACACAGCAGCCACGGATGCCGAATCAGTGCCACTGTCATCAGGTGTTTCGACTTAACGGGCCATTGAAAGAGCTCCCGTGGTAGTGTTTTCGGTACCCGAGACATGTCTTATATTAGTCTTGAACTGAGAGATGTATTCCAGGTGTCTAACTTCTCTTGGGGAATGCCTGTCGGATGAAGTGGTCAGAGAATAGCTTAGCGGTTTATGATCAGTGTAAGCCGTAAATATCTGGCCCTTCACTGAATTGCGAGAGTGGTATGTGTCCAAATGGATGGCTAACACTTTTCTACCGAACGTGGTGCAGCAGGGTTACGCGTGTTTTAAACGTTCGAGAAAAGAAGGCTAACGGTTGCCATTGCTTTTCAAAAAGCTGCTGTAAAGCAGCACTAACAGCTGTGTACTAAACGTTGATTATGATTGACAGTGGTGCATTTGTGTTAGGATCGGCAAGGAGGGCTAAGCCGGCCACCGTATCCATGAGTCCAACGAACGCGGTGTGCGTGGCTTTTGTGAACTGGAATTGGCGTCCACCTCCACGAAGGAGATCGGTTATTGGACGTACTGTATGCGCACAGTGAGGTAATAAAAGTCCGTGGCAGTTGACTAGACCACCGAAACGACGAGGTTGTCCAAAGGAATTTGGCTTGGGGCATTTACGGATGGTTCTGATCTTGTCTTTGAGCGCGACGATTTCATTCTGTCTGATCTTTTGGCCCAGAAATTCCGCTGTGGTTTTACCTAGTTCGCAGTTGGTGGGATTAACAGTGGTACCATGTTGGATTAAACGCTCCAGTAAGGCGCAAAGGTGCCCAAGGTGTTCATCCAGTAAAGAACTAGCTACTAAAATATCCTTTAGATAGGGATGGACAAAGTCCGAACCACGTGTTATTTCATGAGTTGAGCGTTGAAAAGTTTGAGCTGCGTTGCTTAAGTCGAATGACATTCGAAAAAATTCGAAAAAGCCAAAAAGGTTTGTAACCGTGGTTTTGGGTGTCTTCTTTGGCCACCGGGATCTGGTGATAAGTACGTACTATATCTATCTTGCTCTATACGGTTTTTCCATGTAAGTGGTTAAATCATTCATGTGAGGAATTGTATGTTTGTCAGAGAAGGTAACCTTGTTTGGCTCGTGGTAATCATCGCATGGGCTCCAACCGTCTGACTTCTTAAGGGCAACAGGCAAAAGTGAGGCTTACAGACTCTCAAAAGGGCTTATTATTCCCAGTCCAAGCATACGCTCGAACTCTGCTCTAGCCATCTTGAGTTTGTCGAAACGGTGCGGAGACAGGGGATCCCTCAGTACGCATATAGTTAGTGACACTAGAGGTTACTGGTGGGATATCGTTTGATGTGCGGAAGAGCCTTGGGAACTCAATGAAGAGGTTCACAAATTGTCTGAAGGCCGGGGACTGGGCATATACGGGTACTATGGCTGCAACTGTTGCTGCCTGCTGGATATGCCCAGCAAGGTGTTGGAATCGATTAACAAGTAGTATCCCGTATCGACCAGGAGGTCAAAATGCCGTGCGAATCGATGACGATTATGAGCAAAGGTGCCGCGGCAATTGTAAATATCTGAAGCACCGTCCACTAGAGGCCTTAATTGAGAGTTAGCGACCTCTGCCCATAATTGGTTATGGGTGTGCCGATTGCAACACGGAGCTGTGGGTTACGTGAGTTTAGCACCTCGTTTCCGTAGACGAGAAAACGCTAACCTGCGTCCCGGTATCAACCAGGAATGTGTTTCCGGTAACCACGTACTGTACGGAATTGAGGTGACGGGTGAGGCAGAGGCGACGACATTGTTAGCCGCTGTAGGTCGTTCGCTGAGTCTTCATCGACTTGTTGATACGTGGGTGCAGGGTTTAGTGTACCGTTTGTCTGAGCAACCAAAACGTTCGTGGTACCAACAGTCAGTTTGCCCGAGCTATATACCACATCGACAGCCTGAGGAACGGTTCAAGGAAATTTTATTCGAACCATGCCATAAAGCTGCAATTTCTGCTCCTGGGGCCCCAGTGTTTTGCTGGACCGCATTTTGTGGTAACCTCATCGTGGAGACTGCACGTGCCTACTTCAGAATGTGGAATAAAATGTGGAGCACATGAACAACCTAGTAGTGCTTGAAAACGCTGTGTCACCTGACCAGAGATTTGCGCCGTCTCAGCAAAGGTTTGTGGACGAGCAACGGAAACTATTGCTTGCGTGGCTTCCGGCAGTCTTTCGAGTCGAAGTCCCCAGAGGAGGGCCTCATATATGTGTGAGTGGGGGGTTTGCCGTCAGAGAGATGAGCATCGGGTTGCATGCAAAAAGCAAGCTGCACTCAAGCATATTCAATAATCAATAAATGAAGCAGCACGCGAGTTGCCATCAATAGAGTGGGTCATTTCGTCTATGTTCGCACCAGACCATTTGAGCCGCAGGTAAAAACGACCAACCGGAAGCGTCGGATGCAATCATTTCCAGAAATGACCATCCGTCGACTGGTTTCCACCTGAAAAACCGACAAGGAACAAACTGAACTTATAATTCAAATAAACAAATAACTCACAGATGCAATGGCATGGCCATCAGTGGAGTTCACTTTGATGTTTAGTATAGAATGCAATGCAAACGCTAAGTGGTGAGGAATTGGAAAATCATTTATACCTCCAAGTCACCCGAAACTGAGTGTATTTACAACACTGGGTTCTGTACTCCACTGCGAAAATTCCGATGGAAGCATTTGCAGAACTCGAAATCGATCACGAAGGTCAAAATGACGCATTCATCGAAAAAAAGCGAAATATTTTTCTGAACTATAGCGCGGATACAAACAATTTTGGATATAGCCGGCTTCTCCCACCGTGGCATAATCAATGGACACGATGGAATCTCCACATTTCTCCTAGAGGACATTTCAATGTTTCACGAAAAATCTTGAAAATTTTCTTCCTTCGCCTGAATACCTGTTTCCAACTCGTTTCGACCTTGAAACACCATACCGGTGAACTGCACAATTGCCCACGGTTATGAGCTGTGAAAAACTATCAAGCTGCCGTGCGGCTTCTGCAGTCTTGCAGGTTTGCACGTAAACTGTGGTGGGCTTCATGATGACGGCGTGATTTGACTGCGGCGAGGTGCCAAGGCTACGGCATACCAACCGTCGAATTGGCAGGTTGTATTCCGTTGGCCACCGCTCGCGAATGGGGAAGCGGCTGTTGTAAACAGGAGTAAACACTACAGGAAGCCTTACAGTAGGGATGGAAATGGTACCAAAACACTGACAGAATATATAAATGTAGGGGCGTCACAGTGAACGGTGAAAATGACACTCAAAAGTACCCTGCATGCTATCGATGACGAAAGCGTCGCCATCACACCGCACATGAAACTGCAATGTTCGAAGTGAGTACTAGAGAACCACTTACCTTGTACTGAGCCACTGTTTTGGAGGTGGAGTTGTGGCATCCGTCCGCTCAGTCATTTTCGGACAAGATGCCTCGCGAACGCGATCATCCGGTGAAGAATGTTCTTGGGGTACGAGTCAACATCGAAACTTCACGACGGACGTATCCGCAGGCCATTTGCACTTCAAAACAATCGAATTAACTACTCGATGCGGCTCCATATTTTTTAATATCAACGATTAGGAAAACACTTGGGCGCGTCCTCTTCTTCAGCCGTCTGGTGGCACTATCCAGCCTACCATTTGTGCGACTGCCAAAGTGGACGACATCACTTTGCGCATCAATGATTTACTTAGGCTTGATGTAAAGCCAGTGACAACAAGTAATTCATATACCTCCTATCATTTAGAGGGTTGCCATCCAAGCTACATTTGAACCTACGACACAAGGCGTAGGGGTACAGCTTACTCTTCCCAACTGTCTGTCGGAACCGGCTAAAGAGGTGACGAATTTTATCCACTCATGTGTTTGCGAGTGGCGTCACGTACATGGAAGTAACTCGACATGATGTAGCAGCCAAACACCATACGGGCTGCTCTAATTTGCACAGTTACCTTATCCACCACACACTTATCTACGGCAATGTGCTCGCCCATCGTTTACGGAAAAACTTCGAACAGCTCACGTGGTGGAGCATATTTTTCACTACGAACGTCCCCATACATCACGAGTCGACAGTGTCCCATGCCATCAGCAACTAGAAACTCATAAAGTCCAGCTTCAAAAGTATGACAAGATATTTATTGGCATACTTGTTTCGGTTTGTCCCGTGGGTGGCATCTACAATCACAACACGCGGGTAACGTCTGAATAGTTTCACTTTCGTTCGCTCTGCAAAGCACATGCGTACGTTTGTTGCCTTCCTCCTATATAGTATACACGACACCCATCGTGTTGATCGCCTACAGCAACTCCTCGAGGTTCCCTAATGTTCCGTTACAAGTCTCACGCAACAATCTCACCTGACACCGTAGGCTCCAATTTGCGTCAGATGTTTCCGACGTCAGCAGTTTTAACGAACTCCTCGTAAACGTCCGTTACATACTGCTTAGCATCGGTAGTTGGTGGATTGTACTTGAACAGGCCCCTGGAGTCGTTCTCTCAATCGGCAGTGAATCAGCGATTTGTAGTACGGGAGTCACACGCCAGATGATTAAGGGGGTGGTTATACTCTAGCTTGAAAGAGCTCACAACCAGACAGGCAGTTCTTTGGGCCACGTGAAATCGCGACACGAAACGTGTGTCCTGAAAATAGATTTTTGGAAACCAACAAGAAGTAACCCACCAGGCACATCACTTTTTATACTTCATACAGCTGCATTACGTCAATACGGCACTCAGGGAACCGTGCCACACTAACTTGTCGCATTTCAAAACTGTTCTCTACCCAAACCTCGTCCCACAAACGCAAAGGACGCTGACATCATCCATATACGTTTGACGGTATTCCTGAACCTATGAGGAAGTGCAAAATCCAGTTTTCAAACCTCGCCTCATTTCATGCGCTAGGGAGGATGCTAGTCTGGAGTGTTTGCTTGAACAGCATATAAAGAGGTTCAGCCAGACTAACAGCTGCTTCCTTGAGTATTCTGGGATGGATCATGTCAGGACCCATTGCACTGTATGGATTAACCTTGAATAAAAGGTCTTCAACATCTAGTACAGAAATCCACGTTCCAGGGATAAAACGATACCCCCAGTTGCTGATGGCATGATTAATATGTCATCATCATATATAAACATTACTTCGGCATTCATATATCAGTATGCGACCACTGTCACAATCAAACGACCATAACATCTGCCACACCGAATTTCCAAAACAACGTACGTAGTGGCTGAATCAATCAGATGATGAGAATGACCAGAATATGGTGGCTTCAGAAGCTCTAACGGTAACTGGTGTGCACAGAAGGTATGCTTACAAATGGAGAGGTTCACTGACAAGTAGAAGTCCACTGAATTGGATAGGCCACCACCCGAGATAAAGGCAGCGCAACAGGGTAGGTTTAGACGGCCACCGATAGAAAATTTCGGACGCGATGTGTGATGGTTAAAGCACGGCGTCAATGGCTGAGCAAATAGGCAGGGCTAAAAATTTCGCGGTGCGATTACTTCGCCAGCTCATAATTCCACGCAAATGGAGAAGACGGAGACGTTGCGCGGTAACTTCCGTTTATTCTTGATGGCAGTCGTATACGAAAAATGATGGGGAAGCTTTCAAACGAGTGTACGGATGGAGTCAACGAAACACTGTGTTCAAAAATACGCAAGAATGAATTGCACGGTATAATCATGAACTATAGACACTATACATATGACAGGGTCGTTTACAATTATCAGCCAATGAATCAAACGCATATGCGTCACTAACTTAGATTCCTGAACACAGGCAAAAAGCGGAATATGTAGCGAAATAAACTTTCCGTCCACGATAGTTGAAATCACTATCTACGACTAGCATTCTTGAAGCGAGGAACGACTGTAGCAGAATGTTCGAAATTTATGGGTTCAACAGTTGTTGGGACTGATCTAACAGAATAATGCCCAGTCCTTAATCGCTATCGAGATCCTCTTGACAACGACAAGAAAAGACGATGCGATGACCCACAGGCGTTAACGTGAACCGCGGAAAATGGGGCGCAAAGAAATAGGTCGAGCTGGCGAGACGTTGGGCGAGTTGTACATTCCAGACACGGGGACGGATAATACAAAGGCATGAGAGAGAGATCATCGCAAACGTGCAAATGGATGCAACCATCAAACTCATTGTCTACATCGGTCACCTCAGCATTTCTTCGAGGAAAATTCGTGCAGTGCAATGGGTGTTGGAAAGTACCTTCCAGGAATTCACGGAGAAGAGTCTGCTAGCCCGACAGATCCCATTTATAATCCGTTTAAACAGACTGGCGTTCCCCTTAGTACATGGAAAGAGGTGACTGTCACACCCATTCGAGAACAGCTGAACGGCACACTGGCAGGTTGTCTACCCGTTCACCCTATAAGTCTGCGTTAAGTTACGCACATCATAAGCCTTATTCATATGCCTTATCATGTGAAACGAGGACGAGTTGAGAAACAGTAAGAGTGACATGATTCGGATATTTATGAATCTCGCCCTCTAAATTGTGGGTTGCTCATTGGTCTGTCATGTATTTTAACATGGAGTTGACTTGCAACCGCGTTAAATTGTGCACACCTTAAATCTTATTCTACTCCCTCATCAAGTAGCATGAGAATGGGCTTGGAAACTGCGTTTACTTGTTCATATGGATAAACATACCCATTTTTGGGTTTCGTTTAGTTCATATTTTTGCTTGCTAATGTTTTAAAGCGGTCGGTTTAATGTATGCCATTGTAGCGCAGTGTACTGTCGACGGCATTTTGGTTTTCGTTTGTGTTGCTCGTTGCATGTCGTACTAGACCTTTGATTCACGACTGATTCTGTTATCTCCTTTTGCAGGACCATCTTTGGAGCCCCTGCTTCTGAGGAACGCTGTTCCCAGATATCTCCACGCTTCACAAAGGAGGTTTATGAGTGTATAGTGGTCAAGGACGAGTCTCCGAATAGCCTAAGTAGATGCAGTCGTGCCTCACTAAGCTATCGGTGACAACAAAGCGAATGAATGTAACAGGATAGTTACAAGGGTTCTAGCAAGCTACAGCAGTCAAATGGCTTGAATCACAGAAGTGGTTCAAGATGATCACTACAATATTCCAAATCACCAGTATCCGGAAGGCAAGGAAACAATCTCATACGGAATGATGAAGTGTACGTGAGAAAATTCCCTTGTGTGCTTTTCTATCACCGCAATAAAATTTCCCAGTTTACTACAGGCTACTTCCTGTGCGAAATGCGTTATTTCCGAAAAATTCGTGGTGAATCACACTGTTTCGTGTGAAATTAAGGGTGGATTACGTGGTCTCAGATTAATTTGGAGTGAATTGCGTGGTTTAGGGTTAATTTAGAGGTGAATTAAGGTACAGGAAATGGACCAATCAGAAAATTAGCTCGCTACACATGTGAAGGCTGCGGTGGGGTGTGTCCCAATGTAACGCGCAGCCGAAACCAGCGAGCGCGCACGGATTGAATTTGAGTTGTGTAACGGGGCGTGCTGCTGTGTTGTCGGTGCCGTTTTAGCTTTCGTTTGTGTAAGTCGTGTGCATGGCTTACTGGGCCTTCGGCTCATGTTTGTTCGTATTGTTTCTCTTTCCAGAACTGTTGCTCGAACCCCTACTTCGGAAGAGCGCTGTCCCCTGGTGCGTCCACGTTGCCCGAAGGTTGGTCCGCGAATTCACGGGCATCCAGAGTAGAGTCGGCTGGCCTGCATGTTACATTTTGGCGACCCTGCCAGGATGAGAAAAGGAAGTGCCGAGATAAAAATAATCGCGTCGTGAAGAAAAAAACGGGTACTGAAGGTAAAAGAGAAGTAGCGTAATGGAGTTCAGAGGTATCAGAAAAGAGAATATTATCAGGGTTAAGGAAAAAGATGTCGAGATGAAAATAAAAGTACAGAAAAAAAATTAAGTTACGAGAAAACGGGCAGAGGGCCCGGAGGCACTTTATCCAACCTGGCAACATGAGCACCAGCCGGTTTGTAGAAGGTTTGGAGCACAGGGGACTGTGCTTTACGAAGAGGGGAGCTGTGTAACGCGCAACCGAAACCAGCGAGCGCGCACGGATTGAATTTGAGTTGTGTAACGGGGCGTGCTGCTGTGTTGTCGGTGCCGTTTTAGCTTTCGTTTGTGTAAGTCGTGTGCATGGCTTACTGGGCCTTCGGCTCATGTTTGTTCGTATTGTTTCTCTTTCCAGAACTGTTGCTCGAACCCCTACTTCGGAAGAGCGCTGTCCCCTGGTGCGTCCACGTTGCCCGAAGGTTGGTCCGCGAATTCACGGGCATCCAGAGTAGAGTCGGCTGGACTGCATGTTACACCAAATCCCTACCAAGTCCCTAAATGATCTCCGGATTGGTCCATTAGACGAATTAGGACATGTAATTCACCCGTAATTTTGTTGGCGCTAGTATGCTAGCGCTAGTACCCTGTGCACTGCGCGCAAGATATTGGAACGCTCATTAAGCGATTCTGCGGTTGATACACGGGTTCGAGGCAACGGCCCAATTGGGCCTTAAGGTTCCCGGATGCAGTCGGTTTTCCTTGCTCAGTGTCAGCATACACGAAGCCAGAACGTCCGGCTTGCCTGTTACAGTCTTGTCTTGTGACCGACGCCATTTTGGTTCTCGCTTGAGGAAGTTGTGTGCATGAATTACTGGGCCTCTGACTCATGTTGTTTCGGCTTTTGATACCATTCCAGATTCTCGCAGTGCTCCCGTCCCTCAGAGAAACGCTGTTTCTCTCTGTCGCGCATTTGTAGTGGTTCAAAACGGTCTCAGACTACCCTAAGTGAATGCAGACGTTTTTCACTGAGTTCAGTAACCAAAAATGAACGAATGCAACAGGACAGTTACGGGGGTTTAGCAAGTTATAGGAATAAAAAGCTTGACTCACAGAAAGGGTTCAAGAAGACCACCGCAGCAACATTTCAAATTACCAGTATCCAGGAAGCGAGGATATTCCGAGATTACTGTGAGCGGCTGAAACGCGGTCGGTGCTGCGACGATGTTCGGAGTACAACGGAGCTAAAAATGGATGAGATCCGTGTAGTATCGTCAAGCAACTACGCCACAGG
>QNGE01000843.1:134491-171849 GCA_008508345.1 Paragonimus westermani
TCATGGTTGTGTGGCAGCTAAGCATTAGTGTGAACTACTGATGTATTGCTCTCTATGAGCATCCAATTTCGGGAGCTGTTTCGCCGCTGCCATATTTTGTGTAACTCTCCCAAATCTTGGAGGGTAAGTTCTCTTTGCTGTCTTCAATGGCCGCCACAAAACCGGTGCAGGTATCATCCGGTAACATAGCTTTCGTGTGCCTTGAAGGTAATGGAAAGCTTGGTAGACGGTAGCTTATGATCACGACTTCAGTCCGCTAACCTCCTAACGCACCATCAGCACGGATAGCGACAAATATATTTGTGCACCGCTAAATGGCTGATGGCAATGGACTCCGTGATCACGGCTGCGAAAGAGCGCCAACCAGCAGATGTTGCTTTCCTAGACTCAGCTAAGGCTTTTGATAAATTAAACCGCCGCGTTCTACTTAATAAGCAACCAGCTATGTGAACGGATCTAACACTTTATCCGGCAGAAGGTACTCCGTTTGGGTCAACGGCGAGCTGTCTACCGCCTTTGAAGTTCTCATGGGTGCCTCATAAGGATGCATGTCAAGCCGTTTTTAATCCCTATCATTTATAAGCGACCTACAGGCTGTTAATCAATCTCCTCAGCTCATATATTTGGGCGACACTAGAGTATGGTTTACTCTACGTTCTCCTGGAGACTTGTTTCCTACAGCGGGATCTCGATGCAGTGCGTCGGTGGTCAACACTATTAAGTCGAAAATCATGCATATACGACACGACAGCAGCGCAATCTATCGGATTGGTGACCCCGATACGCTGGCATTGACAAAGAAAACTAATGGCAGGTTGACAGGGCTCAACAGACTGGGAAAATTCCCAGCAGAATATTTTGCACGTATCTTCGATTCTCTAGTAAGACATCTGCTTGAGGTAAACGTGCGGGCATGCGGTCCATACCTGATAGAAGACATAGCCACCCTTAAATCAGAACAATGACGTGCAACGAAAGGTTTTGTGTTTTTACTCGTTCTCAAATGCAGATCGACTAGAACTTCTGAATCTCTTCCCATTGGATTGCAGACGGCTGAGAGGAGACGTGTTTCTCGCCTTTAACATCATGACCACGAACGATCACTTCGCTCGCAGTCTCCTCAAGCTGGTGGAAACCACCAGATTAGGAGGACAGAGTGCGTAGCCCCTTTCTTCGCAAGCAGCACAGTTTTGTTACTTCAGTTCGTCCCATTTAGATCGCTTTTTCAGCCGAAGTCGTGAGGACTACTACCCGAACAGCATCCTCATAAACACTTCACTTCCCCCCAAGAAACCAGTGAAACGGTGAATTAATTCTGGTATGTCCATACATGTCAACGGCGTATAATTGCAAATGTATCGACGTCGAATTGTATATATTTGTATAGAAAGAGAACATAAATCCGCCGATTTGTATAATGTTAATTGTATGCCTATGTATGTATCCACAAACACATCTGGATATGTGGACTTACGCGTCCCCTGCAGCTTCATCGTTACGTGCTCTTAACTTGTGTAATTCCTTCGCCCCCTGCGACATGGTTCCCTCTACCATATCCCGTCAACCTTATGCACCCTATGGGCCTGTCATGTGTGTACTCACTTCATTGGTTCACACTGGTTCGTACTCGTAATGAATGTGCAGTGTATTTCGGAAGGACGCCTTCTCCCGAACCGAAAGCATCACTCTGAATACTATTGATCTGGGTCACTTCTACAAAATTGTCCCGCTTAACAGTGGGTAATTTGGGACTGAGGCAATCTGCCCATTCCTCTGATCTGTCAATGGGCCCGGTCATCAGGTAATCATTACAGAACGAAGAGTTGGTGTTGCACATAATAGCTAATGCTGCAACGCACCTCCACCGGTTGCGCGTGAGCGTGACAATCGTGAACCACTTGTTGACGGACAGAGTGTGCACTCGGCACAGAGGTTAATGGACGTGGAGAAGCTCTTGTGCAATTTCCGCTTGTATGACCGCGCTGTCGTACACGAATAGTCCTTGCTTCCACCAGTCCCACGAAGATCACGAACTGCCGAAGAAACAAGGCGATGTCTACTGTCGTTTCATTCGCTAACGAAACAAACCGGTAAGCATACTCCGCCCGCATCTAAAACAACGAAAACGAACAGGCGGCATCGTCCCTTAAAACTCTTACACGTGGGATCTATCCCGGCAACTCCGGAGTAGCGCCGACATAGTTCCATCTGATTATCACTGATGAATATAAAATGCGTTAGACAACTTTGAGAATATACGCCAAAATAACACTTACCGGTTATGTTGAGCATTCAAACGACCTAGGGAGCCAATCGTGTTTCTTCTCGCGAAAAATCGGGCGCATATACTGCACACATCCTTCGTCATTATCTTCGTATCGAAATGATGGCGGATGTATTGTGTAATGTCGGAAACAGTGCCGTTGAGCAGTGACAGCCGAACTTCACTGAACCCTTCAGCGGAGGCTTTCGCATCACGAACTTCACTATGCTACACAATCATTATTGTGACTTCACTGCTACGAAGTAAGAAGCATCGAGGCGTCTTTTCGTCGCATGAGAAAATTACCTACCTTTGCAACGGGAACTGACTTTCTGACAGTTTCGGAGGTATCTATCTCAACTTTAGAATTTAGGGAGTAGTTACTGAAGTTGGTCGAAAATAAGGCAGCTGGACCGGATGTTCATTCTGTTATCTAAAAAGCTCTGGCGTAACGCTTGACGTACTCCTTTGCCAGATTGTTTAGTTTATCCATGAATCAGGCTAGGCTGCCAGAGGATTGTAATCTGGCTGCGGTCACCCCAATTCACAAAAGGGGAAACCTGGAGGATGTCTCCAATTGTCGGCCAGTATGCCTGAAATCAGCATTGTTGAAAGTCATGGAAAGGATTATCGGGGACAAGGCGGCACAACATACTACTAACCGTGGGATTTTATCTGCGCTGCAACCTGGCTTTCTGAGGCGAAAATCTTGTCTGACAGGTCTGCTGCCAATTCTAGACGAAGTGGCACAATGATCGGACCGAGGCGAACGAGTCGAAGTATGTTGCCTAGATTTTAGGAGGACTTTTGACTGTGCTAATCATCGTCTATCCCAGATTTGATTAAGTTGATCGTAGCCCTCCTTTGTTACAGACGTTTTCATGTGCAATTAAAGCGGAATAAGTTGAGCATGGCGTTCGCCGAGAGTGGGGTTCCTCAGAAGTCAGTTCCAGGGTCGCCACTACTTTTAGTCTACATCAGTGATTTAGCTGGCAGACCTAGCTGGGCATGTTATTTACTCGCGGTTGGTGTGAAAATAGTTAGTTTTCCTACGGAGACTTACAACAAGATTTGGGTGGACTGATGAGTGGGAACTGCCACTATGTGGTAAGTGTTGTAGTGTCTACAATTGAGTACAGTTCTCATACGATGAACGCAAGAGGGAGAAAACGAAGTTGCCGCAGTGGAGGCTTTATTGATTTTACAACGGAGCCGGGAGTGCTGAAAGGGTCAAGTAATAAATGTGTTGGAACACATAATATGAATGTGGTACTATCATTTTTTTAAAACACAAATTGGTGTCTTCGCGACCGTTAGTAAAGCGTACGTAAGCGATTTGTTACTTCTAATCCAGTAACCCCACTTCTACCAGTGGATGACAGTTAGATTGGCGGACATACCTTCCGAAGAATAACAGGACAAGGTTCAGTGAGCCAGGCTGGTAGAGCTGTACGGGATGTCGGTCTACGATTATATGCGAACCATCGCTCACGTGGAGTAGCATTGATCGCTGTACAAAACAAAGCTGTTGTAGGATGCGAAGCATGAAGTAGCATGGATTCCCATTTGGCAGTTAGAAAGGCTTGCGATCCTAAAGAGAGTTATGACACGCCAAAAAGTGCCGTTGGGACGCTTGACTTAGTCGTTTGCCTTTGCATTGCAGGCAACTGTGTGATTGGATGCTACGCCTTTTTCAGAAAAAAATGTTCGAAGATCCGAGAATAAGAAGGATGCTGATTTATCGCTGTGCATCTACGTTAGGGTTTCGAAGATGGAAGCAGCTGACAAACAATGCATGTTTGTCTGGGAAATCATGTCAGGACAAGCGAAAGCAAAGGGAAAACAAGGTTACTTACTGATTATTAGTAAGAAGGTAAGGATTGCGGTTCACTAATAGCAGCAGTGCTTTGAAGCCTTTACCTAACGTATCAAAAGGCCAGGTTGTTCTTATAAATTTGAGGGGGACGATAAAAGGGGGGGTTTGAATTCACCGGTAGCGCATTCGTTGGTAACACTGCGTACCTCATATGTAGGGAATGGAATGTTACGAGGGCGCACAAAATGTTTTAACCGAACTACACGAGGATGGCATAGTGAGTCGTGGAAGATTTAAATCGTGACCAGCCTGTGGGGAGCCACAGCCAATGCGAGAAACGACATCAGCAGCTTGGTTATGTTTCCCGGGACGACGAATGATGCCATACTTGTAGAGAGAGTGCTCGGTCCTCCGTCACGTGGTTTTGTCGTTTGCTTTCCCTTTGTGTATTTGACCGAGCATAAATGCGATTGACCGCTGATCAGTTACCATTCGAAAATGTCTGAGAAGATATCCCCACGTTTAAATGGTTTGTACTACTGCGTAAGCTTCTTCCCGACTGAAGAGTGGTGCTTTTCACTGTTAGAGTGTTCGAGAAAAGAAGGCAACCGGTTTGCCGTTTGGATTGAGTGAAGCAGCAACGGAAACATCGGCAGCATCCGTTTCAACGACCGGTCAGTTGTAATGATAGCTGCGTGTTCTAACCCCTTCTTCAAATTTTCAAAGGTGGCTCGGGTTTCAGCTGTTAGTGGGGACGCTCTCTTAGGTGCCGGAGGATGTGTCTTGTCAGAAAACCGAACGATCCATTGGGAGTCATAGGCAGTCATATCGAAAACTTGCTGCTGTGATGTGATATCTTCATGCGGAGCTAGATTTCCAAAGGGTTCGAGACAATCAGGATCTTGCTCAGTTACTCCTTGAGACACTTCGTATCCCAGTACTTCATTGCGCCCGGAAGAAACCACATTTGGAATCGTTAAAAATAATACCGGAAGCTTGGGTTATTTCCATGACTTTAATCAGATTCTAATCGTGTTTATCGGCAGTTTTCTCGCATATCGTAACCTTGTCAATAGATGCAAATGTGTTTAGCTCTCATTACCAGCTTGTCGATTATGTGCTGGAAACATGTCACTTCATTAGCGGCGCCAAAAGGAATACGGCGAAAATGATACAAATTCTCACAAGCCTCGAATGTAGTATACGGCTTGTCTTCAGTCTTTAGTGGTATTTAGTGATATGCTGTTTTGAAATATGAAGTGCTGAATATCTTATATTGTGCAAATTTCTCGACTAGTTCACTAATCTTGGATGTACTAAACAACCATTCTTTTCTTCTGACGTTCGTTGGAGGTAACGAAGACTTGAGCACAGTGCGGGGGATTTGGGAGGTTCGATCACCCCTTCCTTGAGCGGCCGACCGATTTCAGTTCAGATGAATCCTTCGTCCTTGCGAGAATGATACCAGGACTTTGTTGCAATGGGCATGAAGTCAAATTAGAGATTGTCAAACGGAGGGTGACGAAACACGAGCACAAGGTAAACCACAAATTTAGAAAGGTGGTTTTGATCCACCGAAAGAGGTCTCGACATACTTGTGTTTCAAAAAATCATGGCCGATAAGGACATCTACACAAAGGTTTGGGAGTACAGGGAATTTGAACGGTTCATAGACATTCGTTCTGAAGCAAACTGGAGGAAAGCAATGCCCTACCGTTTCATTGGTGAGATAGATCAGTGTTGGCCATTTTGATGAGACGTTGAGATACCAGGACTTTCCACCTGTACTTTTGAACAACGTGTTTGGTTCTTACTCCAGTTAACCAGTGCTAGACTGTGTCGCTTACTAGGTCTTTAGGGTTACAAACGCATAGTAAAATTCATGTCAACTGTATTTCCAGGTCGATAGAAGTGTTAAACTCAGGCCCTAAATCGTAGCTACCTCTCGGATGTAATGTACGAGAGCGTTCCATCTTATGGCACTGATGAAGCTAGAGAAGGTTGTTGTGAGGGGGAAGTATTGGTGATGTACACCGAAGCATGCTTCATTGGAAATAAGTGGTTGGAACTGGATGTGCTGTCGGTGGCATCAGATGTTATGGCATTAACTGAGACATGGTGGAGGTTGGGTTTTCAAGCAGAATACTATTGTCCCCGGGGATTTACAGAGCAGATAGTAGACGAATGCTTGGATGGTGGTGATCCTAGTGTCTCAGCGCTACGAACAGTATGGTGGTGAGGCTCTAACGATACCGAGTACGCAGTTGGCAAATTATAGCGTTAGAAGATAGAATGAGGGAGTAGCTGTCGTGTGTGTATATCGAAGCTCTAGTTCCTCATTAGGGGACAAGAACTTCGTAAAGCAGTCAGCAAGATGGACTGGGTACCTCACGGAAACAGCTTGGATGAATGCAGGAACAACATTAAAAGTAGTCTATTGGTTTTGATGGGTGTATTTGCCCCGCTGCGGAGAAGAGCTCAGAAGGACACTTTTCCTGAGGAGAGAATAGGGTAACGGAGGCTCAAACTAGAAAATAATGTCTGGAAAGTTTTTAATCAGAAAGACAGTCAGAAGAGGCACCTACGGTATCTTGCTACCAGGACAAGGGCGCTGTTGGTCTGTAATGATTGTCGTCTCCAGTGTGAGGAGAGATTAGTTCAGAAAGCCAAGAGTAACTCCAAATCTTGTTACGTGCAGTCTAAACCGGCCTTATGAGTGATAGATAGGGAAATACAGAATAAGCGGGGGCGTTGCTGTGCGGACAGTTGAACAAAAAGCGAACTTCTTATTTGATTGATTTCAGCAAGTTCATATTTTGGACTATGAAAGGGATTCAGAGAATGAGAACACCCTGAATGGGATGAACATACAGATGGAAGACATTACAGTGAAACACAAGGACGTGGAGGACTGCTTCGGTAAGCTTCGGTTTAGTAAGACAGCGGAGCCAATGGACTAGATAGCCATACTCAAACGGCTGAGTAAGATATTGGCTGTCACATACTAACCTTTATCAACAGGCCTCTCGAAACGACTTGTCTACCGGAGGACTGGGAGCTAGCCGCGTTTGTTCCTATCCAACAGGGAGGTAACAAGGAGAAGCATATAGTTACAGATGAGTAAGCGTGAATTCGGTGATACTGAAGATCTTGGACAGAATAATCAGAGGCAACCCAGTGTGATTGAATAAACATCAGATGTTTTCCTTGATTCCGAATACGGCAAAGACCACCGTGGACCGAAGGGCAAACTTACGAAGAGCTTGTGTAAGGCTCAAAGTCCAAGCACTGTTTTCCGTTATTCATGTTTGCGCTGGCTGTCGGTAAGGTGTTAGTTGAACTGTACGTAAAAAAATGGCTCAAATTTTCAGTCTTTCTCAGCGACTTGACAGGTGAGTTGTGTGCTTTGAGAAACAATTGAGCTAGTTTGAACCGTCTCATTCATTTATGCGTGGTGGAGGTTATGCGGTTGGTTGCATTTCAGACGGTCTTCCGTCGGAAACCACGTTGTATTTTGAGCTTAAACTATTGAAACGTAATAAAGCCTCAGATCCAGACCCTTTTCCAGCGCTTTTCAGATATGTAAGTGGAATATTATTGTCTGAACTGTCCTCACTCCCGTATTTCGTATAGAGGGTTGGGAAAGTGCTTCATGACTGGTGCTTTTCAACAATCATTCCGATATTCAAAAATGGTACCATGACATCACGTGGCAATCGTAGGGTATTAACCTTGTCTCGATCGCTTCCACGTTCCCGACGGGTCTCATACTGTGGCAGCTTCTGCAACAAAATGAACCATATGAGAGAAGAACAGCAGGTTTCCGGCCTGGTCGCGAATGCGTCGATCACATTTTCACCTTTCGACAGACACTGAAGCATCTACACTCGTTTTCTCACTTAACGGTTTTCACAGCTCTGGACCTGAATGCTGGTTTTAACTCTGTTGCTCGATACGCTCGCTGCGACTGTCTCTATCGTATGGGGTTCTTAGTGAGGTAATTCAATTTACTAAAGTCGTACACCCGCTGTGACGGCAGCTGCGTCGCGCGCTCAGCCTCTTTATTCCTTTTCGGCATTTTGTTGGACGATATCTTAGAAGGAGAACCGGAAGGTTCCGATGATTTCGGAGTAGGGCTTTTATCAGGTCGTAATGCGGCTGATGTTATTTATGCGGAAGACACCTGTTGGTTGCTTGAGAGTGTCGATCCTTTCACTTACCTGAGCAGTATCGTCTTGTTAATCTGTAATATTACTGACGGGCTATCCACGAGGACAGCGAAGACAGTTGGTGCATTCGCCAACATCCGTTAGGTGTGGCGTCGCAAAGGCATCTGTTTGTCGATTAAAATAGAGTTTACTATACGTGTGTGTGCTCAGTTTTGATTTGTGGATCAAATACTTAGTCCATTCACGCGGCAGGTGCGTATATGCTATCGATATTCGGTCATCGTTGTCTCTGCCGGTTGGCCTTTATCAACTAGGCTGACTTTGTGAACAACGCGACAGTCGATCGGCGCGTATTTTGGAAATCTGCGGGTTCGTGATCAATAGCCGTGATACTGTAAATGCACGGTCTTTGCTGGTTACATCATGCACTCGATACGCTAACTGAGCGTCTGTCACAGCGTGTATTGTTTAGCGTGACTGCTGATTGCTGGAAGCAGCTACACGATGGTCAGGCGATGACGTAGTCAAGAGCTCTGAATACCTTACTAGTTCCGTTGAGCAAGGTTGTTAGATACCGTCTACATGACTGAGGAGTTCGCGACCAGTCACACCGATGGTGGGAAACGCTCTCTGACTTGGAGTTGTATCGCAGTCATGCGAAACCTGTACCCGCAAATCTGTT
The DNA here is from genome assembly GCA_008508345.1 of Paragonimus westermani. Classification (NCBI taxonomy): domain Eukaryota; kingdom Metazoa; phylum Platyhelminthes; class Trematoda; order Plagiorchiida; family Troglotrematidae; genus Paragonimus; species Paragonimus westermani. The sequence continues at coordinate 143,422 of QNGE01000843.1, forward strand.
GACTCTCTTGCTGAAGCCCAGTTGATTTTGTTCTCCGTCATTTCCTCCCCTATACATTTATACTCATTTCCCTGCAACTTTGCGGACTCTTGGCATATTACCAACGGCAGTCTCAGTCACATTACCACGTGTACGCCTCTAGTCTGAGAGTGATGATGTTTTCCATCAGATCTGTTTTGTTTCAGATTTCAGCAACGCACATCTTTTCATCTCCTGTCCACCTGTATACCTCACAGTCAATCGTCAAGTGACCACTTTTGACCACAATTTCATTAAGAGACTGATCTATGTAATGTCTGAACAACAACACCGAGGAATTCCGTGCAGTCTCGCGGAGACTGCTCTCAACGATCCCAGACGGCCATACAGACGCGCAGCGAATGCCGTGAAGTCCACTTCAAGGTATGTGAACCGTCGAGACAAGAATAACACCGCCGTCAAACAGTTTCGCAGTCGATCCAAAAACAAGATGCAATCAACTGAGCAGGAAATCGAACGCTACACGCACCTCACTAAACTGTTCGAGCAACAAAGGGAACGATTGGAGGCTGCAAGAGAGGTTAGTTTGCTGGGTTTGTGAGATGTTGACCTTCTTTTTTATTCATTGTTATGTTGCCAACGTACTTTTCCACCATCTCATAAGTATGCTTAGTGTGTGCGTCGTTCTCTCAGCGTTGTTAAGATTGTTTGTGAAAAGAGAACTATTTCTTTTTTTCCCTCCAGTCAAGTTTATGGTCAGGTCGGGGCTCTGTCGGTCTTTCACTTACTCCTGAAATCTCGACTAAATTGCTACTAGGTATATATTTTTATGTCCAATTATACATCGAGTAATAAAGATACGTTCGATCCGCAGTGGTCACTGATGCTGATGTGTTCTTGACTTCGCGTATGCGGACCAGGATGTTCTATTAAGAAATGCTTCACTGGTGCCCTGAACAGTTTATTCGTGTAACGTTTTTTTGCATCTGCAAATTCCGGATTGTCTCCAGTAAACTAGTGTTTACTCGTATCCTTGGTAGCGAGATTCTGCAAGCTGGCACGCTATTCACCCAACTTGCGAGTTATGTTGGGTCTGACAGAATGTCTGATGCAGGCACAAGTCATTTAGTTAAAGCCTGAATTTCATTTACTGACTGACATCATTTGTAACTATTGGGTCGTCCTTTTTGTTACGCGGTCAGTCGCTTGACTCAAAACCGAGAAGGAGAAGAGATGCGGCAACACGGTTTACGGGAAGAGCGAGTCAAAATTGGGTCGCAGGGGCTCTAAATTTATTGGACGAAACGATTCCTATAAATGACCGACAGACAGAGTGGATCAAATGGCAGTCAGGACGTTAGAACAAACCATGTCGCAATGGACATTGGAAATCAAACGCAAGAAAACATTCCAGATAGCGCACAGGCGTCCTACCGCACGGCTGCAATCTGATTGGTTGATTGGAACCATACCACCACCCACTACCATACCACCCGAACTGAGCCGACCGGTCGAAGCGCCGTGATGCGTCCTGACCGTTTCGATAGGAAATGCGCATCTTAACAGTGGCGCATGCGTGCCCTTTGTATTTTTTTGAAAGGCAGGTTACACTGCACATCTGCACCAGCAGCCTTCACATGCGGCTGCAAAACCTGGCCATCGCTCGGAGGAATCCTACAGCAGTCTAGCTTTAATGATCCTTGCCTTTGAAGATTGGTCTCAATCATCAGCCATCCTGTGCACCCCACTGAGTGTGGTTAAAAGAGCCTGCCTCTGCAACTAGTGATCGCGCAGCCGTACACGTCGCACACCGATAACGCCCGAATATGAGTGCATACATTCACGTTCATATTACCAGTAAGCCTACCAAATCTTCCTTTTTACATTACCACGGTGGTTGCGGCTATCGAATTCTATGGTATATTTAACCGCAAAATATTAGTGTGGGTAAGTCTCTGTTGAAAACACGTGTGTTCGTTGTCTTGTGTTTTGCTTTTTTCGTCCACCTTTTTATCAGACTCTGGAAACGTTGGTCCAACGTCACGTGCGTGGTGAAGACGTGACCGCATACGCCTATGAACTAATTAATTCAGAAGTATTGGCTCGCGCTACTTTCCGGAAAGAACTTCGTGAACAACTTAGCGATGATGAAGCTACCATGGAGGACGGTTAGATTGATGCATCATTGCAGACGGATTTTCCAAACGTTTGTCCAGGCCGTAGTACTGATGGATACGGCCGAAAGCGGGAAACGGTGATATGGTGAAGCTGTGGCTGCTTAATTCCGTTCAGGTCGAGCGTTTTTTGTACTTGTACACAGAGTTCTTATAATAACGTTTCACCGAAGCCATTACCAACGAGTACCGCTTTCTGCTGTCCATGCATGCCTTATGGCATGTATTCCTTGTATTGCAATGTAGGTGTTTTCCTACTTTTCAAACAAGTTATCTAGGTACTTTTTTTCACTGACTACAGATCAGTTTGCGCCGTATTTCACAAGTGGATTTCGTACTTTTNCAGAGAGCAATTCCACGGTGACTCTAACCGCAAAATATTAGTGTAGGTAAGTCTCTGTTGAAAACACGTGTGTTCGTTGTCTCGTGTTTTGCTTTTTTCGTCCACCTCTTTATCAGACTCTGGAAACGTTGGTCCAACGTCACGTGCATGGTGAAGACGTGACCGCATACGCCTATGAACTGATTAATTCAGAAGTATTGGCTGGCGCTACTTTCCGGAAAGAACTTCGTGAACAACTTAGCGATGATGAAGCTATCATGGAGGACGGTTAGACTGATGCACCATTGCAGACGGATTTTCCAAACGTTTGTCCAGGCCGTAGTACTGATGGATACGGCCGAAAGCGGGAAACGGTGATATGGTGAAGCTGTGGCTGCTTAATTCCGTTCAGGTCGAGCGTTTTTTGTACTTGTACACAGAGTTCTTATAATAACGTTTCACCGAAGCCATTACCAACGAGTACCGCTTTCTGCTGTCCATGCATGCCTTATGGCATGTATTCCTTGTATTGCAATGTAGGTGTTTTCCTACTTTTCAAACAAGTTATCTAGGTACTTTTTTTCACTGACTACAGATCAGTTTGCGCCGTATTTCACAAGTGGATTTCGTACTTTTCTCTTTCGTGTTTGGGTGGGGCATTTGCGTGGTTGTTTACTGCTTTTGAATTGATGCTCTGTTTGCGTTGGAGAAAGTTTTCATCCTTACACTTTGGTAAGCTAGTTCATCGGTTAGGGTCGGTGTATGCTGTCAGGCTATCCCAACTCGAATTTGAATGGTTTCGACAACAGAGGCTGGAACTCGGCATTTTGAGTGCCGGCCGATGTCGGTGCTACTAAGGTGTAATACTTTGAATTCGGGACCTGCGAATCGGGCTCAAACGCAAACCTTCCGCGCAGGAAACCGATATTACAGAACTCAGAATGTATCATTGGCTGTATGTGAAATCGCGAGCCATAAAATGAGCGTTCCAAAAATACTGACAGGCAGTAGGGGTTAATATAAATTGAACACCACTCACAAATGGACACAACTGTCGCAGTTCGTTTCCAGCAGAAGCCCGAGTTTCGGCCTTGTTAGAGCTTGCCTATAGTGCACATCCTTGCAATTGAAAAGGTTATAACTTTGGACACGCTTTCGTGAGGCAACCATGTTGACCACTGCACCATTGACCCCACATTAGGCACGACTAGATTGTCATACGTAAGCGCTAAGCAATATTCGTTTGTAACTAGTCCTTAGACTTCTCATTTGCCTCGAGAAAATACACACTAACTCTCGTGTCAACTCCAGTAAATGGTCGCGCGACTAGGACTTCCTTCGAATGTGGAGTTAACGGTGAACCTGAGGGATAGAAGAAAATGGGACAGACCAGCTGTTTGTCCAATCCTGAGTTGCATCTCAAACCTATCTGAGACCGTTCCGGTGTCACACTGTTCTTTGCCTCGTGTTTTGGATTGCAAGTGCAATGATTAAGATCTCTTTATGACCTGCAAAACACACCGATCTCGGTTCAACTGTCAATTTGGATATAGCAAGTTCAACCCCGTTCACTGAGTTTTTTTGAACGCGTTCTGGAGTGAATTTGAGCACCATTTATCCCGTTTATGTAATCCAGTAGGCTCAGTTAGTTCTGTACATTGGGGGACTTTCCTGTATTTAAACAAAATGTTTAGAAATACACCTAATTGAATGAGCGCTTTAAGGTAAGCAAAGCTAACCTCACTCTATTTCCTCTCGCTGTGTTTCCTCTTTTTGGTTGAATAGGTGCTTCTCTCCATAAGGTTTCATTCCAGGTGTCAAATAAGCGGAATCTCTATCCTCCAGAGCAGTTGTTGGTTTAATTTACTGTATATTGTCTGAACCCTTGAGCTGATGTCGGATTAGCTTATTGTCGGTTAGTTTTGTGTGCAAAAGAGTGCTATCACTGACAACAGTTTATCACGGAGGCTGTGGCATACTGTATACGGATTAGTCCCCCAAATAAGCGGGTGACAGAGACGGGTTGTGCTGATCTTCGTGGATCGAGCGATGTAGTTGATTGGCTATTGGTTCGTTTTACGACCATGCCCGTTCCTTTTGGTTTTGTTTGAGCAGGGCAGGACTGTCGTGGTAGCATACCCTTTGCATTGTATGGTCCGACTGCAACTAAACTCCCAGATATTTTCAAGATTCATTTAGAGCATACTGACTGACAACTTTTTGTTTAGCGGCTTTTCTCCTCTGCTTGTGGTGGAAATCAGGAAAGTTTGTGCGCGTGTATTTATCATAGGAGTGGGTAAGGTATACGTATTCTTCGCAAGAAAATTATAGTCATCGGATGTTTTGGGATGATCTTACTTATTGTTAAATCGAAGCTTACTTTTAAGCTATACCTAAGTAGATTTCATGAGTTGAAAATTCACTGCGACGAACTTACACTGCCACCTACGTTCACTGTTCAATGGGAACTGTTGGCTCACTCCTAGCAGATCGAATAGACGTTTGTTTCCTTGTGAAGCTAGTCGATGTCACAGTCTTCAGATTACATAACCGGTCGTCCGCGAGTGAGCGCATTGTCATGTGACTAAAGCTCATGTGACTAATGCTTTGTTTTCTTTTTGTTGCGTCTGTATTGTCATGTAGAAATAATTTTACCGAATTGGAAATGGTGTGATTTTACACTCCTCATGACTGCAGTTAAGTATACATGATACAGTTAAGGGACTCTAGGGGTCGATTCAACTCATGCACCCGAGAGAAATGAGTTCAACTTTTCATACAATAGCAATTGAACTAAGTGTGTCTGGGTCACTGGATTATTAATGCACCCGTGAAACTCAAAGACAGGTTGAGGAAACCGGCCACAATGGTTATCAGTTGTGAAAAATATCTCGATTTAGTTTTGAGGTTAATTCACGAGTGAGCATATTGGGCGTGTGTAGAAATTGGGGAATACTAATGATAAGACTACTAATTCTGGATACTTGTAAACAAATGTTTATACTCGGGTTGAGTGAAGACGTGCCTCATTGACTTACCAAGCACACGATGATGCCAAGGTGTTCATCCAGAGCTCATGTTCCATTCATCGTGCCACCTTGTTCTTAGGTAAGTCCTCGGTACTGCTGGAGTTCGGCGATTGGTCTGCGTACTATCTCTGTGCTGTGTGACTTCAGTAGCTTTTCAGAAATTTCCAGTATAGTATGTGATGAGTGAATTTCTTTTAACCTGTAAGATTTGATTCTTTTATTTCCACATGGGACTTGATTTATGAACTTGTTGCGAAAAGAGGTACCGTCGTAATTTGGCTCTGCGATACATTCCTGCCTTTTTGCAGTTGGTGTGGTTGTGAAGGCCGAGAGGTTGATCTATGTGTGTTTATTTCCAGAAAACCAATTATTCTTGTGTTCTGTCAGGTTTTTCACGGGATAGCATGTATAAGAAAAGCATTTTGTCATTTTTAATTTCCGGGATAAATTTGGTATCACCACATATATTCAACAATTTGTACATGAATGCTTGATTGTTATAAATATGTGATCAACGTATCGTACCCTTGAATATAATTTAATTTTCGCGATTGTACAAACTGAAAGGTGAGTAGACAAGTGTGTACAAATCGTGTATTGTGTTACAAGGTCACCATTCATTTTGAACAACATGCAAAAAAGCGATGCAAAAACATTACCATTCAAAAGCAAAGTAGTGCTAGTTGATAACAAATCGGAAAACAATCCACACAGGTGGACTCAAGTACTGTCCGATACATGTCCACTTTGAACGGTAGCTGCTAGACTGCTTAAGAACTGTAAGGGTGCACAGTACTTTGCACATCTATAATTTTGACCTTGGTTATTAATGCTTTCGTTGATTTAGTGGCTCAACATTTTAAGGCATGTAGGCCACGTCCAAAATGTTGTTTAATTCCAATCATTCTTTACAGTCTGACCTTCCCAAATAGATATCCGTATCCACAACTTGGTCTAACTTCAGATCTATTCATGCGTACACGCACTCCTACGGTTTACCTATTATCTCCGACTTAAACGGTTTCTTATTAATTCGAACAATACTTGAACGCAAATTTAAATGGCTAATTCTATTAAGCATTCTCTGTGCGAAAAATATGGTTGTGTAAATGCCGAGTATTAATCTCTCAAGGTGTATGAAGCTAGTTGTTAGATTGAAGTCTACTCTAGCTGACGTAGTTCGCTATCTAAAGCACCACTGGTACAAGGCCATCCGATTCGGTCTAAACGTGTGCACACCATTCCCCTGTTGTAATCTACTGAAACAACTCCGTCGAGGTATAATTAACAGTCACTTCCCGTAATAATTCGAGAGGTAGCACGCCGAACACATCCATCCACTGTTTAATTATGAAATGGCTTGAAAACTGCGGCGTACACACACATTGTCTTCAGTATCCATAAGAATGGTTAAGTGGAAGGCCGGTCACGAACAGATAGAAGCTTCTGAATAAGGATTTTTAGTGAGGAAAATGGTTGGCACCGGAGGGCACAACTTATCAGCAATGTAAGAAAGCCTTTGCCTGTCTTGTAGTTCGTTTCACCTGCAACCTCCTATGCTGCATTTCCCAGACCAACACAACAGTGAGATTATTTAGAAGTTGCACACTAGCGGGGATGATTTCTAATGTGTTTATGTATCATTTACATGCATAATTACAGTCATCACTTCAAAAAGTAGGGCTGCAATCAACAAGCTTTTTTACATGGTAGCCTAATGTTGACTGAGCTGGATGTCTTTCAGTGTCCACCCATTAATTAACACGAAGAGCAGCCGCGTTTCCGCACATATTCGTTGGACTGCGTTTCCAACTGACTATCTTCGCACGTACATTCACATCGTACGAATGAATACTCTGTAATATGTTGTTGCATTCATGACTACGAAAAGCAAAGGTTTAGTGCGGTGAAATGCACCGATGGGAACGAGTGTCCAGTGGATTACAGTGTTACCCTGAAGGTACCATCCAATCGCTGAGCTTGGCCAAGCGTTTGACGATTGTAGGCGTTCGTCCTATTTGTTGCTAGGTTCTTATTCTATTAGACACTCCAACCCCTGAAATTTATTGATAAACACCATTTGAACTTCTTGATCCTTACTGTGGGTTTTCGCTTACTCCCCCGCACTGCTTGTTATTAGGAGCACACAGGTCGTCTGGCGTTTTTCGACCGCATATTTACATTACTTTCATCATTTAGGTAGTGCAATCTCTTATGAAAAAGAATGTCTACTGCCCCGAGGATATGGTAGACAGAGTCTCATGCAGTCAATTCATTTATGTCAACTATCAGTGGATCATTTGACCTCAAGTGATCGGGTTAGGGTATCACACGACGTTTTGGAAGATGACATTTGAAAACACGTTCCCACGTCGTTACTTTTACTCAATGGGAAAATGGAGAAATTGGACGACTGATTTTGTCTCCTCTAAAATCACGCTAATTTGAAGAGTGATTCCATTCAAAAAGAAGGAGAGGAAACGTTAGCGTGTATTTCAAGATGTCGATCCTGGAACTGACGACTGAATTTTTCCTTGTTTAGACTCATCAACAGCATCGTTCACTCTACAAGCTACTGAACAGATATATAAATGCCCCTGTCAGAATCATTGCCTGTACTACTGGTGACCTGGGAGTTAAGGGGTTCAGCTGGTGGCGCGAAGGGTTTCTAGTTAGATTCTCAATTAGGTTTTCCTCGCTTAAGTTCCAATAAGGACGAAATCATCCCCGGACTGTCTGTTTGGGGTTGGGAGTCCAGACACAGCACGAACAATAGGCCATTTTCTCGCTCTCTTTGAATGCATTTACTATTCAGATTGAACCAACTGTCGAACAGACAAATGTCACAGGGGTATGTCTGTTCATTTTTCGAAAGTCACAAGTTACGTTCTGAAAAGGTATTTCGTGGTTAGCTGCAACCTAACGGGTTGTTTCAAGGCTTGAACTATTGAAGTGGAGACGGTACTAATTCAGTTGAGAGTGTTATGTGCGTTCGGAGCTACAGTGTTGGATGAACACGCTATCATGATGCGTTCGACCTTCTGCAGCTGACCGATCACATAGACGTTGTGATAATGTCCGTTGGTTTGAATTCTTAGTTTAGTTGTCTTGTTCTTGTGAAGAAGCTAATATGTGGTGGAGCACAACCCACCGACTCTGGTGAAATGCTACTGTGAACGTGTGCATTCCCCTGTCCAGTACACTAGATATCGACCCCAGAATAAGCACTGAGTCACACAGATACTTCTCACGGCATCTCAACCATAGATTCAAATCGATGATATAACAATCGTTTGCAGGTGGTTTCATTCTGTTGAAAATTTCCGTGCATTTCTTGGCAATAACATGAACTTTGGTCACGCCGTATCACGTGTTGATTTCGTTCTGTCATTTGCTCGGAAGTCATGCCTGCAAATGTAAAAGATTGGTATACCAACGAAGATGGCTTACTGAAAGCTTGTCAGGTGCTATTGACGAACAAGTTCGGATCAAATAAGACGACAATAACTATCGAAGTTGCTGCACACTAGAAAGTCTCTACTGCACTCACGCTTTTGGTCGAATGGCTTGACACCCATTCCAAAAAGAAAACAGGCTCGAAGACAGTTATCGGGACCTAGTCAAACTCAGCATAGGGAATTTGTGTATATATGACGTGCAATTTTCCTGGGAGGCAGTCAGGACGAGAGGCAAATCAGACGTAACGTTTGAATGTGGTGTCCGAACGAATTAGGTCATGGGAAGTGAATAAGCTAATGAAAGACTATATTTCAGATAGGATTGAAAGGCACAGGCTTCCGGTCGAGGAGCTGTAATCTAGTAGGGTGGTTGGAATAGCACTGAACTATTATCCCGATGCTGAATCTGACTGGGGAAATTTGGATTAAAATATTCTAGCTTCACTCTGAACAGCTGATGTTTGACTCCACCTGCAGATTTACACATTCCCTAAAGCGATTATATCCCGAGTGGTATTGTGTAATTCCTATTTTCTGCTTCGTCAAGAGATGGGTCTCCCAACACTCCGATTGCTTACTGTGAAGAAGTATACTCCGGAGGAACTGTACCTTTATGGCATCCGGGTAAAAGAGTGGGCTAATTCACCGCCACCCAGCGCGGCCCCAGATTACGGATGGATGAACTGCACCCGAAGGGTGTATGAATCGAAACATTACTAGTCAATGACAGCCAGTGGACTGCTGCCCTGTATGTTAAGTTTCTTTTGAGCCAAAGGCTCCAGGTGGGATCCCTCAAACCAGCCTCCTTCAGCTTGGGTAACTGAGGACTATTCTGTTCTCAAAACTATGAAGTTGAACGTACATGAACTATGAAGTTGGTTTTGTCGTTTTATCACAACTCTGGCCGAAATGTTGACGATCGACTTTGCTCCCATATCGAATTTTGTTATACAAAGCCAGTTTATTTCCTTCCCCCTTCCTTCAAACAACTGTACACTTGGTGACCTCCAATCCCGTTTCCAGACACTTACATCATTTGCTGCCGGCGGCGGAATTCACAGCCAGAATTATGTATCAAACACCAAGGAGGACCCACACCCCTACTCCCACCGAACACCACTCAAACGTACCGCTTTCAGTGTTCGAACACTTATGTAAACAGGCCAGCAGGGAGCTATTGCACACAGCTTGGAGACTATCGCTATCGATATCTTTTGTCTTGGTGAAACAGCTTCAGAATCTTAGCTCACTGCTTCATCATCAATGTTCGTTAGCCGCTCCACTATGTGCATATAATTTGCGTATTTTTGGAGGCCCTACAGCTCAAGCCACTGATCAAGCCGGTGCTGGAATTTCCCTAAGCGCATACCTAGAGGAGACGTTACTTGGTTACTGTGTTGTCAGACTCGAATTTGCGGGTAAACCAATGAGAGACTTCCATCACAAAAGTCGTCAGTTTACTGTTGCAGCACATGCCTCCACAGACTGTAGTCCAGAAGCAGTCAGGATGACTTTTATCATCAGCACACTAACGGTGTACACACCGCGCGGCAAATAGACATTGTAGTACTTGTTGGAGATTTGAATGCTCAATTAGGCAGACCAAGCGATGATAGACGTGAAGTAGGTGGCTCACACTCTCACGGTACTCATCGAACAGTCAAGAATGAGCGCTTATCGCGGCTCTGTTCTGATAACGATCTGTTTCTGGCAAGTACCAGTTTTCAACGTTCTCGTCGTCAATGTACTACCTGGCGACCTCCTTTGCTGAGTCGATCGTGGACATAGATTGACCACATGACGGTAAGCTATCGATGGTATGGAGGTTTCCAAGATTCGTGAGAAACCACTTTGCCGTCAACTACAAACTGACGTATCTGAACAGACAAGATCAACGCTTCACGCTTACTTGTGTGTTCGCTTCTAGTCTACGTCCCTACCCACCACGTGACATTGAAAGGCATTGGGCACATACACGACGTGCAGCGCGTAAGTGCGTTACTGCCTCGTGTACAACTATCGTTCGTTCAGCTGCCAACCGCCGGGGCTCTGTGTGATCACCAGAACTTCTCGATACTCGCCGGAATACTCCATTCCGCAGTAAGTACATTTCGGCTAACAAAGCCACTCGCATGAAACTTCAGAAGCGACAGCAAGGGGACCGCTAGGAATGGTAGGCACAACGCGCCTTCGAGATGGAACAAACTGGTGCAACATGACGCTCTCGAAAACATTGTCATCTGATTCGAGTATCTGGTAGCAAGAAATCATATGTGGGCGAGATAATCTGCGACGTCATTGGCGAGCGTATTCATAACCTGCAATGACGCATATGAAGTTGTGCTGAGCAATTCGGATAGCTGTTCAAATGGCCACCCGCGTCATCGACTGCTCCTTCGGGCTCTGCCTAAACTCATCGGTCTGTGAGCGTTTCTTCATCCTCGTATACAGAAGTCTCATTTGAGATCAAGTTTCTGAAACGACACTGGGTATTTGGCCCTGACAAACTCCCTTCGGTCCTTTTTGTGGATGGAACGTCAGTCTTAGTTAAAGACCTGACGGATGTGCTGTGGAAACTGTTGACGGGGTTTGGCTAACCTCCTTCACATTTTTCCAAAGAGCTTACGCACTTTTTGTGCAAATCATGGAGAGATTAGCCTGATTCCCATTGTGTCGAATTCGCCCGCAGCCATCGTACTTCGTAAATTAAGTAAAACGCATGAACATATCCATGAGGAATAAGCTGGGTTTATCTCCGGCTGAGGCCACATTGATCACATCTCCATACTTCTCCAATTCTTGGACAGGGTTAGGACCTCTGGCAGCATATCGTCGACCGTCGGCATCTCATGTGCAGTACACGGGATACTAGCGTGTGCTCTGTCAGACTGCGAAGATAATGACATGAAACTATTCCCTGGCACTTGGCTTCAATATATAGAATATACAGACGACATCCTCCTAATCTGCGAGGGCTCATAAGGAGCCCAGAACAGGTTAAAAGCTTCAGCTGATCAGTTTTGGCGTGGCTTTTGTATCTACAAAATTCAAGGTGCTGTTGCGAGATTAGCATGACTTCGACTGCTTCCACTCCTGGTGGCGTGCATTTAAGAGTATTCGGGGGGTTCGTATACATTAGGAACTGTATTAGCGCTGATGAGATCACAGAGCGAAAGCCCGGTTGGATGTTGTCAGACTGCACTATCTGTGACGTCGGTATGATCACAGACTTTCTGTGAAAGGCCGAGTACATAATGCCAACTTAAGAGCTGTCCTGTTGTAAGGCTACAGAACCTGTTCCATTCATATGGCGGATGCTCACACAGTATCCGTTTTTGAACATCGAAGTCTCAAAAGCATTAGCAGCGTGTGATGGGAACATCGTGTCAGAAATAACGAGGTTTGCCGACATGTCTTCCGAACGGATAAACTTAGTCGATCTTTGGACATTTTGATCTCGTCTCACATGCTTCGTTGGTTTGGCCATATTTTGCGAACGCTACCTCATCGCCTGCCACATTGTGCTTGCTTACTATCGGTGATTTAGGATAAAACCTGCAACCTGAATGCCAGTATATGATTTGAGTTTGAGGTATGAAGCCATTCATTGTGAAGCTTGCTCCAGTAGAGGGCTTCCAGCCTTCTGGCTAGGGTCCGGAGGATATTGAAAACTTTCGGCTGAGGACGCATTCTGATGTGACGAGGAAGAGACGTTAATGGCGCTTGCGTTTCGAGTCTCTGTGTGCATCGTCTTGATTTCTTCTTATTCCCCACACACTTTTCTTTCCTTCAATGTGTGCACCGTCTTTGTACATTCTTATATTTCTATACGTTTGTCACTCCATTTGATCTGCGCGGTAACAATATATATATATATATATGTATCTATATATGTGTGCACATATATAATTTGATTTATCGTCATACAGGTGAGCCTAGTAAACGTGCATCGACCGATTCCCATGGCTCTCAGTGTGATTGGTCATCGTGAACTAGGAAGCAGACTAGTTGCACTGCATGGTCGAACGACTAAAAGAGATGAAATGAACCTCCAAGTTGACGTATAGTAGAATTGTGTTTTTCGTGGTTATGTTGACCTTCTTTTCTGGGTTTTGACACCATATTTGAAAAATCTGTTTTCTTATCTGGAGCGACTGGTTCTGGAGCCTATGTTGATGTTGAAGTGTAACGGGGCTGCAATTCGAGATTTCTGCTCCTCTGCCCTTTTCAGATATGGCGGAGGGATTATCAGAACTGACGAAGTGTTTTAAGTTTGTTGAAACTTGGGAGAATACTTAGGGTTTGATGGTTATGAACGCCCATCCCTTTCTTCAAAAAGGAGACTCGTAGTCATTTTGACACCCGAAAGAACACTGCAGTTTCTGTCATGTCCATGTTATTCACTGGTCTCATTCTTTCGATTTATCAAACCGACCGAAAGTTGCGGAGGAAAGAACACTCAGGGAAGACAGACAAAAACGCAGGTAAGATTCTGATGCGACCGAAGGGCCCTCAGTTATATTTTTGCCCGGAACTTCGACACCTTTCTAGGCAACAGCCTGCTAGCAGCACTTTCAGAGATGGACGGTAGATACAATCAGTGATTTGCTTACACTTACAACACCTGGTTGTTCCATTTGACTTCTTTTCCCTATGGTAGTTTTCCATCAAAACTATTCCACATCATTATTGAGGTGAACGACAGCTCGAAGCACTATATCGTTTCATCAGGCTCACGATCATTATTAATACTTGAGTGGATGGACAGTCAGCTGGTTATCTAATCTATGGCTAACCGCACAAAGGAATATACGGAAAAAGTAATCCAGTTTCCGTCTTCGAAAAGCTAACTTGAGGTCCAGATTGTTGAATCAACAAAGAAAACGTCAATTACTAGCAATGTAAGGTTTGTCCATCGGTTAACATCAGGAAGGAAGCAGAAGTGATCATTGTCCTTTGCCACGCTTCAATCGCTTTCACTGTGATTTCATTTACCTTCCTTCTATCATTCTGCCTGTGCGATGAACCGTTCCAGCAATGGTAAGTGTTTGTTTGTCTGTCACAACGGGTATCTAAGATGACGAACCTACCGCTGGCAAACAATTTGACGGAAGTACAAGTTGTTTAAATAAGTTGTAGCGCTTTAAATCAAAGATTTTCTATTAGAAAAGGCAAATAACGACCTTATTTGCATTGCTTTGTCTATCACCGGTCAGTGTTCAGCACCCAGCGCGACATTGGCTACTGTGATTACCAGTCATTACAAAAGAACCCATGTTCAGTATTAAGCTTGCACCACTAAGGAATGTTTCGTAACAGATAGGAAGGTCCATTCGGCTTTCGATATTAGCTATCCGTCCGGGATGCTGTGATCAGTGTTTGATCTCGAATGTTACGGTTGCGAAAGAACCCGTTACCCATTAGTATCAATCTTACAATCAAAGGAGATGTTCTAAGATTTGGGTTGAAGGCGGTTCTTCACAACCTCTAATCAGCGCTGTGTTGTGTACTCACAAAATAAAAACCAGCAAGTAGTGTACTTGTTAACAGAAAGAGCTTTTCAAATACTGGCCTCATCTGTGGTTTCATTTCATTCAAATCGTCACGAATTATCGTGATTAATTCACTTTCTTACTCTGTCTCTTAGCATTATTCATTATTAACAACCATTTTTCATGAACTCTACGTTTTTATTCTCACCTCTGTGATTAAATACATTTTACTTTCGAAAACGATGGTGGCATTGTTGTGAGATTTCCATGTCAAGTTAACATCCGAGTCGGGATACTCCAAGGTACCACATATTGGTACATGTACTTGTGTGTGCCAGTGCGAATAAATGTGATCCAATACCGCGCGCTTACTCGTTGCTTATCTTCGCGTACTGGTCATTAGATTATATCGAGATGCTTTGTAGTTAACCATAGTGGGTTTTGATTTTCATATGCAGTTGATTTATTACGTAATTTAACCCTCTATATTCCGGCACCCTCAATCTGCTTGATATCATAACTGACCTTATTCTGTTCTACTACTGTGCATTGACTCACCGGCTATGTTGCTGTTCAATTCTACCTACTGGTCTTCTTACTAAACGCCTTAACGATTGACAAGTCTTAACATGGTGGAATGTCATCTTTGGTAATTCAGTTTGGTCTTATCTAACATTTCCCATTCTGTGATACGCAGTCCCACGAACGACTTTTCGGTTCTTCTCACACATCACACAGCGAATTTGTTTAGTGCACCTGTTACACAGATCTGTGGAAACTTTTGTGACTCACTGTTTGCCGGAACATGCATACAATAAGTCAGGTCTTTCTTATCTGCGCAACAAAGGATAGATAAGTGAAGCAAGATCATTACTGTACAGTTTGAAGGTTAACCAGCCACAGCAAGGCTTCCAGTTGAACGTCTTGTAAACTGCTATCCTGTTCTTTTCATTTGACTGACGTTTAATCTCGCGGATTTTGTTTGTAATTTATTGCCTGTTGGATTCACTTCGTTTGGTGTTCACTCATTCGACATCTCGTATCGTTCGTGACCCAACTGCTGTAGGTTTTTACCATATCCCGCAGCCGCGTTGAGGTACTCCCTTGAATGTTGAAAAAGTCGCATCTGCGACTTGGCCACCCACCACCTTTTTACCTCTTCTTTTCCAAGAGCCTGGTGCAGTAGTCTTGTTATCGGACGCTGTCGGAAAGAGACAGTCTTCTTGAAATGGTCACTTTTTCATTACCCAAAGTCGTGCCACTGAACTAGGTGAGACTGTTTCTTGTATAAACCACCTTTGAACGAAAACCACCTGGTCCGCTGTAGTTATGGCAGTCAATGTCTGCTGTCTTGCTGACGACCGACCGATGTTACTTCATTCATTATTGTCGGTATACTGCACGGCAATCAGAACGACGCTGACAATGAGATGTAAAAAGCTTTTTACGACATTAACAGAAGCAGAAGTAGACTTAAGTTTGTTCGCTCGAGAACGTTTGAACACATGTGAAAACATGAAGAAACTTATGCCGACATACGATTCTGAATAGTTACGATGCCTAAGATACCTTGCCGCTGTTCCATCGGTCAAGTACTTTCATGCTAGCGCATGTTAGGATCACTGACAGACTGGCGGCATTGAGAACGTCCTTCCAACTGAATCTTTGATTTTCGTGGGCAATATTCATCTCATTTCTCGGTCAGCTTTATTGTACAGTCGTAACCGTGTGTTGTGAATCCAGAAGGCGGACGACGCAAAGGCTGTTTCATTGGAGAAGCCAATACACTACTTAAGCCTCTCAACGGGACTAGAAACAAAAACACTCATTTGCACACCGCACTCTTCTGAGGACGCTCCAGTCGCTTTGGACACCATGTTTCAGTTCTTTCATGTGGCGACAGGCATTAAATGTCACTCTGCCTTCCAACGATCCTTCCCATATGTCTCCCGTATTTATCCCGCGATCATTTCGATCCATGCGGCTACTGAAGAGTGGTGTGAGTAGTATGGTGCGACCGTCTGTCCTCACTTCACTTGTTGACAGCAAATGGCCGTCACAGATGCTCTGATAAGTAAAAATTCCTTTTTACTTATCCGTACTGTCACCTCTCGGCTAGAGATTACTTTTTTTGGATGAAAGCGGGCTTTGAGAGTAATCCTGAGGAGAAGCCTACATTCATGGGGACCTACTGGGGATAAGCCTGAAAATCGGAGTGGTAACCGTAGGTCTTCAATAAGTTCTCTCATGTGTTCTGCATTTCTCGAAGAACTTTCTTTCTGAAATAGCAGTGCTTGAGGTGACGTTAAGCAAACTAAGATATCAGCGAGCAACATCGTACGAGTCTTTCTAAGGTAAACGAAATAACGTCATAAAGGCCATTTCTTTAGCAGATGACATTTTGCTTTCCTCGGTGACGTTCTAGGATTGCTAGGGCATATTATAAAAGGTTAATTACGAAATCTCGCGCATTAGTCCTTTCTCAGTTGGTTTTCGATAGAACCATGTTTTACATAATTTTGTCAATCACCGATTAACGAGTTTGCTCTTCTTTGGTTCAAAATTTCTAACCACTTCGATCCTGCGTAAACTTTCTATCTTTCGATGAATAAACAAAGGGATAAACACCATGATTTTCGTCGTGGTCATTGCCGCGCTGTTCCACTTTTCATACTTCGTCAAACACTGAGACTTGGACACCATTGCGGGTGATAGACGTTGGTTGTCTTCCTTTAACGTTCTGGCTTCATTCGATTCTGTTGACAACGGTGCTCTTAGGTTTTTTCTTTTGGAATAAATAATGTCTGAAGAGTCTGGTAGACTGGAAAAGCTGTTTACAAAGAGAGTTCGGGGCCAGTAATCTCTCCTGAAACTTTATCACATTTGCTTTTGGTCGACGGTGGTTTTCGACACAGTTGCTTATTGTTACTTCTGTTTATTGACTTGTTATAGATGATGCTGCGGAGGGGGAATATTGTAGTGGTTTTGAACATTTATCGAGTGACAAACTTCATCGTGTCAGTTTCACTGATGTCAGTTTTGTCTTCGGCACATGCTTCACTAGACTAACGTTTTCAGTTTCAATAACGGAGTATGCTTTATTTGCTCCCTCGCCCGCACAATACTGGTTCAAGCTTGAAAGAAATTTGATTCTGTAGGCATGCATGGCAATGGCGTGTTAGAAGTGGCGACCACTTCTATTTGCCTGGCTTTTATTAGGGTACGATTCTCTCCCCACACTTTATCCACGTGTCATCGTGATCGCGCGTTTTAGTCAGTTATGGAGGTGTATTTGTGTGAATCACACATCCCGTCTCCTAGCACATCCGGATGAGTAAGTACGCTGTAACCACGTTTAACGTACGTGGTGTCTATCCCAATGGCTACATATCCCACCGCGTAAATAATGGATTCTTTAACTTTCTCTTAATAACTGCTGTTCACGGTTAGCCAATGTACTTTGAATAATAATATTGTGTAGTCATTGATTACAACTGTTATTTTCCTAAGGCGTCAAGAAGCCATCTTTGTGTGCATAAAGCTTTCGGCTGTCTTTCCATTTTATCTCATTTGTTCAGTCGAGTTATTAATGCCTGTTTGCGCCTCTACTGAGTGTGCTATCCATCAGTTGCGTTCCCTGGTTGTTATTGAACAATTTCATTCGGCGGGTTGACATCACGTTGTAATGTTAGGCTTGGTGATTAATTTGTGGACTTGGTCATTCTTGATCTGGTGTGAAAAGTTTCGCGGCAAAATTTCATGTAATACTATTTAACTTGGTTATTTGGAACACAGACTGTCAGTCAGGTCGTGATACAAATAATTTTTGGCGGGATCATGGTCATAAGTTTTCGTTGATCCCTATTTAACCCAACCATTACACTAATGCTGTCTCTTAATTTCTGATATGACCACAAAACTGAATAAGTGATTTCTTCAATTAAAACAAGGCGTGGCCATTTGTAAAAATTTCAGAGTTTGGTTTATTATTATTGCTACTATTTTATTATTTCGGCCCATCGAGTAGAATCTCTGTCATTTTTTAAAGAAATGATCGAGTACAAATCTGAAACTTCCACTCTGGAAACACGTAAATTGCACCGTTAAACTGATTTAACATGTAGCTAAATCAGGCAACTCTCACACTTCAAAGACTAAAATGGCGTTTACCAGTCTGCACCACCTGTGGTGGTAGAAAAGTGTGAGCCTACAGTGAAAGTTCAGGTATACTGCGCAGTCTTACCTTCTATCTTGCTAGGTGATTGCAAAAATCAGTTCTACATTAATACAAGGGTTAAACAAATTAGCATTGAATGGCAGCCGCAGCTTACACCTAATCGTTGGTCATGGTAGGAACACCATGTGAGCAAGGGAAATTAAGGGATAGGACTACAGACCTGTCCTTACTTAAATCAGTCCCTTGATTCAGATTTTTGGTTTGTGTGTTAACTAAGCATCTGACACTTCTAACCCAATGTCAGCTTGTAACCACACCGTGACTTCTAAATAGTGACTTGGCTTTGAGGTGCGAGGCAACACAAACTGAGGTTTGTACTTGGTGACTCAATCCATCACTGTGGTTGGACAACTAATTATAGGAAGCACTCTTGGACGTGGCACAAAATCGTGATGTACGTATGAGAAATTCGTTTTGATTCGTTTTCCCGTCTTACTCGCTTCATTTTGCGTGGTATATTACCTACTCCTGTTTACAGTTATTTTCGTTGTGTATATTTTAGATACAATGATGTCGTAGTGCTCCCGGTTATCTGGGTGCAACCAACTATCCACGCCTTTTGCTGTAGGGTAATTATTGATTTGAAACTTACGGTGATTAGAAGCCCAAGTAGGGATACATTTTCTTATGGACGCTGCTTGTTCCAATATAATTTCACGCCGATTTGGGTTAGGGAGAATTTACAGTTCACTTCGGATTTTTGTTAACATGCAACACATGTATGTTATACGTGATGCAAACTGGAAGCAAGAAGGAACGTTTTTTCGTAGACATGTATCTGTTGCTTGTTGAGTTTTAAAACAGTAAATCACTTGTGAGACTTACTATGCCACTGACGTTGAGATTTGCAATTGAGCACGAAAGAACCTATCTGTCCTGTTGTTTGAAATATCAGCTGTTGCTGTCATAAAATTGAGGTAGTAATACTTAAAACATATATTATTCGTAGGCTGTATGATTTGCATTGGGCCAGCAGTAAACTGGCGAAAGTGAACTATGCTCGGAAACCTAATACCTTTTCTAGAAGTTCGATTGATGCAAAAATCAGGTAGTGGGTCGGATCCAAATGTAGTTGTTTAATTATGAATGTACTTCTTTTGTGACCTCATACTTCGAAGGTTTCAGCTGAAGGTGGTGTTAGCTCCGGCGAGGTAACACATTGTGTCAGAACCTTGACCAATTGTTTGTATTCCGCCCACATTATTGTCTACTGCTAAAACTTAAGTAGCTGCCATGTAGTTAAGTTGACTTGATCGACTTCCTAGCTGAGATCTTGTCCGTACTCAAAGGACTGTTCGAGGTTTTGTTGTTTCAAACTCTCAAAACTCGTACGAGTGCTGATGTTCTCAAGCTGTTCATGTTTTCTAGTACTCACCGAACACCCTCCAGTTAAGCGACGGATTACTACCAATTCAAAGCAAACCTCATGACGGGCGCATCTGAAAACTTGTCCATATGATCAACATTCGTACAGCATAGGACATCCACATGAAGTCGGTTTTTAGATGCCGTTGTCTTTGAAGGTTATTTCAATCATCAGCCATGAAAACCTTATGCACTCCACTGGGTGTGGTCAAGACTTCCTAATTATAGGGCTACTGAACACGCAACCAGGTACGCCGCTCGATGGTAACGCGCAAATTTGCGCGTACAGACATTAAAGTGTACACATCTGTGAGGGTACGTTGACGACACTTGTGATCATTGAGAGAAATTGGGTTGGGACGTTTGTAAAATAACCCAGTAGGATAGATTCTAGAATCGGATGCTTGAAACATTGGGTTTCCTTTAATAACTTTATCAGTACAGGAAGATGACATTTGTTGCGATATGTCAACATTTCGTTTACTCTCATCAGTGACAAACGTGAAAATGCAAGTTATATATAAAAGACACTTAGAAATAGACAAAGTATGGACACGCACACAATCATACCAATCTATTGTGTCATCACTACTACGGCAACCCTATGTGTTGCTTCAACCACTTTTGTGCACATAGCGCGGGCTGGTGAGTCCTAATCAACATAGCTTGAACAAAAGGTCAGTAGCTTTGGGTTCTTTTACCGTAACAGCATTTTGAATGATCTGAATTAGTCAACCTGATGACTTTTTATCATGGGGTGTCTGGCAATCAATGATGAAGGCTTCGAGCAACGGATTCTCTGGTCTGAGGTTGCTGTGTCGTGAGTTGTTTTAGCCGGTTCTGGACGTGCTCTGCTACTCGGTAAGAGGGCTGTTTGTTTGTCCTGTCTATGTAAATGTCATCGCAACCGCAAGTGAACTGGCAGACAACGTGAGGGACAAAATAGTCAGACAAATTACGTTCGCGATCGTGTAGAGCAAATCTGTTGGTGGTTTGATTCAAGCGTAATTGGGCGGCAGCATACGTACGGGTTAGAGCAGATTTCAAATTGTGCCTGATGTTTGCCAGATGATCTCGTTTGGACGACAAGAGAGAAATATATTTTCCTTTGAGATGTTTAGACTGTCTCATTATTCATCATGCTCTAGTTGTCTATGAACTTTTCATAATATCTGTCAGTCACTGATGTTTTTCTCAGCATCTCTCCCTCTGTTTACGGCTTATCAGGGGTGAAAATACGCCTGACCGCATGAAATATGGTTGTGGCGAAACTCCGCTTGTATGCTATCGGGACAAAGCTAGAGAACTAATGATATTGTCTGTCCATGTTGCTTTGTGACTGACCGATCGCTGTAATGTCCCATCCTCACGCTGGATGATGAGTACGTCCAAAAAGACTAAGCTGTCCTTTTGGGAGACAAGGAAGGGTTCGGCTGAATAGAGTTGAGAAGGTTAAAAAACAGCTCAAAATTATCAGCATACGTAAGATCAAAATATTATAAAAATACCGTTTTTTACAATAACGCTTTGGCAATATTATCTGGAACTTGCCGTTCCATCATTCTCAATTAGATGTCGGACTATTCATAGCCACTCCGTCTGTTTATCTTCAGGTAAGCACTGAAACTAGAATCTGTCGGTGGTCAGCAGTCATTTCCGGACTGTCTGGTCTATAAGATAGAACGGGTTCTCCAAGCCACCGTCTGTCATAAAACCACAAACGTATGTAATATTTCTAGTTATAAATCGCCTCACCCTGAACAGGATTACGGTAGCACTGCAAGATAGCAATCGCAAGATCGTACAGAAAAAGGCACTGGTCAAGTTAATGAACACGCTTTGCCTTAAAGATTTTCTTATAAAATTAGAACGATTACTTAATCCAACATCAAAAGCATCACGAAAATGAGAAGAGAATGCCGTTATTCCATTCAAGGGGGACGTCAGAGACTGTTCTTAGGGTCTAATAAAAGTGGGCATCAAGAAGGGTTTGTGAGAGGGTACGACAATGCGTAGATTCTTGTTCCACCCTAAGGACCCTTTGTCTTTAGAGGGGATTATTAGCCGTATCCATAGAATACAATGTAAGGATTGCTCGCAAGTTCATATATTGGGCAGAGAGCAATTCCACGGTGACTCTAACCGCAAAATATTAGTGTAGGTAAGTCTCTGTTGAAAACACGTGTGTTCGTTGTCTCGTGTTTTGCTTTTTTCGTCCACCTCTTTATCAGACTCTGGAAACGTTGGTCCAACGTCACGTGCATGGTGAAGACGTGACCGCATACGCCTATGAACTGATTAATTCAGAAGTATTGGCTGGCGCTACTTTCCGGAAAGAACTTCGTGAACAACTTAGCGATGATGAAGCTATCATGGAGGACGGTTAGACTGATGCACCATTGCAGACGGATTTTCCAAACGTTTGTCCAGGCCGTAGTACTGATGGATACGGCCGAAAGCGGGAAACGGTGATATGGTGAAGCTGTGGCTGCTTAATTCCGTTCAGGTCGAGCGTTTTTTGTACTTGTACACAGAGTTCTTATAATAACGTTTCACCGAAGCCATTACCAACGAGTACCGCTTTCTGCTGTCCATGCATGCCTTATGGCATGTATTCCTTGTATTGCAATGTAGGTGTTTTCCTACTTTTCAAACAAGTTATCTAGGTACTTTTTTTCACTGACTACAGATCAGTTTGCGCCGTATTTCACAAGTGGATTTCGTACTTTTCTCTATCTGGCTAAAAGACTGCTTTTCCAGTCGTTTTACAGTTAGATTTTTTGGATGCTCTACAGCTTAGTTGTTTTCTTTCATAATTCAGCATTATCAACATGCCAAATTTTAAAACGTTAGTTCGCTTTCAACTCCGAGTTGGTAAGCTCTTTATTTTAGTGGGTTGTATGTTCTGGAACGACCAGTGTGTGCAACCCATTGACGCAATACCATAGAAGTTTATCTGTTTTCGGATTACTTAGAACCCATGTGGATTCAACGTTACCTTTCTCGTTCAGGGTCTGGTGTAATTTTCTCAAAGTTGTTTCCAATGTGAGTGGGTTGTTCAAACCTCCATGTGGAGTCTTTAATTTGACATAGTTGTCGTCTGTGTCAACTTATCTGTTTTCCTTTTGATTTCGGGTTTTCGCAGTGAGATTTCACTGATCTTTTCAGATCTTTCAACAAAGTCCAAACTACTCACCCCAATATTAAATTTGAGACTCACCAATTCGCCACGTGATTTCTCATTGCTGGCCTTTGTTTTATTCTGAAACCGTACACTTATATTTCCAACTCTCCCCGCCTATGGTTCATCATATTCGTCCACTCGATTGGTTCGTGCCAATCTCTCTGTGAAAACGTTGACCCAATAATTTCGGTCTCTATTTATTCAGCACTAAAGCTGTCGTCAAATACTTCCTTTCGGTAGTCGAATATTCCTGTTCTGCCTAAGTCGGGACCTTGCTCGCATGTTGGATAGCTCATTTTCATCGCTTGAGATTCGTTCAAGTACTTCGATTGATGATATCCGTAGACACCGTAAGCGTCTTGGTAAGCCTGACATCAGCTGTTAGCCATTTACTCATCCTGAAGACAGTGTGAAATCGGTAGTAGGCACCTGTAGCGTCGTTGCGTTGAACATATACAACTTATAGGAATGAAACGTTCCGGTTTCTGGATATCAAGACCAAACTTAAGATTTTCACTCGGTAGAAGACGGATGATTTATCAGAGTTTTTTCAGATTTTTACTTTTAACAGAAACCTGCCAGATTCGTCGAACTATCAGTCTCTACTAAATACATCTAGTGTTTTGGGCCAAGGAAGCGAATGACAAAATAATTGTTTAATCCTAAAGTACCAACACCACCTTAGACAAAAACATCCTTTTGCTCATGACTAATTTCTGGGTTCACGGTTGTCACTGCCATGTTCATGCATGCAGAAAGCACCAATTCTTGTCTGAGTGGATTACAGTGTTTCTTTTTGTATTTTCACTGGGTTACTCCAATACCGAAATGCGTGCCTTCATTTGACTACTGAAGAATACTGTAGTGCAATTGTTCACCTTTGTTACACCAGAAGATGTATGGGTTCAATCCAGGTGGGTAATCAATCCATTAAAGTTGATCCACAAAAAGTCTTATAATATTGGAGAAAGCAATATTGTTAGCTTTGTTGGTAAGTGATTATGCAACGGATTTACACATAAGCCTAAACAAGCTACCAAAGTATCACCTACTATTCTCAAACGAAAGGTTTTTGTACGATTGCACTTCAAAACTAACATTACCACAGAATTGTTAAGAAAGTGTTTGATATCGTCAATTGTAGACGTCTTTACTTTTGTCCAATTAATCCCTCCTTCCTCTACCATTCTCTTTGCTCGCCAAATCACATTGTGGTTACAAATTCACATGGGGAGATGTGACTACCCATGTAGGTGGATTGTCAAAACTTTCGCACTCCCAGTTCACCTAGCACATCCCAGTGTAGAACAAACATTGTTGGTGGTGAGAGTAGAGTGTGAATTCGGTGACAGATTTCAGACAGCCAGTATCTTCAATTGCTCATCGTTTCCAAATAAACTTGAATGAAGCGTTACATGTCCAAAAAAAAGAACCAGTGTCTGTTGCAGCTTAAATCGATGGTAACGGCCAACGAACGATGTCCTCCCCTGCACGTACCGAAAGACCCTCCATCCTGGTAACACTTGGACCTTGGGGTATGCGTAATGGGATTTTGGATCCGTGTATTCAATTTTGTCATCTCTCCTGCAATGTTCATCCCTTTTGTTGCAGTGAAGTGATCATGGTAGACAAGTCATTCGCTTTAACTATCCTAAGTTCTGTTTCGGAAATTTTCGAGGGACTCGCATATTTTGATGCCTGTGCACACATATTGTTAGTACTTTTTATTGAGGCACCTAAACAAGAATTCCACATGACAGGAATCACTTGGGGTGCATCCGGAACTACACGTCATGCAACTGGATCTTGCCTTAGGATCTGACTGATTCCACAACCACTACTAATGCATGAGTTGCCCGTTGAGAATGGAACAGTTTTGATAGTTTATTGTAAACCTGTTTCGGAAAATTATATGGTTAAATAGTTTTAGATAGCTGGATAACAGACACTAGTGTTAAATTCGGGACCAAGTTTCACAACGAAAGAATGTATGTTCACGTTTAGTCTCACAATTTATTTTATACCACACATTAGAGTGAATTCAGGTGACTAAAACCATTTGATTTTGCAGACGCTGCTGCATATCAAGTCATACTCGGTTATCAACGAAATTTCTGAATTAGAGTCGTCCACACTGCAGAGAATGCTTTCTTTTTATCAACATAGTTATGCCACAACCAAATAATACTCGTTTGACTGGCTGAAGCTGAGTAGGACACTTACTATGGAAGATTTTCGCTGTTAAATAACAACCGGCAATTCTAAAATACGGAACACAGGTGGTGAGCGTAGGAACGGTGTCCCTCGTTCCGTTCTCCTGAGAAAATGCTATTTAACCATCAGGTAATAATTGATTATAATTTTTTGGATGACTGGAGAAAGCTTGCGGTTGCAAGTAGTGAGGAAGTTTTGCCCAACATTTGTTTTGCACTGTTTCCTGGAGCCAAATTTACGAACACCTATGTGGGCTGTTATTGCACCCCATGTTTACCAGTAATGGTTTGAGCGGAACATCCACTAAGTGAACAGCAAATTTCTGATAGCTGTAGATCAACGCGTAAACACCCAGGATAGTCTGTGTTCCAATGAGTGAACTGTTATTTTTAACATTAGTCGAAATAAATAAACAAAATGAAAAAATCTTGGAGGCAGATGGAAGGAATTAAGTAAATTCTGAAAACGCGGTGGTCCGTAGGAGTTGTCTATTTTTCGTTTAGGAACCTATTGAATAGTCGTTCAACGCTTAGT
This sequence comes from Paragonimus westermani, assembly GCA_008508345.1. Lineage (NCBI taxonomy): Eukaryota > Metazoa > Platyhelminthes > Trematoda > Plagiorchiida > Troglotrematidae > Paragonimus > Paragonimus westermani. Next base: position 169,410 of record QNGE01000843.1, read on the forward strand.
AAATGTAAGGATATTGACAGACATTAGTACTGCGAATAACTCATCTAACTTCGTTGGAATGATGCCGTATGAAGAAATGCTTTCGACAATTTTCTTAAAATCTTCGCACCTGATGTGAGGTCTTTGGCACGGTGGTCAACATGATTTCCTTATTGTGGTATCACCGGAGTTGTAGTCTCCGCCCTGGCGAAGATGTGCATTAATGGCGAGTTCTAACAAGAGCAGAACTTGTGTTTGGTGCATACTTTCGAAAGAGGTTGGTTAGAAAATTTTTTTGAATACAAAAGACAATCAGGTGCGAATGATGTCCAACTTGATACCCCTGGCAATCTGTTAATAAAATAATCGCCATCCTATTCACGTAATACACAGCTACAAGAAAAACAACAAATATAAATGGTATGCTAGTTAAAAATAAGTAAAACCATGTGAATGCAAGAAAACAGGCTTGAAGATGTTGCTTATCAAGGTATGCATAAATCCATCAGAAACTACCGATCAATACACAGAGGTGGTCTTCATCTTTAAACTGATGCGTCTTCTCTGCTTCACAGTAATCAAGTGCACTTCTGCCGGGTCATCATTAGGAATTGAAACAACTGGATTTTATACCATGTGTCGCGCTCATTTTTCATGATGTGTTCTCATTGAGCCAATCAATTTTACTGTACATATTAATTACTGGGACAGAGAAACATTTGATAGAACAAGCAGGTACTCTGGACAATGTCCCCACTTCCGCAAATTCTCAGTTTTGCCACATAAGTACGGTCAGAGCTTTGTTTAACCGTGCAAGACGTATTTATATAAATGCTAGGCTTAAACAAGCTTAGGTATGCCACTCTGAACAACAATGATTGCACACATAGGTTTATCAGAAAACATTGCGCAAACAGGAAAACTTGGGAATTAAATGTTGCAACAACAAAGCTATTCGCTTATCTTTGCTTACCTCACAAAGGTGATAGCTTACTCCTAATGATGAGTGGACGCTTAAATGCTGCTTTCTCAAGAGTTTAACACGCTGTAGCGCTGGTCTTTGTTGGCTTAGTCAGGTAGCTTCCAGATCACAATGTCGAAGATAAACTGCAATTTTCCGCCACTTGTAACTTACGGTCAGTACAACAAGGTATAACGATTCCAAGTAGAGAACTTCATTAGTTAAGATGAATGCCCAGGTGTTTTTTCACTTACGTTGGATTATTTACATCAAAGGTTATACGAAAGTATGTGAGGTGGTTACTGAATTAAATTGGAATATGCGGTCAGAAGCAACTCGCAACCTCACTATGTTTATGCACGGTGAGATTATTTTGTTATCACTTCCGTCGACTAAGGGTAAGTTCAAGAGGAACGATCCAATGCATACAAAGATCGCCAGATCTCATCATGCCTGACTTTTCTTCCCAAGTTATGTTGGGCATAATTGTTTACTCAGAAATGATTTAGAATTGGCCACAAAAAGTTATTTTGAAGGGCCGCATTTTATTTAGTTGAGTTTCCGTCGTCTCATAGAAGTCTTCCACAAGGGCTGTCTGGTACCAAACACCCCTGCGACTGTCAGTGTTTCCTGTGCAGGCTGAAACACGAACTCACTACATTAGGCGATTCTCAGACCCGTCGCCACCATCGCTTGATTGATTAGGACATGCTTGTCTAGTCTGATTTCATCGGGTTTGAAAAGCATCCTACAACTTAGCAATACCGATCCGTTCGTTTGATTGGAACAATGTGTGGGACCACTCAGTGACCCTTAGTATGTTACAACTCACAATAACAATAAAAATAAGCGATAAACGACCTTCAGCCTACGTGTTAGTAGTGAAGCCGGTTAGCATTGCCTACTCTTCAGAATTGTGTTGAAATCACACACTAAATACTTCATGTGAATGAGTGTTATTTCATCATGATCATCGTCATCATCATCGCAGACAGCAATACATCAGTAGTTCACACTAATGCTTAACTGCCACACAACCATGAAGAAAAAGCAAACCCTATATAGGAAGGGAGAGAAGAAAAAAAGCAGGGGACGGGAAGGGACCTAACTACTGAAAATGTCTACGTGCATATTCAAACATTCAACATCAAGATGCCTACACCCTGCAAACAAACAACCGAGCTGCAAGCGAGAGTAAGGCGTAGTCAGCGAGACGGCTTCCTTACGGCTTTCACTGCCCCGCGCCATTAAATGCACTCACCTCACAGACAACTCGGACAAACAACGACAACATTTACGCCACTAAGCTCGATTAGCCGCCATCTCACCTAGAGTCTCCAGCCACCGACTCTGTGGGTCGCGAGAGCCCCAGCTCGGGAGACGAACTCGATCTACACTGGCCAAACCCTTGGTGAACGACTTCATTTCCCTACGCCAGGTCATTATCTGTCCACGTCGCACCTTACACCAGTCGGTCGCAGTGTCAGCGAACAGTGCTCA
>QNGE01000843.1:174124-218023 GCA_008508345.1 Paragonimus westermani
AGAGTACGAACGTTGAAGGCACCTATATTAATTTGCGTTCTAGGTCGAAGTACAGGACGAGGGAGGTCTGAGACCGAATGGCGAGAGCTGGGACTTATCGGCACAGTGTTACTATGATTGATTATATCTGCTGTGGGACCTGCAGAGAAGTTATCAGAATTGGGGTTCGGGAGGGGCCTGAGAGCTAAATTTGATAGGACAGTGGGGGAGGGGTCAGCAGTAGCATGTTTCCGCCTATTCCCCCTGCTGTATGCAGCAGATAGGGCTATTCGGTTTATACTGCGAGACGGCCGATGCAGTATGGGATTGTTTATGTTGTGAGTATTCATGGTTGTGTGTGGGCTGAGATACTGCCAGGACGCCCAAACCTAGACAGGAAAACGATTAGGGTTCTCAACCAAAGCCTTTGGCTCAAAAGCCTGTACCGCAAGGCAGCGGGTGGGTGGCGGTGTGCCAGAAATGGTACGTTTTTCAGGAAGAGATGCCAATCACCTTCCAACCCCCAACCTGGAGGAACAGGAGACTTTGGTTTGTCAGACCTCTACCTGTTTTCCTGCCTGGTATGAGTAAGTCGATCTAGTTTAGCCCAAAAGGTCATCGAGATGTGTAAGCCGTCACACCACGTCAAGGTCCAGTCCCACTGTGTTATTTCATGGCTCGAAAATTCATTTGGTACCAATTGTTGTAGCCATGTACTGAACTAATGAGAGTCCATGAACTTTGTAGTCTCCGAGCTAATTACTTTTCAATACAGTCACTCAGGTTTAATTGATAGGGAGCTGAGAGAGAGAGAGAAAATGACAAAAAATTCAATTGTGCTGTTCAATTTGGTAGGTGCTGCTAGGTTTCTTCAAGGGAGAATTATTGGCCTCATCATAGACAGGTATCACTAGCATCTCTGCTGCATATGTTCAACCTGTTGAACTAAGAAGCGTTTTGTGAGTCCGAAATCCTACGGTTGAACCGAATTAAGATTTAGTGTCCAACATACTTTAAGGAATTCTGGATGTCACCAGCGTCACGAACAACAGCAATAAACCGGTAGTTCGCATTGGTGTTCTAGTGCCGTAAAACCAAGAGAAGTAAAAAGCAAGTTCTTGATGAGAAAATGAGAACAGGTGGAAGGAAACTAATTGCTAGAGATAATTATGATTAGACTAAGGCACTCGATCTCAATGTTCCTTTGCTGTGCTAAACGACAACTATGATGTGAAAATAAAGCCTTATCAAACTTCTTACGACCACAACTTCTCCACGATATTAGGTTCACTTACTTCGCAGGTAAAGACAAACGACGACGATACTTACTCCAGTGAGCCTTACTGAGTGGCACCTCACTTGAAGTATTCAACCACCGAACCCGTGATTTGCGAGGGTATCAGCTGCGAAATATGCTCAGTATATCGAACGACCCGCTGGAATCTTTGATAGATGGATTAAACATCTAAATGTGTGCATGCTTAATAACTGAACAGAGAACCCCGCTTGACTCTCACTATTAACTAGCCACTTCCTAATCTCCTTGCCATTGAGTCCTTGAACGATTAGTCATACCTGAGTGTTTAGATTCTCAAATACCTTCGATTACGGTATGATCAACGGTGCAGTTGTATCCAACCTTGAATCCGAAGTTCCTTATCTCTCTGAGAGATTACATACACTACGGACGTATACGGCTACCAGTCCAAACCAGGTCAGGGACCATAATGAGTGTACTCAGGTCATTCTGAATGCAGTGCTACAAGTGAAAATATTAAGAAAAACAGTTAGTGATTAGTTTGCACTTTAGGTGTTTGTATGATACCGGAGAAGGTATGTTTAACTTTTACTCAGAGAAGTTGTAGAATGTAACCAGTACTCGTCACGTTACTCTGTTCGGTGGTTCTCGATCTATTTGAAAACACTGGCAATAACATCTAATTGTGTTCACGTTCATACGTGGATTTCCAGATGCAGTTATATCGGTCGTAAGTTGGCTGGAAATAAGGTTAACTTAAGTGGTCTTCCAGTGTGTCACATTCAGGAAATCTTCCTCTTCAGGTTTCATGCAAACTGTGCATGTTGTTCTGGTGAAGAAGGTTACGGCTGGAGCAAGTGGTCATATTGCGCTGATTGATCATCTCGGACTTGTGAGCTTCAATCAAATTTGCTTAACTTCACTGATCTTCCGATCCAGACAAAGTAAGCTTTACATATTAATTGCATTTCCCACATAGTGTGTAACTTTGAGATAATCGTTTTATTATGAACTGGCTTTAGAGTAGTGAAAGAGTATTTTTGGCTGGTTGCAAGCAAAGGAAGCAATCAATGCTCGTGATGTGTCAGCGTATTCCCTAAAACTTGACAAGGGATTTTGAGCGGACCACTCAAAAGGCGCCCTTCGTAAAGTGTTTGTCATGACACCGTTCTGAGCGCTGATCATTCGCGCAAATGTCAGAGAGCTACTTAGAAATGTAAGTGAAACGGAACCCAGATAGATCTATGATTGGAGTTCATACATACTGTCAACTTCACACTACTATATCATATATCATGGCAGCTGAACTGTTTGCACAGACCACTTAGAAACACAAAGGGACGGATTATTGGCTTTAACCTGTAGCACTTTACCTACCTACAAGACATTTTTCATCGAGGCATTTGAGATGTCTACTCTGTGGCTCAAGAAACAGTGAACGCGAACTTCGTTCTTGGGAGACCTTTTGAGTCGGTAAGCAATTTAAGGTGTTTGCTGAGTAGAGCAGCTAGAAGCAAAAATGATCCTTAAGTAACCTTTGGATTGACATGCATTTCACGTTAAGACGTCTGTGTTTGTGCACACCATTGTGAATGCTGGTACCTTTCCGGTCGCCGGGCAGAAAAATCACACAAACATTACCGTCCAGCAACATCCTTCGGTTTAAAAACCATGGACACATCAGACTAAACACACCAAAGAATTGAATTTCGTCTGTTAAAATCCACCTCGAACCAAATTAATTGTAGATAAATGAAACAGTGCACATGTTACTCGCAAAAAAGACGAACATAATTCAATTCAGTGGCATTCATATCTGCGTACACTTGCGTGTTATAATTCATCCCGAATTTGCATGGGATGGAGCTCAGTTGTATGCGACTGCACGACAGTTAAGTTACTCCAAACAAACGATGGCTAATCAGTTAGAGAACAGAAAAACAAATTTGATTACTTTATACAATCAAATGTGCTTCATCAAACTAAATCCGACTACTTGTCAACCGCGACTAGAAATCAACAAACGTCGATAATTGTCGACGATGTTGGCTGTTGTTTGCATACAAACACCTGGTCTGCTGGTCCAATATAGTGGGGAGGATCGAGCGCGATTAAAACGCACCGGTGGTCTAGTTTCGTGCGTCCATACTGCAGACAACCCTGTATTCATTACAGTTTAATGGCGAAAGTTGACAAGGCTAAACGTCACTACGCCTACCAAACGGTAAGCGTACTAGACTATGATGACATACGTTCCTAGGTGAGTAATAATCACTAGGTGCTCATCTCATACAAACGGTTCTTCGTCAAGGATTAACCCCATTAAAAACCCGGTAACCGTACTAACCTACTGCGACTCCACAACAATGAAATAGCACCTACTTAATCCCAGTACGATATCACTGACTCTGTCCATGGCATCCGATTTCATCCTGCACGTAACAGGTCAGGCCATATAGTGACTTTGGTTCACTTGACCCCCTGTATTGTGTGTCACTACTATCACTGGCAGGATCTGCTCCTATTTTTCGCCACTTTTAATTGCCCAACTTCCACGCTTCCAGTCAAGTGAGTTTGCCTGAGCTCGTAGGTCATCTTCTTTAGTGTGGATCACTGTGGTTATGATAAGACACGATTGAAAATCCCATGCACTGGCAGTATATCTAATTAAAACTACTATTTTGTTGTTGTTGAGAGAAAAACGTTAGTTGTTTGTAAATTTATGGAACGAGTAACGATATCGCAGCGGACGGCGGGATCCCCGTAAAAAGAATTAAGGACTTTTAGGTTTCTGCAGTATTGAAAATGGCACAGAGGGTTTACCGATTTAACTGATGCAGTAAAACAACACTACTCATAAAAATGATAAAAATTCGATATGAATTAAACATTTGTTTGAGTGAACACAACCAATGAACCGGAAGACACAAAGGCAGATGTTTTCAGTAGACATGAAGTGACCTGAGGACTAATTTCAAAGTATTTTTTCTGCACCGAAGTATTGGTTTCAAGTCTCCAGAGTTCGAATAAACTGTAGAAACTAAGATTGCGACCCATCGTTGTTGTTTTGGGAAGGGGTCTGAAATCATACGCCTATCCAACTGGGTGATTGGTTTCTTTACGATTGGTGTACAAGCACCGAATTAGCATGTACCACCCTCTCTAGTGGCGGGTCTAGAGGACGGTGGCTATCAGGTGTTTCGGAAAGGTGATACGCTGGTCATTGTGTTAACCTTAATCTTATAGTCCTACAGGTGTGGTTTAAGAAGATATTTGGAGCAAGGAAACTGTATACTGTTACACATTAAAGTGAAGTAACTTCAATAAGGCCGAAAAATACAAGACCATCTATAAAAGAATTCACTATAAGATTTCCGTTCAAAGATGGTATGTTAGAGACACCTGGTTAAGTAGTCACAATGAAACAGACGTGAATTCACCTTCAAAATTCACAAGGATTTCTTTACTGCATATCAATATGTTTGTGTCTTCAGTTACTCAGAACAAACCTATGATTGGTTTGGAGAACATGTGAGACCAAATACACACCTTTGAATTCACACACCAAACATGACACTGAAAAAGATTGTACACGATCGATCGTCAAGACTATTCTAGGCATACTATCTGACTGTCACAAACAAACCATCACATATGTGTAGATCGATTCATCACACAAACAACCAGAATCTGCTACGTCCATACAGCTTCAATTCTGCTAGATCAAAACACGCTTGTGTTCAGGTGCAGTTTTAACTTGCTCAATGGAAACGATGGCCAAAAGCATTTGCTTATGACGGACTGTTGATATATTGCTTCACTGGAAGGTTAAAAGTTGGAGATATTAACTGTTGAAGGGAGAACTGCGGATTCACAGACAGCTCGTTACAAGAAGCGTGGGAATGTCAAACTTCAGTGTGAAAGTGACTGACCTAAAGTGAAAGCATCCGGCCACTTGTCATGCGCTAATTCAGCCTTTCATTATGATAACTCAAAAGGTACTTCGCCTTGTATGTCCAAACAACTCCACTCTATTTTTTACTATGCCATGAACGGCTCTTCATTGCCCTGTTAATTCTTGTTCTGAACCCATCCGTCAGAAGGGGCACTTACTGGGTAGGCGGCGTTGAAAAGTTAATGAGTGTGTTGAACCGTTACTACCACCCTCCCGGAGAATACAATGGGAAGCGAGAAGATTCAAGATACCGGTCATCAGAAGTCTTTTTGCTGGTGGTTACTTTCAGTTGAATACATTCACGAAAAGTTTGGAAATGCCATCGTTTGTGAACTGTGTTATCCACTGTTTTCAAAGTTGATCTGCCATCACTTACCAAATTGTTCACTCACACGCCATATGTCAAGGGCGTGCCGGAAGCGATTGTGCTTAGTCATCAGCGCCCTCAGATAAAACGTCCACCGAAGTGTCGACGTGTTCCAGTCTTACTGAAAGTGGATTATGAAAAATGGACCGTGTCTGAATTTGGTAAGAACATTTTGGTCTGTGTGTTAGACTGACCGCGCCGGTGTGAATGAAAGTTGAACACAGTCTGTGCGATCGAACGGTTATTGTCCAATCACTATTTGTTTATGGATTTGCCAAATCGAGGAAGATTTTTCGGCTGTGTATTTAAGGAGCGGTTGTACTGTACCTGAGACACCACAGTAAGTGCTCCAGCTCAGAGCTAAGATACACACTGAAGAAGCAGAGGCATATTAACACATCATTTATTGAGTTCCGCTCTGTGACCAAGCCCAAGGTCGTTTGTTGATCCCGGGATAGAGAAGATACGTTCCCACTATCCACATCCCCTATTTTCCTCACCAATCAGACATTTGATTTCCATACCCTATGTACCCCTTTTTATTCGACTAATTTGTCGCCAGCCGTCTGCGGCACAGAGCAACTATTCTTGACCTGGTTTACACGCGTAAAGGTTCATCTCTGATCTTGCTGGCTCTGCTCGAAACCGATAGATTTTGTTGAAGGAGACTATCGTCCTGAACGATTAAGATTTACCTATTGTAATTATCGATGCATTTCCTCAATTGCAGGGCAGAAATATGTAGGTTCAATCTTGCTTTCAATTTTTTGGGACCGGTTTACAAACAGCGTTTAACTCAACGATCAGACGTGGATCGTTACAAACTGTTTCTGGTGGCCCTGGTAGTATTAACAATATTGAAGTTTATAGTGTAGGGGCTCTCAAGAGTGCATAAATAAGGGTTCATGAACCACAAGATTAACCCAAAACGCTAAGAAAGCGTTAATAGTTTGAATTCCGTGAAGTGTAGGCAACCGAACGTCAAGTTCTGAAGTGCCATAGATATTACTGGTTGACTCTTGTTGAGTGTTATTTGTTAGCTGTTGTTTCACGTTTTCGGTAAGTAATACCTCATTTGCATCCATTTCGACTTGTCCATTCTTATTCTGATAAAGGCAAATTTTTCTAATCTGTTACATGCTTGCGATGTGTTCTTGGGGGTAATTTGTGTTTTCTGTTGATCATATTCACATTCAGCATAACATCTTTGCTCTACAGGTTACTAAATATGAAGGACGTCGTCACAAATTTACAAGCTTTGCCAATAGTGTTTCAGTAGAAAGTGCACCGATACTCACATCTGTTGTATGATTTGCAATCGAAGAAACGTGGCATAGTTGATTGACAAGCCAGACATTGGTACATTTCGCTGTTTCCAGATAAATAAGCCGGTGGGCATAATGTACTGTGAGTTTCATTTCTGAATCTGTCTATACTGACTACCAACAAATGTCAACTAAATTGAGGTAACTTTAATTTATTAATCACTTAGAAAAATATGTTCGGCAATATTTCTATTTTACCACAGTCACTGCCAGCACACAGACGTTGCCAATTAACTGAAATCACCGTGTTAGGAGAATTTGTCTGTTTGTACACAAATTACAGCTATCGCACAGTCACACATCCCTCATGTGGCAAGATGAATTAGTGGCAATGACAAAAATGAAATGCGGATTTGTTAAATAAATGATGGTATCTACAGGTCTTTCTAATTTGGGCTGAATATGCACTTTACGGCTTTCAATCAGTTTATTGCAATTTGCGAGAACGCTTGATTGCATAAAATTTGTTGGATAAAGGAACATAAATCCAGCCTGATCGAGTGTCCACATCATACGGAAGTGAAAGTTTGAAAGTGTGCAACTAGCGAAAGAAATGGATGACAAACAAAACAGACCGATCTAATAGACGATCGTCAAAAGCCGAAAAATTTTAAAACACTGTTTTCCTAATTCATTTCAGACACAGTATTTAACAATATGAAGTTTCATGATTTGTCCGGTAACATTCTGTCGAATAGATACTAATCCCTTCGGTAGACAACTTCGTCATTAAACTATCAAAACAAACCTATCACTAGCTGCAGAATGAGAATGATATACATTCAAAAATTGTAGGAATCTCAGTGAGACCGTTTGGCGGTATTGTGTTGATTATGTAGGCGTTCGGCCAGCTGTGGAATATGTTAAGTTATTCGATAACATGCTTTTCTTTCCAGACTATCACCTTAGTTGGCAGGAAAGCGTATTTGAGTTCGAATATGTAAGTTAATGAGGCCTGAGGCATTTGAAATGCTACTGTGACGTCAACCTGCTCTGTCACATTCGTTTCAGTTTCATATCAATTAGGATAGCAACTTGTTGCGCACCGAACTAGTAGGAAGAAGAGATTTAACTAATATTGAGGTTGACGACCAGTGATTGTGAAAACATACGACGATACAAAATAACAGGTTGAGCGATTCTGAAGAAAACAACTGGAACGCTAACTCACGGTTCTAGGCGGTAGGCGAGGTAGCGAAGATGTGTTAAAACGAAACACTCAAACTCTTTGGCATAAAGTAGCTACGTAGTTTTTCATGAACGGTTACGGAACCAAAGCAAAGAGTGAAGGATTAGTTGAAGGTATTGCGGAGCTGTGAAGCTACACTGGAGAAGCTGAATCCCATATCACGGAAGAAAGTGCGGATCGTTGTGGTCTCATAGTTGAGGGTCGTGTACCAGACGGTGTGCAAATTGAGCTTCTCAAATGTCACTGGTTGAAAATATAAGCAACGAAGTGATACAGAAACTACACATTTGGATTTCACTGAACAAATGTGCCTCTCACAAATAGTAGGTTTATTCTTATAAAGTTTATTTTTCTACGTTAACTACAACCAATCTGTTGTGTTCAATGAACACCGAAATTTCGCATACTTTCAAATCATGAAAGGGAGTTTTTTAGACACATTCAGCGTAATAACCTTATGAATTGGAACACGAGGTTCGCAAAAACGTACAAATAAATTTTCGGTGGTGATTAGTTGAATTGAACCAGGAGATGAATCCGAAGATGAACGCACGCAACAGTCGATAGCCAACTTGAATTAATCGGCCCTTTAAAAGCAGATCAACTGGTCTCATTTTTTGTCAGCACGCACCACATTTATATGAGGTCCTTCTTCAAGACCTGATGTTGACCGTAATGAAACGAACAGACATGAAGCAAATCGATCAAGAACCTCAGTATTGTTACGGAACAATATGTCTGGTTTCACTAACTATTGACCATGACTCAGCAAAGTTCGGTTTTCCATGATTCCTTTAGGTGGTTGTTGAAACGAAGTCATCGTGAACCCATAACCTGGTCGAAATAAACAACATACTAGTTGATTGTGACAGCTGCTGATGCGTTCAACTGTTATGCATCAAGTCTCTGTCTACAGTTCAGGAAAACTTCGGAAATTTATAATATACCATAGTGAACCTACGAAGGGCATTCGCATTAGACTGTTTCCGTGGCAGAGAATGACAATACACGAGCAATAAACTATGCAACACAAGATTTCCTCAATTTCACTTACGTACAACATGAGCATAAGATAATTCATGTTTTTTTATCCATTAACGCTTCAGCCTATTAAGGAATACGGGGAGAAATGAGATCTGGATATTTGGGCAACACAAAAAGAGTACGGATAAAAAAATCCGTAGAAAGAAAGACTTTTAGTTCCTCAATTTGGTACGCATTGAAAAGAAGTGCCAGCGAAATACGAAAATGATTACCGTGAATGCGGATGAAGAACAGCCTTAACACGAAATCATATTAGTACACATGCTTGTTGTGATGACCAGGATCAATCGTGTTATGCCAGGAATTGATCCAAACTGCTTGACTTGAACTACCGGCTACTGTACGAAAGATTAGATTCATTCAGATAGATGCGAATCTTGTGGGATTTGAAACAATCAGTGGTACGCGAACGAAATAACCATTTAAGTTCGTATTAAGGATCACCAACCGGCCGTTGTAAACCTGACGGTCGTTTTACTAGGGAATGAAAGGTTTATGGACAAAAACCGTTAACATTCTTCAGTGCCAAGTGCCGGATTGATCTGTCGCATTTATTTGAGTGAACCGAGCTAGTGTTACAAAAGCGAGAACTTCGCACGTGTTACACGTCGGTTGGTCAACGAATGTCAATAGTGTTCAGAAATAACATTGCTTAAAATGTCAAATTTATTCTCACATTTAATGGTAACAACGGAGCTTAAATTTCAAAAAATCGGGCGCACATATTATTTTCCCGGACAGTGCAACACGCATAGTTTTGAGGACTCCAATTTACCCTAGTTGGCTAGTACAATTTGACTGCACACATCTGTGACCGGACTTTTTAGGTCTCATAAGTGAAAATGTGATTGCTTACATTTAATGCCTGTCAGTTTTGTTTGAAATGTTATTGAGAATTTCTGCAGTGTTAGGTCATTACAAATCTAAACTCAATAGATTATGTGCATTTTACGAAAAATGTGTTTAACGCCTAATGTTGATTGTATTGGTTGCACTGATCAATTACTGATCATTATGCAGGTGTGGCTGATGTAATTTGTTGAAGAGAAAAAGACATTCGTAATAATAAGCACTGAACACGTTGCAAAAGTTTAGGCATTACAGATAACTCTAGTATTTTGAAAACAAACAAAAATTGATCATGGCAGAGTCAAACTTTAGTTGTCTTCTTGTACAATGTGCTTTCGATAAACATTTAAACAGTTTATCTCATCAACACCACTGCCTTGTTTGGTACAGACAGTGAGGGCGATGAAAGCCTTACAAAGTTACTCCTAAGATGTTCATCCTAAGTTTAGTAGCTTAGAAGAAACTCATTTGCATATGGTATTACACAACTTCCAACGATCGGTGTAGTGCATTAGCCTGTCTTGGTAGTGGTCACCTATCGAGACTAATTGTGTATATTTTTTTCATTTTTAACGTATGAACTACTGTTTTTCTGTCAGTAGGGTTGTATGTTTGTTTCATCTCCAAACTACAAAAGTAACTCCAATTTTTACCATTTCGAGCCTTTGGCGTTAATTACTTGTGATACCTCAAACTGTGTCCTCATTTGTCTTACTTTCTATACGTGGACGCTTTTCAGAATATTTACGGCCGAGTTATAGCTTGCGTATATTTTTGCTGGTTGATCATGAAGAAATTTCAGGTCAGGTTCCTGCAATTCTCACATATCCATAAGTCAACATGTTCTGTATGAGAAAATGTCATCACAGTCTTTCTGTCCACCTAGATCTACCTTCCGTGAGTCAAAAAATGGTTACAAACCTCCGTATTCCCCAGAACAAGTCATCATCTCATCTCATGGCATTACTTTTGATTTAGTGCAACGGAACTTTTTTCGTAATACAGAATGAGTTCTTCCATGTTGCTCATACTTCTTCGTTCTCGCCCTTTAATTTCTTGAGGTTAATATGCTGTCAAACACATTTTTAATTGCACTGGCGTTTACTGTTTACAACTGCCCGATTACATGTTTCCTGGGTGCATTCTAGACAGCACACATTTAAGGACATAATAACTAATACTTCTGTTTATCCGGCTCTAATTCCTCTCAGTTCACGTACACATTTTCGCCATGACAAACCATATTTAATATTACTATCCATAAAATCGTAAAGCTATGACGTCTTCTGCACAGCATGATTCTGCATTAGTCGACCGAGTTGCACATGTACGTAAGTTAGCGGATAGAAGTTTTCGCCATCGAGCAAATCTTTGGCGTCTTATATCCTTGCTAAATAGCTACATTTGTATTGATCTCATTACATTAGACTATTATTTACTTCACGTTTTATTTTATGGCCACAAGCGAATGGTAATTGATGACGGTAATTATATGCTCCACCAAACACATGGATCCCATCGGCATGTGATTAGATATTTGACGAGTTCATAAGTGGGCAACATCAAATAAATACCTTTTGCAATAGGATAGAATAACAAGCAGATACCGTCTTGAAAAGTTAATTTCAGGCTGTGAATAATTTAAGAGAGAAGCAGGAAACTTAGTCCGATGAAGGGGTATCGCTGTCTCTAAAGAAATATCTTAAAAGATTAAACTGGGCATCAAAGGGACAGGCGGACAAAAAACCTGAGTTCTTTAGTTGAAACAGGGAGAATGCAACAGGTAAAAGTATAAAAACCATTTTAAAGGTCACGCAAAATAGATGAGATATTTCTTTTCTTCAAACTGACCAACTAATGTTTGATTAAGATGCAATACCGAGATGCTTGTCCATAGGGCACTTTGGCGTGGGATTTGTCAATCAGTTTAAATTGAAGATCACCAATGAAGTACATTAAGTGTAACGGTTTTGTAGATTTAAGCGTAGGACGATTATTCACAAGAAAACGAACAATAAATACCGTCATATATAAATCGGACAGAACCAGAAGGAAAACGCAACCAGCAGGTTAACAGTTGCATCTACAGATTGACAGTTAACCACGTTAAACTTGAGTTACTAATGGGACAGCCGAAACTATTTTTTAACAAACAAGTGTAAATGGAATCAGGTTCAGTTCCGCACAAACATTCTTACAAAGAATCTTACACACAACGGCTCCTACTGTAACCGTCAACGAATCCAAAATTTACTTGCATGAGGTCTTGAAATTTATGAGTTTGACGCGTTTTACAGCAAGGCATTCGCGAACCGAACTTAATTCGAGTACCTCTTGAATACCAGACCTGTAAAACACAAATAAACCCAACTAACTACTAAATGACATACAAAAGATTCGTCATCATGGAATTTTATGGGGGCAGTATGACGCTCGTTAGAGAGATCAAGGCAGCTATACAGTAACTGCTTAACTTTCTAGACAAAAACCGAAGGATATTGTGGGTCCTTGAAGTACTTCCAACAAACCGGAATATTCTCACACGGTTGCAGCTGATGATTACTCTTTTACCTCATGAATCAAGTAACCCAAGCCTGCTTGTGTACTTAACCGATTTTCACTGGTTTATTGCGGATAAGCGGTCGCATCACTCGCATACTCGCTCTGCTACCCACATCGTTGATAAACTAAACTAAGGAGACACTAAAAAAATCCGATAACTAATTTTGTCTACTCTGACTACTGCGTTCTTTATCTCAAAACAAGGTAAACATAAGAAACCAGATTATAATCTGGAGAATAACGGTAAATGTTTACAGAAACAAAACTCTGTTTTTTTCAGGGATAATAGCACGGTTTACTATCGAAATTCCATTGACATTGGAAAAAGCAAAATAACAAGCAAACAAGTTTGCTCGCATTGCTGTACTCTTTCAGTCTAATGTTTGGTTTTTCTATATACTTCCTGTTTACTTCAGCATGGGTTTGCTTATACTGAGGTCGTATGCACGTTAGTCAACAAAATCTGTTTTCTTGAGAACGTGAGTCAGAGTGCACATTGTAATCTGGACAAGTACATGTACAGCTGGTGAGCTTTGGAGGTAACGAAGTTGGAACCTGATGTTTCATTCAGGTGAGGGCCGATTGGAGATGTTGTGCTTAGATCTGGTTAAGTGTGTGTCCTACATAAACAGCTGCATTCAGCAAGAGATGGTCGGCTTACTGTTGTTTCAGATATGAACTGACCTTAATTGGAAGAAAGAACAAACTGAATACAAAACAGTGGAAACCGCATCACGTCAGACTTTTGAATTAACACTTCATTTAAAACCGTTAAAAGTGATGGGAAGATTGACCTTTTCAGTCGCCCTTGGATAGCACTTCAAGAACAATCAACCGTGAAAAAATGTTGACCAAATTCGCAGTTTCGGGTTAAACTAGTTCCGTTTGGAATTCTGTTCTTTCCTGAGTTCACGTGATCTGTACTAATGTTTACCGTGGAAGATGACTTCTGTTTGCGGACCAGATTCTGCTTCACAATGATGAGCTGTCAACAGACAGCCCATTAGGCCCTTTTCCAGAGGAGCCATCCATTACAAACGTTCACTCCTGGATGGAGGAAGATGTAGTGGGCTAGATATTGTACTAAGGCTATGGGGATAGAAAGCTGATAACATTAATCCGGTCTACAAAATTCCAACAGATTGTGGCTGCTTTTAGGTTACACTACTTTAAGTTACGCATAGCGAGTGATTAAGAACTGGTTGTTCATGAGTTATCCTCTGTTGTATTACCCACAGAAGGCTCTGATGAATTTGTGGAGCGTGTAGTAGAACTATATACGCACACAGGAAAATGCTGGCAAGTAAAATTTCATAGCTCCTCTCTCATCGAATGAACAGCTTTGATGTGATATTCTTCTAAAGGCGCTGGACTAGCAGTTGATTTCCGGATCGGTTGAAAGCGAATTGATACAGACAAAAGGTACATTTCCCATCCTCAATTGTCCTGAAAATTTCGCTGCATTAACTATGAATTGCCAGAGAAGGCAGACTTCATAGAAGTTTTCTTTGCTAGAGTTTAGGTAATAGGTCCGTTAACACTGACACTCGTGATTTTCACTGAATAGGCCGTGCAGGTTTCAGCCTTAATAGCAGTTAGATGAAAAACCGGTATGTCAGTGGTGAGACCAATTAATGCTGGTTGTTTCACTTTAACTTATGTTTACCCACTCACCTACAGTCGTAGTGGGCTTTAAATGAGCAAAACTAATCATGAGCTGGAAACTCAATCACGGAAGCACACCCTTTTATGCTTCAAACTTTCGTTGTTGGGAAAACGCTTAAGCGAGCCGAAAATAATACACGTAGGTTCACAGGTCAGTAGATTTTTTGCTGCCAAATTACTTGTCCATTTTGTGTCCACTCCGGTTTCGTGCCCAAAAGATGAAGTGTCTGTTACTGCAGCCTCGTTTTTGGTATACTCATTCAATTGTTCCAGTGGAACCAGTTTCGTTGGCCACATGGCCACACGATTATCTGAACGAGTTCATAAACACCACCCAACATGACCCAAAAGTGGAATAACGGGATCTGTCAACAGTGCCACACTACGGCACCTGGCGGATACGAATCAGCCCGTCAGTGTGACGAACGGAATTCACCCACTCTGCAGAGTTATGGCCGCCCAGTCGAGGAGAGTGAGGCGTAAGATTCTATCTACAGCCGAATTGGAATTTGCCTTTACAACTCACCTTTGTGCACCCAGAAACGTTTTGTTCAGGCTTTGGGTTTGTCTTGGTTGTAATTTGACACTGATTCGACTTACGTCATTAACCACCAGCTCCTCGTTTACATCCTTAGTGAGCCCCCTGTGAAATTTGTGATACAAATGTGACGTATTTAGCCTGGTGATTAATAGCTTGTTCGCTATACAGTATGTTTCGTTATGACACCGAAAATTTTTACATGTCGAAAATGTACGTACGCACCAATTTATGACCAAATGTGCGAGTTTAATTCAACGATTACTGTATGCTCAATAACAGTTTGACCTTTGGCTTACGTGGTAACGGCGCTGATAGGCAAGGATTGAAATTTATCGTGGTTTTATGGAACACTCAGCAGCAACCACCTTTTACCATCGGAACCTGCTGATATTAATCTCCAAATTGTCCCGCATTAAAGTACGTCATTTTGTCCGGTATTTCGTCTTGTTAAGCTTGAATGACATCTCTGCAAACAGTCTGTGCAATTTCACCTCAATGCGACTGAGTTTTGCCGCGTTATTCAAAACAGTGATATGTTTACAAAGTGGAAGAGTTGGTTGGTTAATATCAAGCAGAAAGTTAAAGTGAGAGTCGTGTATCCTTATCCTCACTCACTTAGGCTGATTTTGACAGGACGTGAATTATGATAAGTAAGCTGTTCACTACTTCAGCAACCTAAACACCAGGTGTAACGGTCTGATCGTTGATTCACGCGTAGCCCGAAAACGGGCCCTCAAATTGAAAACAAGTTTGGACCAACATATTTCTACGGTTGAAGGAATGCGTGGATGTTCACAGTGAGAAAACCTCATTCGTTCTTGTCCATATCCAATTCAACAAAATCAACGGCTTCCGAAGGGAGCTGGCAGGCTCAAGGATGAATCATCGCGTGAGTAGTTTAGGGTACGAATACGTACCAGCGCTGTAAACGGATAATAACAAAATTAGTTTAGTAAAACAAACAACGGGTGAGTAGGGTAAAGGGACCAGACGTCAGTTTGGCAAATGGACTAGGGAATGCAAATAAGGGAGGCGAACATCCTCAGTTCGAAGAAAAAAATCTACATCAGGCCCTGTCTGATGGTTGCACTCAGTTTCATCGATTGTCCACGAAGCAGTCAAATAACTCGGTCATTTCACTTCAGACAAGACAATGTGACAGCATAGACGGTCAGTGCTGTAGTAACTTGGAAGCTGTAACCAACACTACCGTCCGATCGTTTCAATAAAATCAGTTACAAGGTTCTGTCTGGTAACCCAAACACAACTAAACATACACAAGAAATCCATATCTGTTGTGTTTCGTCCGATCATTTGGCACAATTCTCACAAACAGATGAATGTCTGCTCTTCTCCGTTGTAATTCAACTTTTTCACATAAACATTTTGATTCATACTGATAACTGTGAACCGTTTCAAATAGTTTCCAGTAAGTAGATACAACACCGACTGCCAAAAAGCAAGGACCAGCTATGGACAGTCCTAATCGACAGGCTAACATGAAAGGCAGACAGAATCATGCTGTATTCAGTTTGTTTGTGAGTAAGTTGACCAAGGCGCACACGTTGATCGTAACATACAGATGTTTTCGGATACGGTATCTAGCATTTCAAGGTTGGTCGACGTGTTCAGCCCTGGGCGATGAGGGATAAGCTTAGTTTATTCGTACAACAATCTAAGCGACCAAGTGGTTTTCTTCAAATTGAAAATTGAATTCAGCGTAGTAAAAAGAAGGAATCTTCTCCTTTGTTTGGCTTTTGTGATACAAACTGGAAAAAGATGATGGCCACATGCTAAATATTGTCAAACGGGTAAAACTACAACGATATGGGCCGTAGCGATTGGCATACTAGTCGACATAATTGATAAAACCAGTGTCATCTTGTTAATCTGAGTTTCAGACTAATGCAGTGGGGAAAATCTAAAATTCATCCTGCATCAGAAAGGTGAGATCAGAGGCACGTGACTTTTATTTGTAACAATTAAAAATTTACATATGTAATCAATGCCTGAAACACTTGATATTAATTGTTAGCAGTATGCAAAACTTGTTGATTTCAAAACGTTACATTTGTGAGCATGCCGGACTTCGGCTGGGTTCAAACCAGCGGGTGAAAGCATACTGGTATACTAGTGTTTACTTATGAACCAAAAATTGAACGTTGAATCACATATTGATCCTTCCTTATCAGACCTCGCACTATTCTCTTCACTGAAATGTTGGGTTTACATCAGTTCATTGTTTACGGATTTTTTGCACTGTCGCTGGCTCTGTCCGTTTGCTCAATGAAGGTTGTTTCCTTTGTTTTTTCAATACTGTGTCAGTGCGTTTGTTTGGTAGGAACGCCGTGAGACGAACGACAGGGACCTAGGCTTAATCCAGAAACAACCAAAGTTAATAGGTCAGTGTAAGTTTCGGTCTCGATACGAAAACATTGGTAGGCTGAATATGTTTACTGAACGCTGACAGACTGCTTTTCGTGAAGTATATGACTTTACATTATCTTGCCAGGTTGTCAACAGATGACGTGATATCAACTCTCATTCAAACACTCGGTGCGTACCAGTTTCGTGGTTGAGAATCACAACGACGTGGTTCAGTAGCATCGCTCGAATAACAGTATGCATAATGACACAGTATTTGTGTGTGGACACACTGTTTTTAAAGATTAAGTGTCTCACCGCACGTGTCAACCGAATTAGATTGAATGAAGTTTTATGCAATATCAACGAGTACGACAGCAGTACAGTAATCGAGATGTACAATCAAGCATCCGTTTATTTGAGGACGTATTTCAGAAATGCTCTCGAATAACAGAGGAAATCTATGACCTTTGTCGTATTGTTCGCTACATTCAATTCATTACTGGTGAACTGCGAAGGCAGATGTCATTTGTTTGTTAGACGTCTGGCGTGATCGCAGATTCATAATAGCTGAACTAGAGGAGGTATACTGCGATTACTCTCAGGAAGATGAAAAAATCGGCAGACTCATTAGACTATTGAGGCTTCAACCGGGTCTGCTGATATTCTTATTCTGAAGTGATACTCAATAATCATGACTGGTGATAACAGGTTTCGCCTGGTTTATTGGTTACGTTGTAAAATGAGCTTCCGTTAAGAAACCATGCAACTCTACGTTAGCGGAGTACCAGCTAGCTCAGACGTTCAAGTTTAGTTGATACGACTGATAGTATGTTAACTGTTTGATAGTGTACGATCATCATCGTTTCCACTACTCCTTCTAGAAGCAACGCAGCATCTAAAATTTTTGCTGCCATTATCTGCCGATGACGCAGAAAGTCGCATACCGTTGATTTGTCATTCTGTAAGTGATTAAATGATGCAAAATGCGCTGTATTCTACCTCTTCCAAATGAAAAGTAACGCACACTGATGACCAGTTTAACAGTGAACACATTTAGGGGGTCCCTGCCCATTTGCCCGTGTGGTAAACGTAAAACTGATTGTTTCCACAGATTTCAGCACCCCTCACGATTAATCCTTCATGAGGAAGGAAATCAACACAATATTCGAAATGTTAGCCACGTTATTTAGTGCTCATCACTTAGCGATCTTTCTCCGGATGCTCGTCTCACGGGCACGGTCACAAGTTGAAGGAACTACACCGAAATCCTCATTAACATTTAAGCAGGATATTCATCAGACTGAGAGGATCGCTTTTAAGTCTACAAAGCGTGTAATAATGTTTGATTGATTTTCTTGGTAGGGAAAGGTTTCGTAGCATCTGCTGCTCCTCGACATATCGTGAACAGGTTGGATGCAATTTTATTGTGATCAAGAGCAGTCCCATCTATTGCGGCGTACTTTTATGCTTAGGCCACAACACTCCTTCACAGGTCACTTGAAGAAGCCCCGAAACTACTCTTCTGGATTGCAAACTTCATTTCTTAGCAACGGGTCACGTTCGTCCCGGAGAATTACCCTGTCTGGATTAGCTTTTACTGGTCCATCGATAGACGACTCAACATTCACGCTCCTAATGTTACTCATTGCTTCGGAAATTTGCAGTCAGCTGAAGAGCATTTAAATATTTTACAGTCCATATTGTCAACGTTAACTACTAGCTACTGGTAAAAGAGTGCCTGATTCACGGTCGCATTCTTTTGCCCTAGTCATGACTCTAGTTCTATGTGACAATTGCTAGCTTGAAGTTTCCAAAGTCCTTACTATTCCAGAAGAAAACCTCTTTGTGTTTACTTTGGTTTTGCACTATTGCACATTACACGCATGTAGATAAGTAGTATGAGTACCGACTAAACTTCAGTACTCAAATGGCTCTTACGGTATCAACGTACGGTAAATCGCACTGTTCAAGAAACTTCATCTGGTGATTATCGGACATTTGTTGTATAGTCGATTAGTCAGTTTAGGGACAGCGCTGACGTATTACGTACACAGTCGGAAAAAGCATATGGCTATTGTATCTTTCGAGGATATCTTTCTTGTCGGTAGGTGGACAGGATACGGAGTATAATCAAGTTTCTTAGAAAGCATTCTTCCTATTTTCACTTTGAGAGTTCTAATGAAAAACGTACTTCTACGGGAAAATATGAAGAGGGACACGAACCTAGGCTGTTATAACATCCTCTGGCTGAGAAGCTGCCTTGGTTCTAGGTCGTCACCCAGGCATCTGGCGGGTTCGGAGCTGGACAGTCAAACTGCAAATTGCTCTGATGGCAATATGGAAGAGTATGAGTTAAACGACTCTACAGTTTCTTGTCTGAATTACGCCAAGTTGTATATAAGCCCTGCGTGGAAGTCCCCGGAGCACGTCGTATCTTTTTTCTGCAAAATAACGACACATAGGTCGACTTAATAATTTTACCGTAGCCGACCTTTCTCGTTTCGTGAATAATCATTTTTAACGACGACCATTCAACCGAAACGTATTCTTCTGTCACTTGACAAGAACTGCAATAAACGATTGTTGTTAGCTTGCTAATAACGAGGATATTACTGACGATTGGTTTGGGTGTTTGGTTGATATGAAGTGAACATCACACAACTGCTGGTGACCTGCTTATTTTGAAGGTGTTTCAATAAGCTCTTTTCGAAAAGAGGCAGTACACCCTAGCTACACTTTTGCTGGAACTCAGCAGTAGCGCATTTCTTTGCAATTCAAGTCATATTACTCGAATTCCTATGTCACTCACTAAGATTGAAAATGTCGTTAAACAATTTTGTTGGCTCCCGTAATTTCAACTTAGGGAAGGTACAAGTCTTGAATTAAGAGAACATTTACTGTGTTCCCTTTCGAGATGATAGGGCAATCTGAACTATGCTCATAAGCAAATGTGGTGCAGCGTTTACTTATGGCAATCCGGTTCTGTCTAGTCTGATGTCAATGGTGCGGTGGTCAACACCGATGCTTAGTGAAAGCGTTGTCGGGAGTGAAGAGCTCGGTCGTAACAAGGATATGTACTACAAACCAGCTTTGAAAAGAGCGAAATTCTGGCCCACTGTTTCTTTTTGAGAGAGGTTGATCATAGAATCTATTCAGCTGCGACGGACTCCGATCACTTGTAAATGAGGTTCAATTTACATTGAGGAAACTTCATGAAAAACTAGTCAAAAGCCACAATTGCGGTAACAATTCATATGGTGATTTGTGTCCTCTGATTATTTCATTCAGTTGGCTCGATGGGATTCAGCGTTTTAAGGGCAAAAATTAATGCGGGGTGTAGTTGATATGGTGAACCAAGTCAGAGACTGAAATAAGTAAATTAGCTCTAGTGGCACGCAAGCGAGCAGCTTGTCCCGGGAGTATCAAACAGTAGAAAGTAAGTGGACAGATGATACAAATGTGTCGCGATCAGCAGCCATCATATCAAAACAGTTAGATCTTTTGGACAATAAAGATCGTATTTGTTTCACTAGCTGGTCGTAACAGTGCCTGTCGGTGTGTACCTTAACTCAGACGAAGAAAGCACCGGCTACTGAGAATCGATGGTCATTAGTCATGTGGCAATAGGTGAGGGTCATGATCTGTATGTAGTAACTGCTTTCTAACAGAAATGCCCTCGAAATTATGTCGGATCGTATGAAGACAACTGAGAACAAAAAACCAGAATGATTAGTTATAGTGAAAAGTGACTGAAACCTCTTCTGTCGGTCCTGTTGTCTCGTCTACGTCAAGCTCATCTAATACATTGTCCATTAGACATAAATTACATTGGGTTCGTTTAAAAATTTTTCGGCTATTACTGTTCTGCTCTGAGTGTTCACATAGAGCATGCTAACTAAGGTAGGGGAGATGGAGTTACTTTTCAAAAGTGCCTTCCGCAAAACTAGGGAAAGGGTGATGAACAGAAAAATGGGAGTCACTGTCCTGGAGCGAGATCGACATACCAGCTGACTGATAAAATTTTTGAATGCAGTACGACTCAGACTAGCTAAAACATTCTTTAGAATATCGCAAACACTAGTGATGACCGATGAAGTGAATATATTTGGCTTGATTAATGAAGTAGTCACTGACCAATCTAAGGTTGGATGGCTTACGATAACTGGTTAGACAGAGGATTTTGACGGTACCATTGATTGTGATTAACAAAAGTTGTCCCGCTGGCCTCCGTAACGTATACCAATGGAGATGAATATTGACAAATATCTTCTAGATT
This sequence comes from Paragonimus westermani, assembly GCA_008508345.1. Classification (NCBI taxonomy): domain Eukaryota; kingdom Metazoa; phylum Platyhelminthes; class Trematoda; order Plagiorchiida; family Troglotrematidae; genus Paragonimus; species Paragonimus westermani. Next base: position 195,502 of record QNGE01000843.1, read on the forward strand.
AGTGCAACAGCTTAAACTGAAGAAAATGTTCTAAATCGCTAGTCGTAAGTTGATACTTTCAAGGATCACTTTTAGATGTCTTCAACTACACTACTTTCAGTGGCTTTTTCTGTTAGACGTTCATGTCGAAGTTGATACTGGTTGGGAAGAATCGAAGATCTGACTGCTTCAGCAAAAGATATTATGCAGTTATTTATCGTATTTATCGTAACACTGATATTAGGATTAAAGTTGATGGAAACTTACGTGGTTTTTATTTTGCACTGCCCCAACTGATTTTATGGGCCATTGCATTATTCCTTGTTAAAAGTTGTGGGTAGTTTGAAAGATAATCAATGTTCACTTGTAATTCCCTGTGAAATTTTTAACTGTATTGAACCATTACCTTCATTAGTGTCTCCAAACTCTGATACCCAAACGGATATATTTACTAGTGTCATTCGGGTATTTTGACACCAGCAATTTGTTCTATCTAAATCGAGTGGTGCCTTGTAGTTGGCTGAGATGAATGGTCTTCTCAGCTACCTATTGTGATGGTACAGTCAACAACAATATTTAAGTATTAACCTTAACAGTGTCTAACAAGCTTACTGTAAGTTGTAAGCATTCTACCTGTGGTAGTCAGGCCCTCAAGCTTGGTTTCTACGAATCAGCACAAGATGCACTGATTTGCAGCATAAAAACATGTTGTGGCCAGTTTTGTGACAGTTCCTTTTGGAATTTTTGTTTGCTGTACGCAAAGCCATTTCAGTCTGAGCAAACCTCCAATATTTCGGTCTATGCCCCTCTACTCGAGGATCTACAGCTGCTCTGACAAGATACATGTAACTAAGAAACATAACAGATTCTACGGTGTTCATTTAATTTTCTGGCCAGTATAAGTCTGCCGATCAGTTTGGTTCCCCTGAATGACACCAGTCAAGAGTAACCACAGCTGGACATCAAGCTCGAAGGAAATCGACCGTCAACATATAGACAAGTGACAATTCATTTCCAAAACGGTTTTACAAATTCTTGCTTTTCCTGTCGTTGCTGCTAGATGAATTTTTGCACAAATCATAAAATTATCCCGATGAGTTCAAACAAAGTTGAAAACGGTCATGGAATACTGGTTTGAAGGTAAGCATCAAGAAACAATACACGTGCTACTTCGAGACCTTGAGCGGGAGGCGGTGCAAACTGCTGTTTTGAGCCAAGGATGTTCATAGCACAAGAGTTACTTTTTAAAAACTAGTATATGGGTTGTGCGTTTCATCGCGACAACAAACAACTCCACTCATTTACTTATAGCATTGGTCCCATAACGTCCCGTCTGTCACAGTTACCATTGCTTAGTTCCTGCATGTACTGAGAACTATTTCAGGCCAGGCTGCGCCCCAGTGTCCCTTCTCGTATCGTTCCTGTGGTTAACTCAATGTCAAAATCCATGCTTGTGCTTAATTACAGAATAATAGTGACGTGAGTATTACAGTTTGATTGCTCATCCTCACTCCAGTGCTAATCCGAGGTGGAATGTGTCCAACCATACTAGTGGGTAAGAACGAGCTACAACAAAAACACAATCTGATACTGTTTCTTAACTACCTCGTGGTGCAAATTGGCTAGTTCTTTCTGCAATATATGTTTGAGAAGTTAGGTGGTGTTTTAATTATTGTGCACCTCATGTCACCTTGTTGATTCGAAACGCCCCAATCTTTGTTAGAGCTGTTCACATGGAGTGTGGAGTGGAAGTGCAGAAGTTGTGGTCAGCTGTGAGTGATGCTCAGTTCACACAGACATTTTCGGTCACTGAACCTACTTACTGAAGAATTTTTATGGAAACAGTAAGTAAACCTGAGTGCTTTCAAGGTTATGCAGCACTTGGCGAAAGTCTGCTCAGAGTTACTGGAACAAGTTACACTCTAGTATAGCAGTGTTATCGATGAAAGTTAAGTAAAAACCAGGTTTATACAAATCAAACCTGATTTCCACTAACCACTATTTACTGCCAAGCTTCCTGGCAAATTTGGACTCGGTTACTGCAGTATCAGTTGTGTCCTATAGGGGTCAACAGATATGGGGTGAAATTTGAAAACCATCTTGAATTGTTTGTCAGTTCTTTCGGTGTTGGCAAATTGCGTAAGTGTACCAAACGACGTACCCTGCAGTGGGCCTTTAGTAAATCAGATTAACTGACGGTTGTACGGTGCATTCTTCAGCGATAGTCAGTGAAAATAGTTGAATGGTTTTTCATAATCAAAAGGACAATCCGTAGGGTCCGACTTCAACATACCGATTGCTGGAGAGGTAGGTCAGACGACAAATGTAAACGAAAATACTTTGATTGTGATACCGGAGTATCAAGATTGGTTGTGTTGAGCTTTTGAGTACATCATAAGTAGACAAGGTGCACCACAGAGTGAGGGACCGGACTCTATACCACTCCTTAAATCACACGGATAATTTGATTTTACAACGCGTGAGGAAAGTAGTGAGTTCACCACTTCATATTTCGTTGGTTACCAAATAGGACATTAGAATAGACATTTAGAATAGTTTGATGTTTATCGGTGAACACAATTTCACACAGACCAGAAAGCAACGGTGTCTGTCAGTATGTTCTCCGCTTTCAACGTTCTCATCATATTACAATAATAGGTACCCGAAAAATATTAGTTCACCGAGAAAACAGCACAACAAACACGCTTGTTCACGGCTATCTATCAGTAGACCAATCAGAAAACGGTTTTGTAAGATAATATAGCTGATGTACGAAGGAAGATGGCTAGAAATCTGAAAGACATGACCTAGCTTACGGGTTTGATAAGAGCAAAACGTGATAATTACACGGTTACATTTGGTCAAAATGCAAATAGAATGGTGTGGCACGATTGCTGTATCATGGTTACACGCTAAAAGAGAGGAACCATATGCGCCTGGATTGTCAAAAGACGGTCGTGTCAACCTTACAGTCGTCATATATATTTCGTGCTCGTGAAGATGGAACAAACAGGTAGACGCCCATTGTTCCAGTGATAGCTCGGAGACAGTCATTGATCCAGTTGCAGCCAAACTCAAACCTCGGCAGATAGGTTATAATATTTTGGTGAAATTGTTGGGAATGTGGTCTGCCCCAGCAGGATATAAAGGAGACTGATTCAAGTGCCTACAAGAAAACAAAAACTGCGACTAAGTGTGATGGCGTTTACGTTACATGCGCCAAACCTTCGACTACTGATCAGTATGTGTGACGCGACTGCACATGTGCCAGCTCTCGTCATTGCTATATTTAATCGCTTTGGGTCGTGCACAGGGAATACAGTCAGATAAACAATGTGCTGCGCGACATACACAGCTTCTTCCGAAAGAACGACAGAACTGGTGTACACAAAATGGGGCTGCACAAACATGTATTATTTTTCAGATGTCGGAGAACCACTGGGATAGGAAAAAATCACTAGTAGTTGCACAGACGACGTAAGACCAAAGGCAATGCTGAGTTTCCCAGGGATAATACTAAGCTTGGAATCATACTTACTTGATACGGGTAACAACATTTACTTGGGACTTTATGGTCCTCTTCAGTCAACATGTTTGTGGTGACATAGCACCTGGGGGCGCCACCATAGTGTGTACCACTTGGAACTGTTAAATTAGGAGAGCCATGCTGAAATCCATTCACAGATATTTTTAATTTTTCCAGAGCTGAAATTGATAGGTATAACGAAAAATTCTTTACAGTAAGGGGTACGTCCTAATTCAAAAGATATTTGCACACCTATTGCAGAAGAATGGTCAATTTTCAACTAAAACCTGAGGATATCATGCTTCATCATAGCCGGAGATCTACTAAGAGCCAATGCTAATTGTCAGCTGCTGGCAGTTAATTTTACGAGTGTATTAAGATTCGTTATAAAGTGGGCTGCTCAGCAGCCTATGATAAAACATCAGAGATGTTATCCGTGACCTACATTACGACACAAATGCATCAGATGATTGCTTTTCGACAAAGTGAAATGGTTTTAAGGAGATCAAACACAGGGAAACTCTCAAGTTGCTGTGGAAATCATGCTTTGGAGTGTACGACTCACGGGCTCGATTTTAACAAAATGGATATCATCCGAACATCAGTGGTTTAATAGGTGAAGAAACACGTTGATGTCAAACTTTTATCATCTGGTTGAACCTCGCTTCAAAACAAAAGTTAAACCCCACGAGGTAAAGTATATATGGTTAATCTGTTAGTCGATGCGTCGAAGTTTCTAGATGAACCAAGCAGAAAAGCCCCTCTCCCTGATGGTCTACCGTCTTAAACGTCCTTGTGTTTTTATGACCGCCATTTACGCATACATATGAGATCAACATTCACAATGAACTGATGAATGTTGTTGGATATAGTGTAATCAAGGTTGACTGCAGGCTTTTTCATGCAGGAAAGAAGATATGCCATGCTAGATATCTGAAATGATAGCTCATGACGAACAGTGAGCAGCGTCTGTGAATGTTTTGTTTATTTGGGTCGAGCAATCCCGGCAAAACCGACCTGAACGATCAGAATACACGGAGTTCGTTTGTGCAGTTGTGATTCTGGAACGAAGTTTTGCGTTTATCGGCGTTATTTATAAGAATCGCACCTTGGTTATGGGTCAGTTTACTGAAAAATTATCTGTAAGACGTCTGCACAACGGGATATTCCACTTATGTAAATCAGGCCAGTTTCTGCGTACATTGTGTGACAATCTCAGTAGGTGGGTTAAAGAGGATGGGTTCAGACTACTACCGGGTTAATGATTAACGTTCAACACAGTCTAGAAATTGGCGTGATCGATCGGTCGAGTCAGGCGTGACCAAACAAGTCTGCGCCAACGACACATACATGTAACGGACAACAAGAAAGATATGTTTCCGCCAACGCGTGCATCAAGCAAATCGATCGGTGAAGATTCCCTGCAGGATGGCCAGTTTAGTCGCTCCTCCAGTTTTACCAATTCCACACTGGCCAGATATATGCACACAAAAAGCAGACTGGTCACACTGGAAGCACTGACAGACTGAGAAACTGGAGGGTGGGGTGCAGTTTGACAGTCCATTTGACACACGAATGTTGTTCGGTTTCATCTACTTGCCGTCAACGGTAACGTCGCGGTTTTTGAAGCTAGTCAGCGTGAACGCGAACGTATGCATGGGAAATTGCCGATCATGTAGTCTGCTGGTTTACGTAACTCTCGGTAGACTGCACACTATAAATGCCATGCATAAACCATTTGGTCATAAGGACGGAGAGAAGCAGGGCGAATCAATTTCCAACCGTCATATTAAAAGGTTTACTAAGTTTCGAGGCGTAAGAAACCCGTTTGGAGGAAGAAATGAGATGAATCCACATAAACGAGCAGAAACTGTCAATCTTGAAGGAAAACGTCTTGGATACTGCTTTTCATCTAGTTAGATAGATGGATTGGGGAGTTTGCACAATCACAATGCGAATCATTAGCAAAACACGCCTGAAGTCACTCCTGCGTGAAAAAGAGATTCATTAATACAGTTACATTGTTTCCATGAAGTAGGGGAATGTTCAAAAACCTTACTTAGACATTCTTCGAATTGTCATTTCTACAATCTGCCTCTGGTCAAATGCAGATCGAACACAGATTGTGAAATAATACACCGGTCGGTTTCTCACTATGCACATTCGGAAAAGGCTTGTTCTTGCTTGCTTACCAAAAAGGTGGTTCAGTGATTTATCTTGCCCATCAACACATTGTTTGGAATAAACCAAGTAGATCAAGCAAGCGAGACGCGACTGGTGGTAAAGGCTTGAAAATAACCTTGTCAGCTATTGGCTACACACGCAATTAACACACCCATCCTTAGCAAAGAAAATTTAGACTAGTGACCTATCTCAAATGCTTACAGTGAGAACTGATGAGAGGAAAAAAACGATTTGTAATCATTTATGGGGCACAACCGGACAATTAAATCGATTGGACGCGAAAAGTAAATCACTTAATTAACAATAGCACAGTGTTGAGGATTAAAACGGCTGTTAATTGACACTGCTTGCAGAAGGTTACTCTATTTAGCTCTCTTGGACTCACGCCATGATTTATATTTTTGATGTGGGCGTTTCATTCTCCAGCAGCTACTCTCTTTTAGTGTTCTAACGACACTGCCGTTTAGTAGACGTTACTTCCTCGCCCCACAGTCATACAGAGTTCCAAACTGTGTGGTCTGTATTGACGATACTTAAGAACGATTCCATCGATCCACCGATTTGGGTGATATGAAAAGTCGTGCACACAGGCTTCTCACCTGTTTCAGCATGCATACACACGGTACCTTATTTGCAGTTGGGCCCTGGCTTATTTCACAGACTGCAAATAAAAAGACTGCATGATTGCCGGGGCTGCACATATGCTCGTTTTTCGAAGATCTGTTGGATTAATTTTTAACTAACTCATTTACTGGAGCTGACACGATACACCTATTTTTTCTGGAATTATTAGAGACTTCCCGCATTCTTTCGCTGCTCTTCCACTCAACTGGCCGTAAAAATTCCTGTTTTATTGAAACGTTCATCGAACCGCGTACATTGCAACCTGTTGCCTGAAAGGTAAAAGTTTTTGCATGCTGTGTCTCGCAAATTGGACCGGCAGTTTACTGATCACTGCTGTCAGTTTTGACTTAAACAACTGTTCTGTAAATGCTGACTGATTTGTTGCACATTCTTTTTGCCTTACAACTGTTGTATTTTTGGCAGCTAAAACAGTTTGTGTAATTAAGCGGCAGCAGCGTTGCACACAGCCATAATCAATGGATATACGACAGACGGGTAAAATAGTACAATAAAACACACAGATCAACGATCACTTAGCAACAAACTTGCTGTTGATCGGCATTATTAGGCCACGGATAACAAAAGCTGCATTATGTAATCGTTTTCTGTATTAATAGACTAGCAATTATTGCTGTGTAGTTTGTTCAGACCTTGTTGGGACGGATGGATACAGTTCATCTCGGATAACCACTTCCCACTTAATAATGCCACAAGGGCTGAGTATGGTAATTGTTGCCTGTCCTGCTGGGTTGGTCCTGGTGACATTGGGATTGTGCTGGCAATAGCGGGTGCAAACTGGCCATCAGAAGTGGATTGTGTTCGTCTATACCAACGAAAATTTACCTTGTCTGCCACAAGAGTGCGATCATATTATCATGACAAAGTTGTTCGAAGACATTACAACATTTTGTTGGTCTCTGTCGGTGAGGATCCAAGTGCACTTGTATTCCAAAAGAATGTCTCAACAACGTTCACTTAGGAGAACGAAAAGCCCATAAATTAAACCTTGAAAGCCTACTATTTATCAACCTGTTGAATAAACGTAGAATTTAGCCAACTAGACCAAACCTGATTGACTCGGCGCAAATGAAAGAATCACGGAGGTATACCATTGGTCTCACAGTTTCATCAGAAATACAAAACGATGGGAACGAGTTTCTGAGATCTTATCTTCAGGTCACCATATATTTATATTTCAAAATAGTATGTACATATCCTCCGTGTAACTAGGTATTATAATCTGTATTTTATGATTAAACAACCGTAAGTGACTTGATGGGTCAGTCAATTGCCAAAATAAAATAATTCTGTCACGAGAACTCATGGACGCGAGTGAGCTTTCATATGTGAAATGGGTTGGCTCACTTCGCTCCAAGAAAATCTTGTTGCACTAATCTCGGTCGGCTGATCGGAACTTTGTAGGCGGTCTTGAACAACTCGGTCTGGTCGACTGAGTGGTTTACTTCTACTGGATGATTGAAGATTGCGTTTGTCGCCAATTCTATTACTCCGATTCGGAGCCAGGATGTACAATGCTCTGTAATCGTTTTCAACAATTGCTCCGTCATGTGTACAGTGGTTCTACGGCATGTAAATGAGCAAAACTTGCACGTTTTGAGTTTGAGTGGCTTAGCCGTGTCTCAGGAGACATAAGCGGTCAGGAAACCAAGAGTGCAGCTGCCGTAAATGGGTGGGAAACACTGTCTTCGGTTGTGTAAAGTAGAGCGATCAAAAAACCAATGGAACCTTGTACAAATCAGGTCAGGGTGTTACTTAGTATTCAACACCAGTGTTCAGTCTGTGCAAAGAGCTGTGCGATCATTTCCAATCAAAATACCGAATACAGTGAAAAACTGACCACTCGAATATTTGTGTAGGTGCATTATCGATGACGGAGGGATCACTAGATGGTTACGGTATTCCTCTAAATTTCTCACAACGTATGCATTTTCTGATCGTGGGCGTTTTTTGTTGTGAATAATTTGTTATTCTGGATGTCGTATTAGACAAGCTTAAACGAACAGTGAAATGAAGAATGCAAAAGACCGATGCAGTTCTTACTAACTTTTACTCGGTCTAATTTACCGGCGCTTTTGCAGTAGTTCTGACAAACCGTTGTTTCAAATGAAATCGAGAATGAAGTTGCATTTTCCCCCAAGTTGTTTACGGGAAAGGATTTCTGACCCAACTGCGGATATAACTGAAACCTTTTTTCGCCTGATCAACAACTGTTTTTCTTTGTTACAGAGAATTGCATTATTTACACAACATGTATGTTAGAATGGTTGCTCACGTTTCTCCGGACTGTTTAAATCAAGCGACTGTCAACTGTTGCGTGACGTGTCCGCTTTCGAACAGCATGGCAAACACCTTCACTGACGGTGAAACCAAACGACACGATGGATACAATGGTTGTGGTGTAAATAAGCAGAAGTCCTAACTCGTTCCTAATTCAGGATCGGTGGGACAAATCAGGAGCAGGTAGGGAGCGACCGCCTCTTGAAAAGTCCCTGAGTGAATCAGCACAGAACGAAACACACCTAAAAAACAGACTGATTTCATTCCAATATTAGCATGTAATAAAATGTGGAATCGGGATCGTGTGCCATAAAAGGTAGGCAACATGAGTTTGGGTGGAAGACCTTGGCTAGACGTAATCCCAAAAAAGCAAACTGGAAGCAAGATAACAAGTTTAGAAAAAGGTACCGCTAAGTCACTGGTTCAAATACAGGACAACCGTTCAACTGAAGCTCATGTAACACGGTGGCGTGTGTGCCAAGATCAGTGTATGAAACGACCATAGGTTGGAAATTATAAGAGCTCAGTGAATTGCGCGGGAGAAGTCGAGAGAGTTCAGGGATATTTCCAACGAGATTCAGGAGACTATAACGTCACTGATTGTGAACTCAGCAAAACTCAATACTAAATATAGTCAAAAAATAAAGTAGAAGGGATGTGAATCTTTCGTCGTGAAGCGTGAATGTTATTACATGCTTTTGCTAATAAAATATGAAACTACAACTTGCGGTGAGTTGAAAAGCATCTGTCTACTAACCTTTGCGAAAGGTACGGGATGTCCAATGTGCTATGGAAGATTGAGTACAGTTAACGTTCCCTTTCCGTTTAGTTTATCCATTCACCGTAGTTGTTCAGAAAGACAGATCCGCTCATAATTTCCAAATCCGGGTGACCAAATTACCCTTTGTAAACACCAGAATTTTATTAGGGTCAAGGCTAACCTATCGGTATGGAAATCCACGTCTCCCGTTTGCTTTCATGATATTTTTAAACGAAGTTATAGCTGTCTGTTAAGTGCCAAACCGCCTAAGAGGTAGTTTAGAAAACGAACGGAGTCTTAATTTTGCGTACTTCGAAATGTAATAGAACAACCTCAGGTGCCTTGAGTAATTTGTCAGATGGCACTCAACACCACATGCGGTGATGAAAGCGTTACCCGATCATAGTCGTTGAAAGTTATTTGTTTGAATCACCGGTCATTTTTCAAAAACTTTAAAATTGTCAACTTTCCGAGCCATACTGTTGATAAGAATTTGTTTTAATTATCCAATAGGCTGGATTCGCCACGAGTTTTATTGGTTTTAGTGGAGGAAGACACTTACGTAATTGAAGCGTACATGCTTGGTTTTGATGAAAATCTTCTCTGTTATCAATAATTGGTGTTATGCCACTGTAACGTGCTGCGTTCACATGGAAAATACTGGACTAGTTTTATGGGGCAATTGTCACACACACGCAATTATACCGTCGACGATTTCCACCCATTCCGGTGGATTTTCATGTAATTCCGGCTTGACTTGCAAATGCGCAGGATGATCAAAATTCTGATTTCGAAACAAAACAATTTCTGATCTGTGCGTAACACTAGAGTCCAGTACTGTCCTTCTAAGTGAACCGACAGTGTAGTGTATCTGTACCAAAGTTTCGTTGGAACATGACACGTTCGTCTGGTACAGCTAATCAGTAAATAGCTTTATGCCAGATACCTTCTATCATAATCTCCGAGACATCCTGCTAACTGAATTGAGCGCTGCTGACATAGAGTGTATCATTAACACTTATCAGGAATATAGCACTTTACGCACTTCAGCAATCGGGAAACACTTGTTTGAAAGTCTGTATTAAGGCGAATCTAGAAAATGCTTATTGCCAGCTTGCTCGATTTGCACACTGTGGAGTGAGAAATCGGTAGACTATCTAGAAGGTAGAAGCAGAACTGAAGACATTCCAGATAGAATGAAGATTGAATTTTTTGTTTTCTGATTGAGAGCGCCATTCGAAACGTTTCTATAAATAAAGACGGTTCAAACATTTGTGAACGATACGAAATTTGCTAAATTCAATTAGGCACTTAATTCCCGTCTTTCGTAGTTAAGTTAAATAGACTTTCGAAATAAAACTGGGCTACTCACTATCCCATTACTTGCTTAAGCAAATCCTTTATGCGTCTAAAAATGTCGCGAAATGTGGAAATCCGTTTGCATCAGTCGAGTAAAACTGACATACCACAGTGACTTAAGATTAGTACAAGACAGCTGCAACCATCACCTGACCAGGAGTAGCCTATCCTATAACGGGCTTGTTAATTTCAGGACAATTGCGAAATAAAACTGCTGCCGTATGTGGGGCAGATAACTGTAGTGCAGTCAATTCACTTGGCCCTTACTAGCTCGATTATGGGAAGTTTCTTGTCGAAGTTTGCCTGCTTGTACTGGTCTTCTTCCCGAAATGTTACTCATGTCAGGCTGACCGGACAGTTTTGCTTCTGAGAGGTGAATGTTTAGAAGAACTCATTCGTTTATGTGTTCAGTAGGCTGAAGCTAAACATGCATATGAGGTTAAAAAACACACTTGCTCAAATATCATCAAGTCAAACGTTGTAATTCATAAGATTAAATATTTTAGATGCAAAATGACGACGTTTTTTAATGAAAATATCATCTAGATGCATAAACTAGTGAAACCTCTAGTCAGGACTAGTGACTTGATTCTGTGGGCATGTCTGACGTATGTGAATATCGGGAATTTCTCAATATACGAAGAAACGAGGTAGACATGGAGCTAGAAGTCGAGCTGGTGTGAGGTAGATCACTAAGAGATTCAGCTTTCATGCCTGCATTTACTCATAAACAAGTGCAATGAATAGCGTAAATCAGCCAGTGCATATCAAATTTATGCAGGCAAAAAAAACAAGAGCAATATGAATGCAATAAAACAATGTGAAAAATAACAAGAATTTGACACCAAAGAGATGAAGAAGTAAAGTACTACCAATTACCGGTCCCTGTGCATGGTTTACCACAGTAGTGATATGTTCACTGGCGTGCACCTTGAAGTTCACAGAGTTGAATGTTTTGGGGTGTATGGGTAAACAATTTTTGACCTTCCATTGTTTTCGCTAGTCAGTTGTTTGTTTTTTGTGGCACAATTACGACAGGATCACCAAAACCTGGTCAGGTATCTCTTCTCATTACTGACCGCTTCTTTGTTTGAGTATTGTTTTCACATTACCACTTACTCAGCTCAGCCATCTTATTTCAGAACAACCATTTTTGATTGGTTTTCGTCTCACACTTGTGAGAACAAATTCAGGAATGCACAGATCTGTTTATTGGCTTCAAATGAATTCAATGAGTCAGTGTGGAATAGTTCGAAGTTTGTGCATGCTGAATCGCAGTCACTCCAACGTAGTTATGCCATAAACGAGATGTATGTCTAAACTGTTTAAATTTGTGGATAACGAACCTGATTGCATATTATGTAGAAATAGTTGGAGGAAGACTACTTACACAGTAAAAGACCATTTGCGATACAATTCCTTTGTGATGCTGTGGTCATTTGCTTCCACTGAGAGTGCATGTTGTCGACTAAAATCTCTGTGGAATAAGACGACATCGCTTGAATGCATGAATGGAGTGAAGTCGTGGGTGCTGGTTTGGTGTTAACAATCAAAAATAGTATTTTATGGAAGAGAAAAGGAATTGTTTGTATCCAACTTAGTAGAGAATCAATCGATGTAGATTTCAACGAAGTCTGCTTTACCTGGTATTCGTCGTTTGTTACATAAACGATTTTTTGTCTCCCCTGCTTATGTCCAGTATCTGACTTACTAACACGTAAGATCTAACTCTTTACAAGTCCAAAAATTGTTTCTTCATAGAGAAATGTTGGGTCCTGAACTTTCCTAACCGTTGCACTTTCAGCAACGGTAATGAATAAAATTGTGTTGCATTAACTGGGAGGTCTGCAAAACCAGAAGACTGTAAAATTAAGCATGTACAAAAAATAACAGTTTTCGCATCTTCAGTGGTTTACGAGACTCCAAAAAAGTGGGTCCTAATTTCATTAAACGTCTACCTAGGTGAGCGGGTCACTGAAGACGTGTGAACTGGGACTTGGTCACGCAGGAGGCCTTACTTGCAGCATGATACGAATTTTGACAAAGCTTGGGATAGATATGGTACTAAGAGCAGTATCCTGTGAGTAACTTGCTCACCTCTTTTCCGATTTGGTCACAGTGTAGCGAGAAGGCGTCCAATAAAGCACAATCTTTATTGTCCAAATCGCCAGTCACATGCAACGCGCGCTGTCTCGTTTATGAGTCATAATTCCAACCGTTTCCGTTCACACGTCGTGTGCACTTCTGACCGGTTTACGTGTGCGATCGGCGCCCTCTACCGGGGGGTTTCCTGCCTGCCATTCCTCGTCTGTTTGTCCGATTTCCTTGCGCGATGGCTCGTCCGGCTGCTCGTGCTGTCCGCCATCCACCCAGTGTTGGCCTTGANTTGCGCGATGGCTCGTCCGGCTGCTCGTGCTGTCCGCCATCCACCCAGTGTTGGCCTTGACCGTATTCCAACATCGTGTCGATATGTTCCTCTAAATGTTGGAAAAACTACGCCTCCGATCTGGTCGTCTGTCGTATTTCGCCTGCCCTGCCTCGCCCATTGGTCCGATCTAGTCGAGCGATGACTCATCCGGTCGCGCACGTTGTTCTTGATCCGATCGCGGCAGGCTTTTGAACGTATCTCCCCGCGTTGAGGTATTCGGCCGAGCGTTCGAAAACTCGCACCTCCGACCTGACAATCCACTACAACGGGACGAATTTAATGAGGTAAATGGATGTTATACCAAAGTACCTTTCCAGTTGTTTTATGGGTATTTTCAGGTTCTGGCTTGTAATTCAAGAATGGAGTAAAATTACAAGCGACCAGTGTAACTGGACATAGAGCGTGCTAACGTTAACAACCTTTGAGAGATAATGACACTTGGTAGAAAATGCTCGTAAGCAAACAACACAAAGCGTTCCCCCTTAATATCATGAAATCAGCATTGATGTAGAAACCGTTGTATATCGTAGCACAAGGTAGCAAACTTATACTTGTCTGAGAATGGACGACCGTTAAATGTAAAACCTTGTTTTTTACTTCATGACTTGCTAATGATGATTACCTTCAGTTAGTCGTGAGTTAATGGTTAAAGACATCATGGATGAGATATACCAGGTTGACCACTCATTGTACACAGACAAACAGAGATTTGATAGTGCTAAACCGGCATTGTCTTCAATAATTGCGTCCGAAATGTTCCTCGATATACTGGGAAAGCAAGCGCGCTCTGAAGATTGCATCATACCTGAGTAATCAAAACATAGCATGCAATATATCTAATATTCAGGTGGGAGTACAAAACATTACTGAAGTATATGCACTATTTTAAGTTAAGGAAGCGACCAAATGTTAAACGAGGGGAACTTGGTTGATTCCAAAATTTTGCAATAATGTTTACGATGTTGTACGATTCACTTAATTTAGAGCAACTCTGTAGCTCAAAAACTATAGACACCGTCACAACTTCTGTCTGGTATTGATAAAATCACATGGACAGGATTGACATATAGTCTAGTGTCCCTCTTGAAAGTCGATAGACGAACTAATAAAAATCAGTTATAATTAGTTAGATGTTCATTCTGACAAACACACCTGTCTCGAACGCGTCCATCACTGCGTTGGTTGAGTGCAACTTTAACGATCCTATTACAAGTGTCGAAGTTGTCCGTATATTTCTTCAGCAGTTTTCAAAGTTTAGTAACTGAGGGTATTGTACGAATAAGAAGGACTATACTACTTACTACTAATCAGTTTTGACAGTTTCAGAGGGCGGTCTATTAGTAGAAAAGTACAATGTTCTCCAAAGACAAAACGGGAGTTAACGTAGGACGCTGAAGGCTTCTTGTCTAAAGATAGATCTTACCAAGCGGCTCTGGGCCAACTTGTTGACAGTGTATACATTTCAATTTAAGAACACGATATCGTGTTTGATAGTTCGAAAACTGAACTAAAGAATTATTCAGAATATAAATGATTTTAGACGTAAGAATTATTTATACGGCTAATTTCTCGTGAAACTGGCAGTACAATTAACTTTACTTATGTTTAGCAGTCAAACTGCACTCGATATTTAATCAACTGAAAACTAATTCTCTAATCCTTTTCAATTTCTAGTTCTTGGAATCCATGAGCTGTAAAATCGGGAGGTGACTTTTAAACGTTCTAGATATTGACGCTTTCTCTCCCTTATAGTTAGCAAAGGCTTTCTATCTTCAAAGCACGTCATAACCAACAAATGCAACCATTGTTAGATAACATATTTACAGAATAAAGAAAGAATTTCCAATAAATCTAGGGGGTAGAGTGTCTTCAGTGATTTCTTTAGCGGTTTATTCATTCAGAAGAGGCGTGAAAACACTTGCTCTAAGTGAATGTGAATTGCGCACCTCACACATTCGGTTAGACAACAGTTTATTTAGGCAAATTAGTGGAAGCTCTTTAGTAGTTAGTATGGAAAAATAAAATCTGGATGAAATAATCGGAAATGGAATGTGGAAAAGTGGAAAAAGTGGCATGTGGTGGACTGTTGAGGAAACCTGATTATAGCCTGCAAACGTGCACTACTGGTCGTATGCTTGCTGTGGTTTTCAAGCTGAGGAAGCATAACACAATTACAAACATGAAAGAAGATTTATTTTTCACTAAAAAGAATTCGAGGAATTTGTCAACGTCTGTTATCTACGTCAACAGGTTATTGGCTAAACAACGTAAAATCTTTATAGTTTTTGGTATTAACGAGTGCAACTGTGAAATTATCTGAAAAAACAATAATCTATGTCAGTAGCTTGAATCTGTCAAAAAAAACCAGCTGTTAGATTTCGTGCTGTTTAGTGCACAAGTATGAGAAATCTACACGAAGCAGATGTGACCAAACTGGCAAGAAAGGTTAATGGGCACAATGTGTTTTCGGACAAATCTTACTTAATACCCCATATGTTTTAAATGGCAGTATGTTCTTAGACGAGAGGCGTTAATCACACGTGAATGTGGAGATATAAGAGGAGCATAAGGTTGTTTGAATTCCTAATCATTGTGAACGGGACAAAGTTAAAACAACAACCCTGTTTCTCAGGATCCCCAAACGGACATACACTTCCAAACATAACTCTAAATCCAACGCGGTAATCAGTGCTTAACTGAACGTCGAAGTGGCAGCCACCTGATGATATTTCTTTAGAATACTGATGCCGACCGTGTGGTTTTCTAAATTTTCATTCAGAATCCACAATCGTTTCGGCGTTCATGTGCAGCGCGTGCCCGTCAATTCGTCCGTAACAATGATTGTTTGAACTTCTGTGTTAGACCTTATCGATCGCAAAAGCCTGACCCAGTGTGAGGACATGTTCCACGTGCCGGTGTACAGCACGTGAGTGTAACTGTGGGATAGTGGAACTATCTCAGGCATGTTGGTTAACACTAGAATGAGGACATTTATCTTCATATAAGAAGGAATTGGTTCTCAGTGTAAACTCACGTTCTTTGTATAACACACGGTAGCTAACCTATCCAAACCATGGTGTTAGAAATCCGTGTTTTCTCTGTTTAAATTTGTTCATGGTGGTCACAGTCAGTAATTCCCTTTTGTTTTAGTATTGTATATAGGTTACGTTAGATTTGCTTGGTTTTCCCCGTTGAGAAATCGGAATAATTGTAGTTTGAAACTTTGAACCATTAAGCGGAGGCCTTTGTGATAACTTGATGGAACTATGACTGGTGTGTTCATCAGCGTTCACTCTATTTGCACTACTCAGGTAGCTATTTTTCTCCCGAGATAATAGATCACATTTTAGTGCTTTTTAGTAACATAATGAACGTGGCTTTCCTCCTCAGTTGTGTAAATCAGCCGTACGATGTTGGCCATACCAAGTCTTGAAAACATTTTTCTTAATTCATAATCCGTTTGTTTAGTGGTTATTGTATTACTTCATTCCATGTAAGCGACATTGTCACTGATTATCGAAACATTCCTGTAATTCGTTGGCTTCAGAAAATGTTGTATGCCTCTTATCACCTCGCTCACGTTTAATTTGTCAAAAGCTCTTGCGGAAAAGAATACGTCTTTCGCACAGTCATGGAGGATACTTGTGAACCACACCATAGTTCTATCCACAGGAGAGGTAAACTCCATTTTTAATGCAATTCTGTTGTCACTTGTTGACTGTTAGTAGTACATTGTAGTCAGAATTTGTATTCTAGCCACCACGGAAACAGTCCGCAGTTTTTGCACACACACACACACACACACATGGTACCACATCTCCTGTTTGCCTACTTGACAGCGGAAGGGGTCACTTCAGTCACCTACTTGCCCTCTAGTTCAAAACCGTCTCGTGTAATTACTGGATGAATTGCTTCTGATTTGTTTCTTTTGACAACCATGGTATAATTTTCATGTAGACGAATCGATGACGAACAATCAGACACAGACTGTTAACCAAACTAACTTAACACATAACGAACTCCACAGAGCTGTCTGAAACTCTCTGAGCACATATTTGTAGATTATGCTGTAAGTCTATTCACAACTGACTGTATGCGAGCACACGGGTTTGTCTGCTTATTATACCCCATATTTTCACACTGGAAAAAATAGCAAAACTCATCCGGTTGTTTTTCTTCATTATTGTGTTGAACCTTTGATAATCATTTTTTGGAAAGCACATGACGAATTCGTGAAGGCTAAACTGCGACAGTATCGGATTTACGGGTTGCAGGGAACTGTAAGTTATTGTATACAAACGTAAAGTTCTCACGAAAAATCCATTATTCAACAAAATCTGAAAAGTTTGGTGGCGAGCACAAAAGTTGACAGTTTTTGGACGCTGTCCATGATTAATATCATTTTTACTACCTTCCATTTTCATCGTCAAAACTGCCCACGTATCTGAGTATTTCCTATGTAGAATAATGAAAAGATTTCTGCAGTTCACATCTCATCTTTGGGAAAGATATGCACCAACAGAAGCTCTAGAATGATCGAGACTTGCATTTTATGCTTTATTTCTGAAAATGGTTAGCTCCAGAACTCATTGGAATGTAGTACTTTGAACTAATTGTAAGTAACTTAAATTTTATTGGTCAGCTTCACTCTAACATGTTTTTTTGCGCAATCGTATCGAAAAATCCTGTGCCACGAACAAGCGCACATGAGAACTGGAGTGTAGATTTCGAAGTATTTACGAGTTATCTTTAGCGAAACTTAGTCTGTTTCAAGCACAGACTACTTGTCTCATTTATACTTTGTGAACTGGCAATGTTTTTTCTCTAACTGAGCAAGCCTTATGTTGCACAATGATAAAACTAATTTCTCTCGCCAGTTTGGCGTGAGTCTATGACATATTTTGCACGGAAGAACGAAAGCACCGACGATGAGTGTGTAAAATGTTGCTATATGAGACAGAAAACAGAACCATTTAAAAATCTCTTCCTTTAAGGCCACCACGCTCACGAGGTAGAACTTGAGCTGTGTTCTGTCAAATGTGTTCATTATCGCCGACATTTCGGTTAACAACACCTTGGTAAGTAACATTCGAAAACCGTTCTGCTCCGAAACCTGACAAACTGCCAGCGGTTTTGCCTCTCACGATTTCTGTTAAGGCTGTGTGCAGTGGATTCTAATAGCAAATATATCAAACGACGCGTAAGGAGGGCGAAAACCGTGAGCAATAATTTTGCAACGGTTTGCGGGGCTTGCTGCAAGAATAAGCTAAGTGGAGAGAAGATGAAATATGTCCTGTTGATTCGATGAGTAATTCTAGGTATGGTATTTATGAGAAGCAGTAGAGTGTGTATTATGATGCAAAACTTAACACTGAAGTGTTCGGAGACAAAAATTCCCCGGACGATGAAATTCTCATCTCACATTACTCAATGGACGCCTGGACAACAGATACAGCGAAAGAACCACCACAGTGAACAAGAATCATCTCGGGAATGGCAGGACAAACTGATATCTGACAGCCGTAACTGTTACTGGTGTGTGTACATGGACCGGAACGCCTACCAAAAGGGGTGGGATGAAAATGGTGTAATGTGATTACAAGGCTAGTTTTGGATTTGTACCTATGTGAATGTTGTTCGGGAACGTAGCCTGTTCCCTCATACAAACACCAAACATTCATCCATTGCCATCTGTTTTCCACCACTGAGATGGTTTTGTGAGGTTTCATCAATGTAATTTTGATTTGCTTGTAGCCCTGAATCTTGATATCCACCCACTGAAAAATTCCTAAAAACCGTAATTGACTCGTTTCTATTAGAACAGATGAACCTGCCAGTTGAACAATTCATTGAGTAAAGCTGTTACACAAGTGAGAAGTAATGTTTGTTTACTCATTAACAACAACGGACTCTGCGTTGTAATTTTGAAAAGCAGTGGTTTCATGTCTTTTGAGTTTTAAACACTGCTATCAAAGTAGGAATGGGGTTACGGGTGTGATATTTCTCTGTTTGACCCCTTTTTTATTTACTATGGAATCGAATTGATTTGTATTGATAATTCAGTCGAACTAAAAGTTGTCGGGTTTCATGCCATTTTGGAATATTTAATACTTCAAGCAAAAATTCGGTGACCTTGTAATTCTTCAAGGGATTCTGTTTACTTTGTCGACACATGATTACACCGCCTCCCCGTAGACTTTTCAAGGGAATGTTAGGAGGTCGTATTTGTGCTCCATCTGATCCATTCTACCTACATTTGTAACGTGAACAAGGTGTGCATTTTGAATTGTTTAGTGAAAATTGACCTTGGGGATCAGTAAATACGGAATGGAGATCAAAATGGTAAGGTAACCAAGACCTCGTACTTTGTGTGCATGGTTCATATTTTCACCTGTCTTTCTTACTAAAAAGGTAATGAATACAAACGGAACAAATTATTTAGCAGTAGCAGATTCGATGCTATACGGATACCAACTATACTGTCCTAATTCAATCCCGATTTTTTTCGTTGTAAACTTGTGTATGCATATCGAACAACTAATGTACGAAATTCATCTGGGTGGCATGAACAGTGAAAAAGGTGAAGCGAGTGTGCTAACTGAAACAGTTTTCAAGGTTTGGGATAATTTGCAAACCCGACAGTAAGTAAAGTAACATGTATCTCCTCAATTATATCATGCTCGTAGTTTTATGCTTAATTCTCTAACTGCCTAACAGTAATCCCTTGTAAACTCTTAATAACCTGATGTATCTTTTTAACCACAGGCGTGCTGCCTGGAATCAGTTCTTACCGTTTGCTTCCACCCATAAACGTTAACTTTAGCCAGCACTCATTATTTGTAATTGTCTTATCATTTTTAACCGATGACTACGTAACCACACACAACTACTGTAACATTTTTGTGACAAAATTGAATAGACGTTTGAATGGACATGATGAAAAATAGACACTGACAGGGTTTCCACTGGTTTAGCGATAAAGACAACGGAGCAGGCCGGCCTGATGCAAATTGGAGGTTGTTAGTGTAGACTGTGAAATGATCAGAAAAAACTCAATTACTGTACCAATAGGTGCAGCCTGGGACCTTTCGTTTTTCATGAAGAGATTATCAGTTCAAATACTACCAAACAGCTCTATACCTTCAAATATTAAATATAACATCTACAAAATTACCACAAACGTTTCACCTCTCTGAATTTAGCTGGGGTATGCTATGTTCAAATCTTGAAAGAAGGCTGGAAGAGATCGGATATCGCTGAGAACTTTGTCCGCTTTTTTTTTGTAAAAATAGGGCTTTCTGCAGATAAAAGAAGAAAACTCCTGGACAGCGAACCAATTTTTCAGGGTTTAAAATGTAGAGGTTTTGAATTTATTCTGTTATGAACTCGCTTTGCACTTCTTAGCTAATAGTTTGCAGCAAAGAACATGCTGAAGTGCAGAAGAAACAACTTTCAGGTAACAGTTTTATTAAAACCAACTCATGTTGACTTGAAAGCCGCTTCTTTTGAACGTATCCCCTGTTTTAACAATGGAACAAAGGACGTTATTTAAAAGTGTGCCTGTGAGTTGTTCAATTGAAATTGATTAGGATGCATCTGTTTTGACGAACATGTTCAGCCCAGAGTCCTGTCGTCCCGCAGATACTTCAGTGTGTTACTAGCCTGGTTTTAGCCATTCACTGCGTCGTTACTATGCACTGCTTCACTATTGTGTTACTTAGCGACACCATCATATTAGCACTTGGTGCAAACCCTTGGCTTCAGTGCAGCTGGGAAGAAATATCCAGTTAACAGAACACAAGAATGACTGGGTTATGCACCCTGTATGATTTTTAATCCAAGCAATCATGCTCATGGTCTACACCGTTTGTACACCAACAGCTGAGTTACAAGTGTTAGTCGGACAACATCCCCTTCCGAGCTCACCAGCAGTTTTGTCGAATAATAGTCGCATGTGTTATTTCTTCTGAACACAGGCTGCGATTCTGACGATGAAAGACAAGCAGAAGTTCGTACGTTGTAGCCGCTTGACTCTGTCTGAAGTGCGGAGTCTGCAGTTAACGTTTCGTGTATTCCGTTCCATTACCTACTGATGGTCAGCTTCACTATTCAAAGGGGATGTAGCTAACTTCAACATGAATTTACAAGGAGAGGATGAAGTGTTATTGGGCGTATTGAACAAACCCGAATCAATGATACCTGGTTAACTTTATGTGGAAAGAAACTTGGACATTTGTGATTACTGGTGTGTCCAAACAGTTGAAGGTAACAGGTATATGTGCATCGATCACTGACTACTCAATATCTGGTTAATCTCTCCCCAAATGTGCGCACTGGATTGATAAATTTACCTTGATCTAAAACTATATATTGTCTTGTCTTTGCTACATTTGAACACAAATCATATGCGACAGGGTAACGTTGTTGGAACTACCTTTCACGTATCACAATTTATGACTGTCTCATCTAAAGAAAATGAAGTATCATGGCCAAATTAATGACCCACGGTTGATCAAACAACACACTGGCTTAATTCCTAATTCGTCGACAATCATGAGAAGTTAACCGGTCAAGGTAGAGTGGCGTGTGCCAAAATGTATTCATGTTGACAATCCATTGGGGCAATTATTTTTGTTCACCTACTTCAAGTATTTTCTTACACTACTGATGGTCATGCTTACCATTTCTTCCAGCTTGCTACTTTAGACAGATTAATTGTTACGTTGCTGCCTATCAAACTGTTGGTCAAGTAGAATATATTAGTCCATCCTGACTCGATCACTGTCCTAATATTGGCACATTCTTAATGCATGTGACTCTTTGTCCTCCGAATCAATTCAACTGACAACATCGGACCCACATTCACTCCAGTTGTCACATGGAATTTGATCGTGATGTCTTCGTAATTGGGCCGTATGGTCTAAAGGGTTCGATCCGTCAGTGCATCGATGGGTGCACTTTTAGAAGTTCGAATTAGCGTCACTCAACAACCACCTGGAACAGCGTTAACAACACGATGTTTCTAACCTCAGTGCGACTGTACTAAGGCGCAGCGTTCACGAGGATGTTCTGAATGTTTCCGCGCGCCAACCAGTACAGCTCACTGTACAATTTTCCAACCGGTGCTGTAGGTTTTTAGAAGTATATATGTGTGCATGTTTATAACATATTAATGTGTTGACAGAAATGGTTATCGGGTAAAATTGTTCACATCATCAGAAATTGCTGCTGGTTTCACTTTTTTGGTTGTAGATAATCATTCGATATATCTTATCAAACGTACCTTTGCAGAATTGTGGCGAAGATAGTATGCAAATTATCGTCCTAAATTGTTCTAACCTCTGTTGCAATCAATAAAATGTGG
>QNGE01000844.1:13335-24475 GCA_008508345.1 Paragonimus westermani
CAGCGCCTCCTTCGCGGCGGCCCACTCCAGCTTCGCAGGGCCCCTTCGCGCCGCATCCAACACCGCCTTCGCCCTGCCCTTGAGCAGCATCCGCAGGGCCGCCAGCTTCGCCCGGTCCGCCTTCACTCCGACCGCCTCCGCCACATCCTCGAAATCTTCCAGGAAACTCCGACCATCCCCATCCTCAAACGGCTGTGGCCACGGGACCTTCATCCTCAGATCCTGGTCACGAAACCAATTGTTGTGAGCCGAGAAGGCAGATGACACCGAGGTTGCTTTATTGGAGAAACCAACACAATACTTAAGCGTCTGAACACGACTGGAAACGGAAACACTCATTTCCACACCATACTCTTCTGAGGATACTCCAGTCGCTTTAGACACCATGTCTCAGTTCCGTCGTGTAGCGAAAGCCATTATATGTCATTCTGCCCTCCAACGATCCATCTCGTATCTCTGTCGTATTTATCACGCGATCATCTCGATCCATGCTGCTGCTGAATAGTGGTGTGAGTAGTATGGTGCGACCGTATCTCCTCACTACACTAGAAATCTGTCTGATGGATTTGTGGCCCGTCAGCAGTTTGATCAACGGGAGGAAATAATATTAAAAACGAATCGAGTAGTGATTCGAAAGTTCTTGCAGCAGCTCACTGAGAAAAATTCACTTGACACACACGGGGGCAAACAGTTGTATTTCCAGAAAACAAATAAATTTCATTATGACGACAACATAACCAGTAACACAAAAGATTACTTGGCGAAGTATGAAATTTTCCGAAGGCCTGACTCAAAACTAATAAAGGATAAGGTGCTGTCGATAGAACTTCCAGAATGATCCTGGCAACTAATTGTTACCAATATATTTACACACGGCTGCAAACACTAGGTGGTCACGGTAATCCATTCACCGGATCATTGTAAAGTTGATTGGCAAAACACTACTACCGGAAGTGCAATCGTTAACAAACTGCGTTGATAGTTCGCTCGCAATGGCACACCGGAGGTATTTTTTCCTGGTAGTGTAACTCAATTTGTGCACCGGGAATTCGAGACGTTTGTAGGTAAGTAGGAGGTTGAGTATCAAATAACCAGCTGTTCAAAAGCAGCCAGCCAAACAGGGAGGCTGAAGTTGCAGTTAAGGTTGTCAAAAACGGCTGCAGATTACCTAAAAGTCGGAAAAAGATCTGTACCCAATGCTTCTAGAAAGAAAAATCATGACGAATAAGACCATAGACTACAATGAGACGCAGCGGATCTTGAGGGGGAGAGCACAAAAGAGATTTTCGGTGGCCGCTGTACTGTTACCTCGTGAGATATTGGAAAAGTTGAATATTCAACAAATCTCACAACGGAACAGAGTGTATGTTAGAGGAACCCATTTCTACCATCCAAAACCGCCTCCTCGATCGAGAAACGATTCTATCCAATCAAAGTGAGTGGTAATATCATCATCAGTCGAGAGGTAACCTTCGCTATTTTTGACCCGTTCGGCCGTTATTTCGCCATGCTCATTGGTGGCTTAGTGACCTTAACCACTTTTCTGATGTTTGTCATTCGATTTTCTGATTCGAGAATGTTCATAAGTTGCCATGCCCCCTATAAGTACCTCACAATTTCCTCCTTACCACACACGTTGTTGAAGCTGAAAAAATTTGCTTTTTGCACCCATCTTTGAGTTTGTCTTGGGCGTAATCAACGGGGCTGCCGCGTTATTTTCGGGACCACGATTTTCCGTGTTAATTATATCAAAGGAGAGAATCTGATTTCTACCAACCGCATCATTATACCGTGGACGAACCAGCGTGCTGAGTGGAGGATTCAAAACACTGTAAAACAAGGGTATCGTGGGCGTCGAGCATGGAAACACAACTAATAAAACTATGGGCCCAGTGTACGTCTGAGTGACCGAGACAATGGACACGTGCCATGGTTATCAGAGGTCGTGGGCATAGGTCACGTGATGTTGAACTGGACAGGGTAGTGAGAAAACGAACTTGCCTGCTCTTGAGGAAAAGGATTTTGCCGGAAGAATGCGGATTTTAAAAGCCTTGAGGGGGATCAACAAGGGGAAATGAACAAGCTTATCACGATAGTAAAGATATGGTGAGATCACACTGAAGCAGTTTTCTGATTGGAGAAGATCAAGCCAATCAGAGCGCACGTACAAGCTGCTGTAAACTGAAATGTGGTCGATCAGAGGAATGTGCCAAACTCCCAGCAATCAAAATCCCGACATCCACAATCTTGTCAATGAAAATCCTCGTAGTTTATTATCCCCACAGTTCGTTATACATTCAAAATTCCGACAATACTGTGAGAACGGTGCTTACGAATGATCACTGAAAGTTGGTTCATTATCGTTCACGTTAGAGTAGGAGTAATCATTGGCAGCCATGTTGATGTTATTCATCTATAGAAAAAAGACTGAAGTTGACCACCAATCGACATTTAGGGCACGATAATTAATGCCTGACTGTGGTAAAATGGATCAAGCTGGCAAACGATTGACGTTAAAATTCAAGTAACCACTATCAGTTTAATTACCAGTGTTATCGGCCTACTTACCATAAAAATTAACATCTTATTTTCCTTAAAGTGATGGTACAATAATACATTAGTGTTATCTTTGAAGAACATCGTCCAGTCCTGCAGGTACAACCCTATCATGCGGACCAGGCGCTGAAGATTTTCTCGTTGCTCTTTGAACAAGCAGGTTTTTGTAACACTGCCTACCTGCTCATCCTTTAAGTGTAGTAACCAAGTAACAGCAGCAATTGTGGTTTTCGAGGACGGCTCAGTCGAACAGTTCGACAGTGCGAAGCAATCGGAGTGATCGCTCACGCATGCGCGCGCGGAAACAGTGGTGTTTAGGATTGCCTTAATCAGTCCATCTTAGATACACATCAGGGGCTAGAGATTAGGACGGTGCAAACCAACCCTAAGAAGTAGAAGCGGATCAATTTTATTAGTGGGGATTTATCTGAGGATTAAAAATGTAATGACTTTGTTGAATTGCTCTGTCTCAGACGAGAAGCAATTGACTGAATGCATGTATTACTAATGAGTAGTGTGGCAGATTTATGAATTTAGATGAGACCCAACTGTGAAAAGTCAGGGCTTCGGCTGGATTCGAACCAGCGACAGACACAGCATGCCTCAACGCGGCAAGCGCTCTACCAGCTGAGCTACGAATGCATGTGCTTATTTATCGTTGAGTGGCAAAATGTGTGGGGTCATTTACTATTGATTTTGTTGAAGAAGAAAGTTTGAATGTGGCAAAGACCGGGTAACGAAGAAATAGTTGAATGGGCGATATCATTTGAGAAAATTTGTGGGTCATTACCATGCATCGGAGCTTCGTGGTGGATATTATGAGTTCCTGCTGCCGACATTATTAACTCAAGACATTTTAAATGATGGGAGGTTAATTGCAAAGGTTGTGTATTGTCCAGATTTTAAGCTATGGGGATTTTCTCCCCGTTGAGAACACGAACTGTCGGGAGCTTGACGAGTGAGAATTTGCTT
The DNA here is from genome assembly GCA_008508345.1 of Paragonimus westermani. Lineage (NCBI taxonomy): Eukaryota > Metazoa > Platyhelminthes > Trematoda > Plagiorchiida > Troglotrematidae > Paragonimus > Paragonimus westermani. The sequence goes on from QNGE01000844.1 coordinate 16,864, forward strand.
GTTGAGATTTTGGCTGCCGGGATTATGAGAGGTACCTTGATCTACGCCAGCCGATCAAGGACGGTAATCAGCTCCTATTGTGGTGGGTTATCAAGCTGGAGGTGCGGGTGCTCTAACTCTCGGCGGAGTATGTCGACCAATCGGCAAAGTTTGTCCAAAAGCCCACGACAAGCGGGTCAGGGACAGCATAGGCGACCGGATGAGCCATCGCTCAACTGGATCGGACCAACAGACGAGGCATGACAGGCAAATAGTGAGAATAACCAGATTGGGGGTGCGATTATTCTAAAATCCGAAGGAGTATCTCGACGTAGTTGTACAACGCGACCAGAGGCCACAGTAGATGGACTGCGGGTAGCACGAGCGACCGGACGAGCCATCGCTCAACGAGATCGGTCCAACAGACGAGGAATGGCATGCGAAAAACGTTCTGACAAAAGGCGTCGGACGTGCACACAAACCGGGTAGAAGTGCACACGACGTATGGGCGGAAACCTGCGTTTTTGTGGGCCGAAATTGTAACTGATAAACGCAAGCACGCGAGTAGCATGGTGATCAGTGTGTTGGACAGTGAAGATTGTGCTTTATTGGACGCCTTTTCGCTACACTATGTCAAGAGTGTTTGTAATGGGATGTAGTTAAACAAGCCGTCTGAACACGTGTTGGTGTTAAATGACCGAAATGCTCAAGTCTAGGTTGTGGGACGCAGTAACCGACAGGCCAAACAAAAGGCAACATTCTCAATAGCAATCGTTAATGCAAATATTGTTTCCTTATAAAAGGGTATTGTTCTAATAAATTGGGATTATTTGGTAGCGCTGTTGTTCTAAATTCCCTACTCTTTAATCAACTACAGCACACTGTAGTGGAACTCTTAACCGTGATTGCTTGAGTACGCATTAACAAATAACGATATCTCAGAGATAGTCCATGAAAAGGCTAGATCAACGTTTTTGATTTTTATTGTTGGGAGCGGTGAACAAGCTTAATGCAGTGGCGTTAACCCTGTCCGTGTCCTCTACACCTGTATGATTGTTTTCTGATCCGATTCGGATCCAGACGCTTATTGCTTGTCCGTACTTTCATCGCAGCCGATCCCGCCCGGTCAGACCAAACTAATAAGACGATGGTGACTACGAGCGCGTTTGCATTAGTGGGGGGAAAGGGGTTCGGTGACGGTGCGTGTGTGAGCGCGCATGTGCAAGACGAGGCAAGTGAACAACACAAGGACCAAACGGCTCGACCCACGATGGGCCGACTGAGGGCACGGCAACCTCATGTGCTGTTGAAAACCGCACATGCGGGAGCAATCCATTGCAAGTTTCGGGACTTGTCTATCTTAAACTCAGTCTAGGGAGGCGGTAACAGAAACTTGGAGCGAGAGGTGATCAACTATGAAGGTTTGGCCAATCCGATACTACAAACTTGCTCTGATTTATGATGACCCCAAATGCATTTCATCCAATTGTGTCCGTATATGAAGAGTTCGGTTAACCCAGTAGTCTCGGTGACCATAAGTCGTCTCAGTCAGCCTGTTTTAACTAGCAGCAATCGCAAGGTTCTAAAACTGAAACGATATTTAACTTCCACCAAATGCACTCTGAACCCTTTACTCCACTGTAATTAAGTTCATCCTTTTGTAGTCATATCTGGTAGTAACAATCGAACTGGAGGTGGAAATTGGGCCCCTGTTATTGCATATGAACCAGTGTTGTTAGTGATTGGAGCACGGCCTTTTTGGATTTGTTATTCAGGCTCTTAGCGCCTTCACGGTAATCAACCACATTCCTATACTCAAGGTGCCTCAGTGTTGGTGAGACACTGGCCGTCGGTTAGATGTCAAAGACGATCGATCACTACTCAGAACCACCAAAGGTCTACTTCTGTAGATTTAATGATGGAAACAGTAGTGTGAGAAAACTAGTGAGTGACACGCACATGTTATCGTAAAAAGCCTGCATAACAGTTTAGACGGAAAATCTGAGCAGACAAGTTTTTGAAGAAACTTCTAAAATCTGGAAATCACCTTACCATCATCCCCACTATCCTCATGAACGCCAGCGGGATGTTATGCTACTCCATATTGATCGATTCAATCAGTCAGTGTACCGTAATACGCATGCGATGGGGAACAAAGTTCGAACGATCCGATGAAACACTACAGAGGGACAGAAAAATGGTTGATTGTTGTTATCAGCAAAATAAGCAATCCTAAATGACCTTGTTTCATCCATTATGTATGTGTATGTAACAGATAACATATATGTATATATATATATATAATTCATCATGAACAGCAAATCAAACATATATGTATATATATTCGTTTGATTCGATCAAACGTTATCGGTTACACAGAATGAAAACCAAACTATGGACGTCGGTCACAATGATGGAAACAGTGCACATGTGGCCTGGAATAAATCTCACTTCAGAATGATCGTGGCCTTTGATGGCGTTCCCCAGTGGTCTTTTTTTACAATAATAAGTTGTAAAATGGATTATACTGAACATAAATGGACGCAGATGATGGGAGAATGGACAGAATCCAAAATGTCATCCTGCATGGAGTGCTTCCCCATTTCCTTTCAGCCAGACGAATCGCCAATGCTAGAATTCTGGGTTGTCGTTCAAATGTTAATCTGATATGTTGATCAGAACTGATCCTGTGCTGGTCAGTAGGCGTGCTGATACATATGTCACGTGGAAAGAACGTACGGTGATAATTATTCTAGCCGTGGAGAAGTGTGTTAGAACTCACCTTCTGTCCAGTGGGTAGTAGTGAGCGGAATACGTCTCTCACTTAGGCAGACCCAAACAACCAAGTGCACGGCAGTTTCCAGTTCACCTATCGCACTTTCAACGAACCAACTAATCGAGAGGGTTTCCCGGTCCGGTCACTGACTCTATCCATTCTTTAAAGGTAAACGAATAACACGGCGTCAGCCCTCAAGTCATGTTAATCCACCTGCAACTCGGTTGAACGAAGTCTACATTTCCTAGTGTTTATGAATCAACTCTGTGTGACACCGATGATACAAAGGACCAGTTCTATGATCAGCTGTCCACTGCAATCCGGTCGGTGCCTGTGCGTAATCGACTATCTACTATGGGTGATTTGAACGCTCGAGTTTGGCGCGACTCGTTAGTCTGGCTGAGAGTCCTCGCAATTCACGGTGTTGGTTCGGTCAATGAGAACGGTGATCGTCTGTTTCAATTGTGTGCTACTCACCAGCTGGCTAACACAAGCACCAGATTCCAACTGGATGCGGACAACATCATGACGTGAACTCACCTACGAAGTGGTCACCATCAATTGGTTGACTGCATGATTGTGGGACAGTGCGATGTTCGTGAAGTGCATACCAAACGAGTGAGCTGAATATAACACAGATCAAATTGTTTATCTATATTTGCAGCCCTGTTTGTTGTAGGTCATCCGAACAACGGTCGAAGCTGGATGTCAAATGATTGTAGAACTGTGAGACGGAGACTGCTTTTCAACATGAAGTTCCTGTTCGTCTGAAAGACGCTGCTATATCCACCACCTACGAGGGTATTTGGCAACACGTCGAGGACCGGATCATGCATGAGTCATCGAGATGGTCGGTATCTAGCTCCAGATGTGTCCGGACTAAATCGATTACAACAGCGTGGTTATCTCTAGCTTGATAGAGAGAAGAATACAGCGTTTTCCGTTTCCACGATGGACCTGGAAAGTGAAGACAAGACAGTGACATTCTGGATTGCTCGCCGTCTGCTGATCGAGCGTCTCCACGGAATCAAGGACGACTGGTGGAGGAAGGAAGTGAGCAGATGCAAGGCTACATTGGCCGCTGACAACACAAGGAGTTCTGCGATTTGCTTAAGGTGATTTTCGATCCATCCTTCTTGTCTACCAAATTAGTGATTGATGTGTGCTTTGATTTTTCGTGCACTCGAACGAAAGACATCATGAGAATCTGGTGCAAACAAATCGGTCTCATACTAAACCGTCCTGCTGCTAATGACTGGGTGACCGTGACCAGCATGACCCCACAGGCCATCAACCGTTCACTTGCTCTTGTCTCGGACTTGCCATAGGTGCAAAGAGAGATTGAACAACTGCGCAGTGGAAGAGCTACAGGCGAGGATGGATTGCCGGGTGAATTGCTGAAAACTGGCGGTCCGGAGTTAGAACGCGCTCTGCTTTAACTGGTTCATTTCACCTGGGAGCTGAAAGAGGTGCCACGATACTTCAAGGACGTTCCCATCGTACCTCTTTTTTAAAGGCAATGGTAGCAAGTAATATGCCGACAGCTGTCGGGGATCAGTCCGCTGAGTTGAGTAGGCAAGGTGCTTGAAAGAATCCTCCTGAACTGACTGAATGCAGATTTTTTGGAGGCCAGTGTTCTCGGGGAACAGTGTGGATTCCAGACGAGTCGCAGTACTATCGACCTGGTTTTTACTGTTCAACAGCCTTAGGAGAAGTGCCGCGGACGCCACCAGCCACTCTAAGTGCTCTCTGTAGATTTCACCGAGGCTTTTGATTCTGTGAGTCTCAAGGCGTTGTGCAGAGTGCTTGGTAGGCTTGAATGTCCAGGCAAGTTCGTCAGTTTGATTAGAATGTTGCATGTGAGCATGAAGGCGAAGGTAGAACCGTGTGGATCAGAGTCTGATGACTTTGAGATTATCAATGGTATGAAGAAGGGTTGCGTCCTAGCCTCAACCCTATTTGGTTTATACTTGGATGCCACGTTACTGGTTGCTTTCCAGGGCTCGACGAAGGATGAAATTGACGGTGAGTATCAAACGGATGGGCGCTTCTGCCCTAAAAGTGGGTTACATACCTGAACAACGCACACGCTTTTGTCTACAGATGACAGACTCCTGTTCGAACACAGTGAAGACAAACTAAAGCGACTGATCACGGCTTTCGCGACCGCGGCATTCAAGTTTGCATTGGATATTAACATAGGTGAGACCTTTTCTTTCTTTCAGTCTTTTCTGGGTAGAAGTGCTGTTCCTGCATCTTCGCCGGAAATTCACATCACTTGAGACGTTGTCGACCGCTACGCAGACTTTTGCTACTTGGGTAGCAATTTGTCTACAGATTTGTACGTGGATCGCGATTAACGAGCGAGTGTGGTGAAGGCTAGTGTTGTTTTCGGACATCATGAAAGACCTATCTTGAAGAACCACAGCCTGGAGACGGTCACTAAGCTCTTTATCTATCGCTCAGTGGTGCTTTCTATAATGCTATACGGCAGTGGAACTTGGACATCATAACAATAGAATGTGCACTGTCTGAGCCGTTTCCATTCGCAATGTCCAAGACGCATCTTGGATATTTGGTGGTCAGAAATGGTTCCAAACACTGAGGTACTGCGACAAGCGGACATGGACAGAATGGAAGCTGTGCTGATTCTGAATCGGCTTCATTGGCTAGGTCACGTCCGTCAGATAGGCGATGACCGTATTCCAAAGCCGCTGCCGTACGAGCAGATCCAATCAGGTTAGCGAAATCCAGGTGGTCATAAGCTGAGATACCATGATGTTATTCATGCAAGTCTTCTGCGTTGTGATGGTAATTTCAGGCGTTGGGAAGATTAAGCATTGAATCGGACGGTCTGGAGGAATAGCATCCGGATGTGCATCCGCAGTTTCAGTGGACAATTATTACGTGGTCGAAAAGTGCCATAGTTCGCGGTGACACGATTATGTGGCTTTACTGCCGTAAATAAGCTGGTCTTCTCGGATTAGTAGATCACCAACGCACTCATAGTACACTGTTGGTCTAGGGACAACGAGTACATTAGATTCAGCATTATTGGTGTTCTGTATGGTGGATGTTTTGTCTGTTTTTTTCCAATCCAACCTCCTGTACTGAACTACTTCTTGTATTGTATTCTGAATATATTTCTTCCCAGTTTATATCTTACTGGTGGAGTCTCCCATTGTTTAGTTTCCGAGAGATAAGGGTTTCCTTTCTCTGCTAGCCCATCAGTTGGCCAACCAGCATTGGCCGTCTGGACACAAAGGCATCACTCATGCGCCTCCCGGTCTTATTCCATCGGGTATACGCTCGATACGTGATATGTGAGTGAAACTACAAGTGGTGCAGCGCAAGCCACTTTGGGCTTCGGTCACTTTCACAGTCTAACCTCGAACGGATACCGTCTACCATTTAGGAGCTTCTGATGTAACAAAATGAGTACAAGGAAGGAATGCTCAAAAATGTGGTCTGAATGCCCTAAACTCTTCGGAATGGATGCAGAGGAATATCAGTTTGGAGATATCAGGCAAATTTTGCCGGCCTATGCTGGGTCACTTGTTTTGGTTTGCACTACACGCTCTATAACTTTTTGACTAAAAGAAGGATTTTTGCTGAGTCAACTTGTGTGATAGAAGGAGTCTGTTTGTAAACCCAATTTTAACGACGCCAACTTACGTATAGTGAGGCCGGTTAGTAAATGGACTATCGAATGGTCATCAATCAACACGTCAATACGTGTGCATCCCTGTGACGTGTAGAGTTACACAAACGAAAATAGTGCCAGACAACCTTCCGTATATTTTGCTACCTAACACAATAATTGTTGATTCCTATGGATAAATGTCAGACAAAGACTTTTTTCACTTCCCAAGGGCGGCTATCGTGTTGAATACTTACATTCCTAAAGAAACGTCTCATAAACCAGCTGGGTTGTGCATACACGTCTTTGGTTATATGGATTTGCCACACTGGTCAGACTGCCCACGAGCCCATCTATGCAGACCTGTTTTAATTATAGCAGTCACCGTTCTCCACAGTGGTATTCCACATATATATGTCCGATCGGATTCCAGGACAGTCGGCAACCCTAATTACAACAAACGTTGCCCATACCAATCATCGCACCTGAGAAGGCATGCGACCAACTGGTCACTAATTAGACATGCTTTTAATGCTTCTTGATCTTCATCCTCAAGCCTACATCCCACGACCGGTCTCGTCCCTATTCGGATTCATTAGGTAGGGGGAGACCGAATAGGAACTCGAACTGACTAACTCTCGTGTTACAAACCAACGTTCCAACCCTCTGCGCCACCAGTTTTACCACCATCAGTTGCGACGGGGAGCTTATATGTGCTTGTGTTGACGGAACCGGTCGTGTTGCGGCGATTTGAGGGTTGGTATCAAGAAGCATCGCGGAATTCAGTTCTACCCTTTACAGCAGTATCCAATGCAAATTAGCAATCAGGGGCTGCATTGATCACATTTTTACATTACGACGAATCTTGGAACATCGGCATTCGTATAGTCAGCCGACGGTCATGGTTTTTTGGACCTGAGGGCTGTTTTCGATTCAGTTGCTCGTAACGTTCTCTGGAGCTGTCTCCTTCGCAAGGGAGTACCAGAGAAATACGTGAACCTATTGAGATCACTGTATGCTCACTCTGCAAGCAGAGTGAGAGTTTATGGACAACTGTCTCGGACGTTCATCATTTCTAGTGGTGTTCGTCAGGAGTGTCCGATTTAACCCTTCCTGTTCAATTTTGTCATGGACGACATTCTGGAGGGTGCGCTTCGTGAATCCAGTGGGCTTGGTGTTGAGCTTCTTCCTGGCGCTAGATTGACCGATCTGGAGTA
>QNGE01000844.1:38201-85606 GCA_008508345.1 Paragonimus westermani
TGACTGCTCCATTGAGCAAAGTGGGCAGGCATCGCCTGCCTGGATGGGGTCCTCGTGATCACTCAAACCGTTGGTTAGAGACGCTATCCGAGATGGCGGTGTGTCGCAGTCAATGGCGTACCTGTATCCATACCATTTCTAGTTCTCCCATTTAGTCTTCTTCAATCTTTTTTGTCCTTCGTAGTACTCTTTCCTTTTAGGATATTCCACGTCACTGTTGAGGTGAGCGGCGGCCCGAGCCACAGTACCTTTTGGTCAGGCTCATGGCTGTTTTTGTTGTTGTTGTTGTTTAAGAGTCGAGATTGAAGGTCAGAACTAGCCATTTAGTATTAACTTACCTGCATTTTACGTCTGGAGTTTGTTTTTCCCAAGTCGTGATGCACACTAGCTGACAGTTCCACTACAGCTCCATTTACGTTTAACGTGACAAATTTTGTATCCGTTTGACAAAACACTCGAGAAATACCCTCTCCTCGGGACAATATTTTAAAGTCACTTAGATTTTGACCAATAGTTACTCCCCTCTTAAATCAAGCCTACCAATTCCGGATAAAAAATAACAGGTTATCGCAAACAGAGTTGCGTGGTTTATTCTTAGGAAAAACATTAAGGAGACGCAGAAAAAACCGTTACTAAATTATAATTACTAATAAGTAGTGTGGCAGATTTATGATTTTAGATGAGACCCAACTGTGAAAACCCAGGGCTTCGGCTGGATTCGAACCAGCGACAGACACAGCATGCCTCAACGCGGCAAGCGCTCTACCAGCTGAGCTACGAAGCCACACCGGGAGCTCAGAAATTTCACATTTGGACTCCGTTATCCACCCGTCCCACTGTCTCATATGGAATCCATCAAATGATTCAGGGGATCGACTGCCCTGGCAGGATTTCTTAAACAGTTCACGCTGGAATCCTCCACTGCTGAGCATAGAAATTGTATTAGTAAATTTACAAGGCCAAATTGAAAATTTTTCATTCGAGGCCTATAGTAGGCTGCACTAATGAATGTCCTTCGAATAGCGTTTGTACGGTTCTTCAGCATTTTTTCAGTGTCGAATATAGTCGAGTTCAGATTGCGGTAATCTTATCTCAGAGTATCCCTCAACTCAGCCATGGGATAAATAATCTCGAAAGCGTGCTGGATACTTTTTTTCCATTTGTTACCGAACGAATTTAGATGGTGACTTTAGGTTGGTTACTTCAAAACGAGACAAAGGTTTGTCGGCATGATCACTGTAATCGGGTGCAGCCGACTCAATTACTGAAATATTGTCTATCGTTGGATTTCTTGCTAGTAAGCATCATCGCCAATTTGGACTAATACGTTCGCCATCTCGTACATCTCGATTTACTTGTCATTGGCTGTGATGTATCATTGGTCATTCAGGAAGTAGTTGGCCCCACTCATTTCAAATGACCTACTATTTTCATACGATTGAGAAACGTTGACTCCACTTCAGCGATAACACTATGGGAAGTAGTGCTAAGTTCTCGGAACGATTCTTGTCGACAAGTCCGTTGCGAACGTGCTTTTTCTGTCAAAGTATTTATTGCATTAGAAGCCCTCCGAGTGATTCTGTAATTGCATCGTTTAAACAAAGTTGATGGTTATCGTTTTTTTGCTGTCATTTATTCGTAGAGGTGGACTTTCCGGAAGCTTCTAACGAGCTTAAGTACAAGGTTTCTAGACCAACATTCTCTACAATCCAACTATATAAATTTTTGCGAGAGACATATAAGGACATGCCAACTGTTCACGCGTAAACGAACGCTTAGCAAGGAATCATTAGTGTCGCATCAGGTTGAGTGATCGGGGTCACTGGATTGCCAACTCTAATTGTTTCTACAAAAATGGACCAATGACTCAGTAAATTGCAAGATGCATCTCTTTCTAGTCCGGAACAAGACACCGAACGTGTTGGTAACGCCCATCTTGTTAGCTGTCCAGAACATAAGCTTAACAAATGAGGAAGATAAACCAGTACCTTGTGAAGTAGCTGATCGTTCAGAGAGGTCGTTCGGTCTTGTACCCATCTGGGAAAGTGTCCACTAATTTGAGTATCAAAGACCGACTAGTCCTCCTTATGCAGCGCACACCGTAACTTACAGAAAAATCGTGAACTACTGATGATGTGACTTGATCTCTCTGGTTCTTGTCGATGGATGACACTCTCTGCATTTCACAGTTTTTCTGTTCCTAATAGAAACTATTCACATTTACATGTGTACACAGGGTGTAGGGAATTGTGATGCAGAAAATATCGAACGATGTCTTGATTCTTTAACCTAGAACTGGCCTGACTGACTGTCTGCAAAGAACAACGATGGTCGCCTCATCGATCTACTGGAGCCGACCTAACATGTCGCATACTCTTTTCCGGATGCCATCTGTCCGTTGTGTGATTGTTTTTTTTCCATAGAACGGTCGCATGTTGCTGACTTTATGAGTCACTCCTAGAAGGTCAACAGTGTGGTTACGCAAATGGTTGTCACGTGCTTTTGAAGTCAGTTTTGCATTTTTTTCGATTAGTTCGAATGGAGCAAACGGACATTAGAAACATCCTGTGAAGTCTGTCAATTAAACAATAACATCGGGCACTTTGCGGCTAGCTGAGGCGGAATTAGTAATTACATTGGTGGTCTTGTTAATGTGTAACTGACTGTATACACAGTCTACCTCCAGTTGATTAGAACCACGAAGCACCGACAATACTGGAAATGCTTGACTCCTTCAGTGCTCACTCACATTTTTAGTCCACACAGCCCTCAAAAAATGTTAGTCGGCACTGGCACTGTCCAATCGTATTCTTTCAGGCAGCCGTCTTTATCCCGTAGACTCATTTTTTCCAACGTTCATTGGCCAATGTTGGTGTCGGAAAACGGTCAATCATGCAATACGCATCCGGTATACCAAAGTCAATCACTGAGTCATCGCCCTAGTGGTGCGCCATAATCTCATGTCAGGCCCAGCGGACGTGCTTTGGACGGAAAAATTCAGAAACCGTACTTTATCAGTACTGTGACAATTCATCTCGACCATTTTATCTCGGCCAATTCGTTCTGGAACAAATCACGACGATGGGTATGAAGAATAACGAGATGAAATCAAAGTCGTGCGAGAAGTGACCGGCCCCGATAGCTCCTCACTTATACTACGTACAAAGTATACGACATAGCACGTCGGGGCTTAACTTGTTTACATCCAGTTAGAATGCGTGGGCACGGCCAATTCAGACCTCCAGTTTCCACTAGCTGTGAGCGCCGGGTTTCGAACCAGTGATTGTATTGTTTCGTGACACCCTTCCGCAAGCCTGCACTCCACGATCAACTTCATGCTCGTTTAGACTCATCAGGTAAAGATAGCCTGAATGGAGAGTCGATCCGGCAACTGTTCATGTTAGGAACCGAAGCACTAGTCCACTCGGTATTAATCTTGATGGGTGGGTTTATACGATTGATGTTTAATTGTGTCCATCTGTACTAAACCGGTGAGAACAGGTTTCACATCAATGTTTTGAGTCCTCCGTCACAAGCATCGCTGACGCAACAAGTGATGCGCCTAATAAGAGTGACAGCTAGTGGCGCGAAGGCGTGTCGGTTCGATCCCCCATTCAGAATCTCTACCATATAATTTTAGACAAATCGTAGTGTTGGTTTGACGGTAGGTATCATGATGTGTTGTAATCGGACAGAAGATTTGGTGATCTTCGGTATCATTTCCATGTATTGTCTGTTAGGCTGAGTATCTTCAACATATAAATCAAAGTTCTAGTTGAACTCGCGTAAACACGCGTGAAAATTCATATCACCCAAACTACAGGAAGAATTTTCGATGGATTGCTATCCATTCAGTCATTAAACCAAAATAAAGGTGACCGCACGGTGGAACGACGACATCACCAAATTGCCATTCTGGTAAACTCGTTGCCAAATACTTGATTAAATTGAGACACTGGTTTCACTTAAACAACTTTATCAGAGAAGGAGGAAAACACGTGGTGTGATATGACATTTTGTCAACACTCATCAGCCGCAAACACAGAACATGCAGGTTATATACTACAAACAAATGGGTATAGATATGCATACATTCCTGCTAGGTCTAATTTCATCAACACTACGGTAACCCAATTGGTTGCTTCGACCACCTGTGTACACACACCGGTTGGCGATGTCTCATCTATATAGCTCCGCCGAAGGCCATTAGCCTCGGATTCTGATTGCATAACAATATTCTGGATGAGCTAAGTAGGTCAACTTGGTGACCTGTTGTTGTGAGGGGTCTGACAATCGATAGTATGGGAGTTGGTGCAACGGATTCATCGGTTTGAGAGTGCTGTGTCATCGGTTGTTTTAGTCGACTCGGGATGTGTTCTACCACTCGATGAGACAGTTGACTCTGTTCTGCCTGAGTAAACACCACCACATTTACGATTGAACTGGTAGAAAATGTGAGGGACAGAGCAGTTGGATAACTGGTGTCCGCTATTGTGTGGAACTAGTTCTTTGGTGATTTGAGCCAAGAGCAACTAGGCAGCCGTATGCGTGCGGGATAAGACAGACTATAATTGATGCCCCACATCATTTACCAGATGAACTCTTTTGAATCGTACAAATAACACTGTATGTTTCTTTTGAGCTGTTTAAACTGATTCACTGCAGTTGTTCATCACGTTGTGAGTTTCTATGAGCATTTCCGAATATCCGTTGACTAGTAATGTTTCCTAAGCGTCTCGTGTTGTGTCTGCAGCATACCAGGTGTGCAAATACGCTTAGCTTTCGGAAATAGGGTGTTAGTCAAACCAGGCTTGTATGCTACCGAGGCAAAACTACAGGACTGAGAATAGTGCCTCCCATGTTGCTTTACGATGGACAGATCGCTGTAATATTCCGTCTAAACCACTGATGATGAGTACATCTAAAAGTTTTGTGATACAAGGATTGGTTCAGGTGTATAGAGTTTAGAAGGTTAGAAAACATACCAAAATAAACCATATTGGTAGACATCAAAGATATCCTTAACATACCGTTTGTACAGCACGGCTTTGACAATATTATCTTGGACTTGTTGCTGTATCATTCCTAAAAAGATATCAGCCACTGCTGGGCCTATGTGACTACCCGTAGGTACTCCATCTAGTTATTTTCAAGAAAGTCTATGAAAAGTTAATTTGATGTTTTCTATTCACAGTAAAACGATTTCCTTGAGTCATTAATGCAGAATGCCTATTAACACAGTTCTGGTTAGATAAAACCTCACATAAAATTCCACCGTATCATGAAGCTGAATTGATCATACACAAACTCGGTGGCAGAGTTGCTCCACAAGAACAAGTGAGAGAGTAAATACACAGATGAGATTTGAATTGTCAAAACAGTAATGGCTACTATGCTATCGTATCACTGGGGATAAGAATAGTGAAAGAATGGGTTTGCGTGAGTAATCACATTGGTACTGATGTTTCCACATAACCAATGATTCAATTTGTTTATCTTCGCACTCGAGACACAACGACAGTACGTTGCTCGAACTTTCCCTTTCATGCAATCGGCAAGCGTTTGATCACGTGGTCACGATTACACTTTACTGGCCTTGGAGACGCCGGGCGTATCTCACGTGATCGTTGGTACTTCTGCTCAACATTCAAATATCACGCTGATGTAGGTTGACAGGATGCGGGTTGAAATAACAGTCAGCAGAGGAAAAAGTGAACGTTTTCAGCCCAGGCAGTTCGACTCGTTCAAACTGAACGTCACGTTTTCACTTCACGTAAGGAATGCATTGTAGGCTGAGCTGAGGACGAACTTTTTCATCTCCACCACACAACGTAAAATCTTGCAGGACTTTTAACTGGTCCCTGTCATTTTCGTCTCACCCGGCGAAAGATAGTTATCAAAAAACGACCCCTTGGTCGGATATTATGACCGCTACTCATTCATAAGGTTAGAACGGCGCGCGTACGAGCAGTTATGACAGACTGATTTTCACTCAAGAGACCCGACGTCATCGTCCACTCCAAAAACTTAACCATGCCCTATTGGTCGATAGGGTTTATGGTAAGTTAGGTTGGGTGGTCTCAGTGAGTCACCACCCTAACGGTAGCTGAAAGCGTGTAAGCGATGCCAAATTGTGGGTGTTTTAATTCGCCGGTTAGCCGGAATCTGAATGCATAATCAATTACATCCAGTGGACACAATTTACACCGTTCCGAATTTAAGGCAGGGGTTGTAAAATCAAAAACTGACAAACACCGTCTACCAAAAGTGGTATTTAACGAAGAACATTCAAGAGCTGAAATGATGAAAGTATTTCTGTTCTCAGTGATTTGCCCACTGAGACATGAAATGAATGGTCACGTGAACAGTGTGAAGAAGTGTTTGAAAGTTATGTAAACCAAGGGTGCCGCAGTCCCACAAGGAAAACCATAAATCGACTTTTTGAAAATGACGTATTTTGAGTTAAATGGTTATTTTATATCTACAGGATGATAGGAACACTATGGGAATATTTGCACATGATTGGGTGGTTGGTGAAGGATAATGACTGATTTACTGTATGATTTATCTTGCGCGGCTCATCCGGACAGCTAGCTTCCTTATACCCTCTCCAAAACCTATGTCTGTCTGTCTATCCATCTAATGAGTCACGATACTGGTGGATGTGATATGGGACTCCAAGCTCCCAAACACATACGCAGATAGCACAAACAACGGTTTAGCGTCAGGCCGCCAAATGTATGGCGGTGGTATATGTTCGGGTCCCGCGTCCAGAAATGCGGTCTCATGTTTTGTCAATTCTCTCTCGTGGCTTTGTTAACCTCTGGAGAGGGGACTGGCAATGTGCGACTGTTTTTCGCAAACAGACTGAATGGTTTACGCTGAGCGTAAATATCATATGTTGACAATTGTTGTTTTCTACTTTTAAAACATCCTTTAGGATGAGCCATTTTGGTGAAACGTAGCTATTTAGGGTAGGGAACGTACATCCTTCTCACACGTTGGACAATGGATGCGTGTTTGTAATTACACGCACCAAGTGGCCCTGACGAGTGAGCGAGGTTGACAGACGAATATTTGAAAGCGCGAATCAACCAAGTCTGCCCCTCCAAACTTTAAAAATAGAAGGTTGGGAGTGGATCATGTATCGAGGCTAGCAACAACTTTTGTCACACTGAGCCCTTTTTTCTCACACCACAGTCGACAGTCATGAGTTTTGGGGGAATGGCTTGGTAAAAAATTCAAATGATTACCATCGCCGACATCCTTACCTAAAGAGAGACGATGCAGCACCTGGTCCTGTTTGAACAGATGTCTTTATGGCTTGCTTTGAGGAACAGATACAATCAAAAAGATGATTCTGTGTCGTTGATATTCGGAAAGTTTGTAGTCAACGTTGTATCAAATGTACATTAGTCTCACTTTAATATGGGACTGATCAATCTAATGCATTTCTGGACACTCCCATGGCGCTACGACAAGACAGCACAAGCATAAATTTGTGTAAAGAAAGACCACATGAACTAGTCAGCATTCGAACTTTAACAGCTAAACGGCGATTCAAATCAAATGTGCTCTGAACGGTAATTTATTTCATTGTGCCAGGAAAATACACTCTTAGGCAGTAAGACAAAGTTATGAGTACCCATCAGAACTATATTCATAGTTGCAGCAATGCTGTAACCCATGTACAGAAGGAGGGGGTTAGGAAAGGGATCATTAAATAAAGAACACTCGGATTGCCCAACGGTTGATTGTGACTGCTTGCAAATTGTTGAAGCTTACAATGCGTCTACAGCGCACATCAGTAGTCGAGATGAGTCGTCAATTTCTTGTTCACTGTGACCCCGGGGTGAGTGAACGCCCCACTGCCAAGTGAGTCAGACTCTTGAGTCATTGGTTCTGGTTGAGGTTCCCCAAGAAACCTTATTTCCTTGTGTCTCACAACAAAATTGTTGAGCTGGAGACTCCATCTGAGGTTCCACATGACAATCTGAGACACTTGCGTAGACTCAAGACGTTGTCCGTTGGGACATGGAATATATGTACACTGCAGAATCGATGCAACACTGGACGACAGGAACGATGCACCAAAGTGATCGCCACGGAACTGAGCCGCTATGGCATCGACGTCTCAATCTTGGGTGTGACAAGGCTTGCAGACCAAGGTAAGCTCCGAGAAGGAGGTACTGGGTACACCTTCTACTGGATGGGTCACCCAACAGAAGGTGTTCGGGAGCACAATGTCTGCGTTGTAGTGACTGACTGTATCCATTCTTTAAAGGTAAACGAATAACACGGCGTCAGCCCTCAAGTCATGTTAATCCACCTGCAACTCGGTTGAACGAAGTCTACATTTCCTAGTGTTTATGAATCAACTCTGTGTGACACCGATGATACAAAGGACCAGTTCTATGATCAGCCGTCCACTGCAATCCGGTCGGTGCCTGTGCGTAATCGGCTGTCTACTATGGGTGATTTGAACGCTCGAGTTTGGCGCGACTCGTTAGTCTGGCTGAGAGTCCTCGCAATTCACGGTGTTGGTTCGGTCAATGAGAACGGTGATCGTCTGTTCCAATTGTGTGCTACTCACCAGCTGGCTAACACAAACACCGGAATCCAACTGGATGCGGACAACATCATGACGTGAAATCACCTACGAA
Source organism: Paragonimus westermani (assembly GCA_008508345.1). Classification (NCBI taxonomy): domain Eukaryota; kingdom Metazoa; phylum Platyhelminthes; class Trematoda; order Plagiorchiida; family Troglotrematidae; genus Paragonimus; species Paragonimus westermani. The sequence continues at coordinate 46,865 of QNGE01000844.1, forward strand.
GTGATCACCATCAATAGGTTGACTGCGTGATTGTGCGACAGTGCGATGCTCGTGAAGTGCATACCAAACGAGTGAGCTGAATATAGCACAGATCAAATTGTTCATCTATATTTGCAGCCCTGTTTGTTGTAGGTCATCCGAACAACGGTCGAAGCTGGATGTCAAATGATTGTAGAACTGTGAGACGGAGACTGCTTTTCAACGTGAAGTTTCTGTATCCACCACCTACGAGGGTATTTGGCAACATGTCGAGGACCGGATCATGCATGAGCCATCGAGATGGTCGGTATCTAGCCCCAGATACGTCCGGTCTGATGCGACGACGACAACGCGGCTACCCCTAATATGATGCCTGAGAACAGTGCATCGTGTGCTTTTTCCACAATGGACAAAATAGCCACATTCCGAAGTTTTAACAGTCAGCTCACCGAAATTCTCCGCGGAATCAAGGAAGATTGGTTTAGGAAGGAAGATGAGCAGGTGCAGGGCTACGTTGGCCGCTGACAACACAAGGAGTTCTACGATTCACTTAAGGTGATTTTCGATCCATCCATCCAGTCAGCCAAAGCAGTAGTTGACGGCTACTTTGACTTTTCGTGCACTCAACCGGAAGACACCAGGAAAATCTGGTGCAAGCACCTTGGTAGCCTACTAAACCCTCCTATCCTCATCGATTGAGGGGTACTGAATAGCCTGTCATAGGAAGATGTCGAGATATCACTTGCTTTCTCTTTGAACAGATTTAACAGAGGTGCGAACAGCCATTGGACAGGTGCGAAATGAAATGATTGTAGGTAACGGTGAGTTGTCGGGGGGAATTCCAAATTATGGCGGCCTCATTTTGAAACGTCCTTTGCTCGAGTTGGTTAATTCCATCTGGGAGCTGAAATTAGTCCTTCAAGAGTCCCAGGATTCCCCAATCTCACCTTTGATTGAAGATAATGGTAGCAAACAATGTGCTCACAACTATTAGGGATCAGTCTGCTGAGCTGCGTTTGAAAGGTGTTGACGAGAATCCTACTAGGCCGGTTTGATGAGAAGGTGATGGAAGTAAGTATCCTCGAGGAGCTGTCTGGAACTTGTGTAATTTGCATTGGCATCAATATAGTGTTTTCTGTCCAACAGATTCAGGAGAAGTGCCGTGAAAGCCACCGGTCACTGCAAGTTTTCTTCGTGGATTTCACCAGAGCGTTTGATTCCGTCAGCCGTGAGGCTTTACGAGGAGTGTTTGGTAAGCTTGGATATCCAAGCGAGTTCTTCAGTTTAATTAGACTGTCACAAGTGGGCATGGAAGCGAAGATATAATCGTGTGGATTTTAAGTTTGTCACGGGTGTGAAGCAGGGTTGTGTCTTGGACTCAACCACATTTAGTTTATGTCTGACAACAAGGCTAATAGTTGTTCTTCGGAACTCTGAAGACGGTGTGGAAGCTGTATATCGGACGACTAGCCGCTTACTGCATATTTGACTTTACGGTGCCTAATGTGAGTAAGTAAGTCGACAGTGCTGATAATTTATATACCGAGCACTTGAATTCATGGATATTCAACTGTTGCTCACTGAACAATCGGAACCCGTCCACTTTGTATCAATCCAGGTGGTCTGGTTCAAGACTAAGTTCTCACAAGATGGGTATTACAAAGCAAAAGACTCACTGGAACAACATTCTTGTATGTCACATTCTGACCACCAAGATTTCACTCACTCGCTTTCACTTGCCCTTGTAACAGTTGCTTCGGAATCCGTTCGTCCCCAGCCACCATGATAGGTATAGACAACAATAAATCAGCGACTCATACTGCTGGTTAACTGCTACACAGCTGTTAGGGAGAAAGAAGGCAAACTCTGTATAGGAAAGGAGAAGAAGAAAAAAGGGGCCGGCAAGGAATCGTACGACTAAAATCATATCTACTTTCACACTTGAACTTTCAACATCGAGATGCTCACACCTTGCAGACAAACAACCGAGCTCTAAGTGAAAGTTAGGTTTCATCAGCAAGACGAATCCCTACACCTTTCACTGCCCCGTGTCATCAGATTCACTCACCTCACAGATATGTCTGCAAAACAACGATAACATTCACGCCAACGAGCTCGATTAGCCGCCATATCATCTAAAGTCTCTAGCCACCGACTACCTGAGTTACGTGGGCCCCAGCCGGAGAGACAAACCCGATCCACAATGACCAACCCTTTCGTGAACGTCTTAATTTGTCTGTGCTAGGTCTAGCTGTTCACCTCGCACCTTACGCCAGTCAGCCGCAGCATCCGCAAAGAATGCTCGGTGTGGCAGGCAACTAGCTGGCATCCCTAGTACATGACCCAACCATCTAAGTCCGTGAAAATGTAAGTGGTGAACAAAAGAACTCGTTTGACAATCACTACCAAACACCCGCTTTCTAACCTCTTCTTTGTTTATTCGTTGGTGCCACTCGATACAAGCGATAGAACGTAGATTTCGTCTTCTACCCTCAGCGGCCAAGTACCACAGTCGTAAAGTAACGCAGCCCTCACTGCTCTCTTATATACGCGACCTTTCAGCTTCAGAAAGATACCTCTCCGTCGCTACAGTTGAGTCAGATTAGCAAACACCATCCTAGACTTAAAGACACGCGCTTCTATTTCATTCCATAAACCTCCATTGCCGCTGATTTAACTGTAACTTGCCTCGCCGGATCACTGGAATTTCTCAACAACTGAAAAGATGATCGACCCGTTTGAACCAATGAACGCCTTTCTGGGAGATAATGACGGAGATTTCTGATAAAATATGCCAGGCTAAACATCTCCTTCCTAGTAGTACAATATTTTTTTTCCACTTTTGCTGGGGTTTCTGTTTCTATAAGCAATGACACATTCCAAATCGTTATTGTCCAACCGGGGCAGTACAGCTCCTATGGCGTCCTCGCTAACGTCAGTGTCCAGGATATACCTTTTCGCACATGCCTCGGTATCCGTAAACGCTAGAACGGGGGGGGGGCAGTGTACAGCGCATTTTTCAGCCGATCAAATGACTGTTGACACTCCTCAAGCCACTGGAACAAAATTCTTCTCTCCGTCAACGTTGATAATAGTTTGGCAACATGAGAAAACCCAGAAACAAACTGTCGATAATAAGAAGCCAATCCAAGAAAACTACGGATATCGTCAGCACTCACAAGAGTTGGCCATCCATTCATTTTACGTATCTTGTTGTGATCATAACTCGTATTAACTCTAGAGGTAACGTGTTTTAATTATTTTACTTCAGTGTGCCTGAAAGAACATTTCATTGGAATCGACTTCAATCCAGCAGATGGAAGCGGCTGAGATGTCGTGCATTCCGTTCATAAAATGTCCAACTTTCAGTGCTGCACAACGGCGTAGATAACACCAGTAAGCGGTAGATAAGTAGCTTGGCTTCCATTTTTAGGCTATTTCTTTCAAAACGTCTAAAAGAAATGCTGGCGGTCCATAAAGAGATTGATTCTTAGGATTAAAACCACTTGTTCCTTTCATGAACCTTAACAAGACAATGAGAAGACCTGAACCATGCGACGTTCTTCGCGGTATCATATCGGAAATTCCGATTACACATGGACTTGTGACTAATTTGAAACATTAAGGTTTCGCAGAGTGGAAGTCGTAGTTGAATAGATTAGATAGACAGGTAGAGAAATAAGGTGATCTGAGTTTTTTCATGAACTCCCGTGGAAACCGCGCTTCAATCTGCAACGTCTAAGATGCATTTTATCTAATTAGTGATTGTATTTGGTTCCGAAAACTGAGATGCCTTGGCGAGCTGACAAAACCGGGATAGAAGCTATGCCTGTGTTCAATCAGGACACGTCCGTAAGGTGGTCGACGAACGGATTCCGAAGCAACTGTTACAAGGGCAAGTGAAAGCGAGTGAGTGAAATCTTGGTGGTCAGAATGTGACATACAAGAATGTTGTTCCAGTGAGTCTTTTGCTTTGTAATACCCATCTTGTGAGAACTTAGTCTTGAACCAGACCACCTGGATTGATACAAAGTGGACGGGTTCCGATTGTTCAGTGAGCGATAGTTGAATGTCCGTGAACTCATGAGCTCCGTAAGTAAGGTGCCTGTTGGTGTCAGTTCGTGCAAATGTGACTATATGGCGTTGTGATGAATGAGACTGCGAATGCGCTGACCATCCCGGACTTGTAGGCCACCAACATATATATATAGCACACTGTCAGCGAAGAGAAGACGAGCACATTAGATAGAGGTAAGTCGAACATGTTATGTCTATTCATCTGTTCATATCCATCAACGACCACTACTGTTTTTTAAATCACTTTCCTTTTGAGAATCCTGAATCACTATAGCTTTTCATTCTCCTTCTTCCTCTTCTTCAGCTTTGTTGGTGTATCGTATGATGAATATTCTGTCTGTTTTCAGTCCAGTTTTAAATGTGTGTTTTTCCTCTCTATCTTTAGCACTTGAGAATCTCCACTTATTTTCTGATGGATAAGTGCTTCACTTTCCTACTAACCTACCAACTAGTAGCCACCATTAACTGATTGCACTACAAACACGTCTACTCATACGTCTCCTGGTGTTATTCCTTTGGGTTTATACTGGTGTGTAAGTAAAACCACAGATCGTGCAGCGCAAGCCACATGTGTTAAGTGTTATTACTACGCGTCTGTTGACTCCGGTCGCTGTGACACGCTGATCCGCAACGGATATTATGTATGTATGCTGTATGTGATCATGCAGTCACTTCATCATCCTTGTTTGATTTTGCTACATGAACACCAACACTGCAATGTGTGTACCTGATGAGATGAAGATTCGTCGGGAAACAACTATTTCCAATTATTATTAAGTTATCTTATTTGCACTGGTCCGTCCTCTGAACTGAGGCCATTCTGATTCGTACAACTCACGACTGAGGGCGATAGTAGAAATGACGTGTGAATAAAGCTATTAGCTGACTGACCTGCTTGTAAACTAGTTTCAGTTGATGAAGCAGTATAACGAAACCCATGAAGATGTAACATTACAAGCTGTGGTCTACTTTCTTTTGCAGCTGTTTGTTTGAAAATCAAATGTAGGCATAGTTGTGTTGGCCTTTTCCTGTTTCCTGAACAGGAGGTACACAACACCAATGACTACCTGCTGCCTTGTTCCAATATGAGAGCCACCTCTGATGAGCAATCAAGCATTTAACTTTTCCTAGTAAGCAGTCTTGGTAAATGGCCTGCTGGTCAGACCAACGCTAATCGTACATGATGACGTGTTGAGTGAGTAGCAGGTATTAGGATGAGGCTTGGATTCTGAAAATGCGCAGAAGGGTTACAGGTGATTGTTGCTTACAAAAATTCCCCTTCTTCTGGCTACATCAGGATGGACGTCGACTATAACGACCTATCCATGTCTTTTGTCGACAGCGAGTTCATACAGAGCTTTTTCTAGTCAATAGTATCAGGCGTTTACCGATGCCGATATTTATTTCTCGGTTATTACACGTTTGATGATGTGGATTTTATGTATTTAAACCAAGTAAACAAACAGTAGATTTGAAAATGGAAGCAGGACGACAGCTGAAAAACGCCCTTCCCGTTCTTTGGTTGTCCTCGCTTCATGGAAGGTGCGGTATAAGGGGTCAAATTTAAGCTACTGAACCCGATTAACCGCCACCTCCCCAATTTTCTAAAATTTCATAGTCTCCATTCATGAAAGTAAACGTGACATAGTTTTTAAACTAAACTCTAGCTGTTTCCAGTTCCATCTAGCGAGTTATCGGTTGACCACTGTGTATCTCAAGCCACTGAGCCACCCCCGACAAGAGCATATGCGATAAGCGAACACCTGGCCTTTCCTACTTAACGGTCCAGCCTTCAAAGTATATGCAGTTTTTAGTTTTTGAGTAGATGAACATGACTGGCAAACTCGGTCTTCTAAATTCACAGTTGATTACTTGTCGATACCATTTGATGCATGTAACTGGATGTGAAATTCGATTAGTATAGTATGCTCCACATCCTAGACTTCTGAAAACCATGTTTCGCAACAGTTAACCAGCACTCACGAAGTGACCGTTGTGTTTACGCCAAGGTTGTCACAAGTTGGAAAAGCCTATCTCAGCGTTAGAAATACGAGGTCAAAATTGACCGTTTGCACTCTCGACATTCGAGATATAGCTTTCGAAATACCTGAACCACGACAGCAACCTCTAGTATTCCCAGGCTAAGCCTTTAACCAAACGTTAATATATCAGTTTTTGAACAACACTTTGTATTTTGAAATATCAAAATGTACCCCGAAGAACTAGACAGAACAGCAGACAGTGTCAAATAGTATTTAGTTGCATTTGCTGTGAGTAACATACAATACATCTATAAATACACAAGTGTGTACAGCCCCACGTTCTTCTTTTTGCCAATTACTAACAAAACACAACGTGAAGTTGCGCAGAATTATTTACTTTCTACAAAATGAACCCTAAAACTCGATAATGTGTCAGAGTGTTCTTTTGAGAAGAAGATCCCTATTTTCTTTGCAGCGTTGGCATAACTACGCCACACTCATCCCAGCATAAGCAATGACACTAACGGGAGATATTTGTCCATCGCCAGAAGGTGCTGAACGTGAAGAGGATGGAGATTTACGTATTATAGCCGAGCTAAACAATCCTCGTATTTACAAAGAGGTGCGAAACGTTTTGCAACAAGAACAACGTGTCAAAACGGCTATTACTCGAAACAGATCACTCCCGTTTCCGTGCAAATGCCATCAGTTGTGTGAATTTGGTAGTCTGTTGAATATATTGTTTAATGCATTTGAGAAATTGTACGAAGCCTACGAAGCTTTACACACAGACTACACAACCATATTTCGAGCCTCAGCTTTCCTGGTCAGCGGGGTGAATATACAACTACAAGACACTGCCCACGCTCTTACGAGCAGTTCTGGTCCGGTGGTACCAGCGGTGGTAAATGTAGATGATTTCGTTGCGGACGTGGGTCTACGAGAAGAACGTAAAAAGGCTTTAGCTAACGAGGATATTTGGCGTAAAACATATGAATTACATATGGAATGTGTTCGGTTATGTATGCTCAAAATTACCAAACCGGGAAACGATCGTTTCGTGGATTGGATAAAGTCGCATGTATGGGCCACCACAAAGTGTATTTGTTATCATTGTGATTACCGAGATGCGCTGGTGTCCTACCGACAAGCACTTTTAAAGTTGCATTTAGAGTACATGTCACTGTATGCCAACTATTTGGCCCTATTGCATTGTTATCGTGTACAAGACAGCCGTCAGACGAGCAAAACAATTGTGGTACGTGGAATTCCACTGGATGTTATAGAAACAATGTTTTCCGGCTGATTTTGTCACATTTCCAAAATCATCACTTGTTCGTTAATTTGCTTTCCGCATAGATTGCTTCTTATTCAAATAGGCACATTGTGGATTTATACTTCCCGCTGTTCACTGGCACAAAATCATTTGTTTTTGGTGTTTCCAATTCCCATGCAGGCCACTAATGAAGTTTGGTTACATAATCGGCTGGTATTGATCATGTTAGAGCTTGCAAGCGAAAACAAAATGACAATCAATGAAAGTAGAAGAAAAATGAAAAAGAAGGCGATGCTAATAATTGTTTTGGACCGTGAGATTTTCCACTGATAGTTTTCGGTCAAACCATAGCTGAAATCCGTGTAGGCCGTAATCAGTAGCACTAACGCGGCTACTCCGAGTGCATTGAACGGGAAAATCATTGTTAGTAGTCCGGCAAACCACATCAGACACCATGGGAATTGCAACTCCACGTCACCTTCTGATAGAACACTGGAGGTCTCCGTGTCACTTTTGTAATAGCGCACAGGTAGTTGAGCTGATGGATGGTGACCTTTTGTGCGTCTGTGCATATCTTTGTATTCCAATCGTTGATTCTGAGGGCAACCGGGGTCGTTTTTCTTCTTTGGTTTGGTCTTGACCTTTTAGAAAGCCATATCGCTTGTTGAACTTGGCTACTGTTGAATTTCAAGGCCAAGTTATTGATTTTGAGCATGTAAGCGGCAAGTTGAACTAATCACGTGATCAGGCGGCAATTAAGTAATTATACGGTTTGGAGAATGGCACCTCGGTGTGCCAGCCATTTTTGTTTTGAAATGAAAACAGTGATCCACTTTAAACTTCATGTATAATTGAACAAATAATGCATAATTATCATAAAGCTAAGCGGAGAGTGCAGTGAAGACAGAATATAGTTCAGGAACCAGTTATAAGGCCAGTGCAGTTTTAGCGGTAAAGAACGAGTTACTGAATAGCCTAAGTAAATGCAAGCGTACCTCATTAGGCTATCAGTGACAAAAAATGAGTTAATGCAACGGAAGAGTTACATAATTCAAACGAGTTACAGTATTTGAAGAATCTGACTGACAAAAGGTGTTTACGGGTGTATAAGATGACTACCACAATATTCCAAATCATCAGTATCCCGGAAGTAAGGATATTGCAGAATTACCGTGGACTGCTGAAGCGTGATCGGAGCTACGACGATATTCGTGGTATGACGGAGCTAAAAAACTAGGTGAACGATTTTTTGGTATCGTCAAACGACTGTGTAACAGACAGAAGAGCAGACCGTTGTACATAAATTTTGTATTGCATTGCAAGATCACTTTTGATCAATTTGAATGACATGCAAAGGTGATGCAGAAGCGTTGTTGTACAAAAGCGAAGCATCGTTAGCCACGAAGAAATAAGGAAAACTATACAGTACTCCCCCTACAGAGCATTTGTGAAGGATAACTGCTCGATAATCATTTGATAGGTAAGAATGAAAGATATGAGTGTTGTGTTATCAGCGAAAACGGGCTGGAAAAGTAACATGCCCACCGCAACACGTAGCTGGGCGGAGTGGAGGCGAATGGGGAAAGGGTGATGATGTGATATGAGTCTACCCGTTAGACGGAAGGGATAAGGTGTTTCTTTGTTGTTATTATCAATTGTGGCTGAAGAGTCAAATGTATGGGAAGTGGATGAGATATATACTTCGGTTTGGCTGCATGGCTAAGCGGTTGGGACGGAATTCCCCGATGCGTGCCGACGTAGGCTTGTTTGAGAAGATCACTAGTCACAGTAACTTGCTTTCCGAAACGTTCGATGGTGAAAAATCTGTCCACCTGTAAGATCACTTTAAATGGACTGTCATAAGGTGGTCAAAATGAGCGCCGAATTGCTTCACTACGAATGAAAACATGCGTACAAGTTAACAAGTCCTTGTTGAGTTGTTGAGGCCAGAAATGCTGTCGGGTCGGAATGGCATGGAGTGCTTCTCTCAGTGATTTTAGGCGTCGCGCGTAATTCGTAAGATATAGCGCAGCTTGTGTGTTTTGGTTGAAAAGATCATCCGGGAGACTGAGTGTTGTCCAGTAGATTATTTCAGCAGCTGAACGGTGTATGTCTTTCTTGATGACGATTCCGATGTTCATTAGAATAGACAGTCAGCGTTCTGTCCAAATCTGCGTCGACTGAGCCATGAGCAGTGCTTGCAACTATCGATGAAAACGTTCAACAGTCCCATTAGCAGTAAGATGGTATGCAGTCGTTCTGTGGTGTTCGCAACCTAACAGGCAGGTGAAGTCGCGCAGAAGGGCTGACTGGAATTGCGGACCTCGGTCTGTACTGACGAACAGTGGGACACCAAAATTGTTCGAGGAACGTTTTGACAATTGACTCGGATGAAATATCATTTAGGGGGAACAACAGGCTATCGCGTAAATCTGTCGACGCACGTGCAACAGAGAGAAGAGCAGACCGATGTGCACGAATTTTGTATTGTATTGTTAGATCGCTTTTAATCAAATTGAACAACAAGCAAAAGTTATTCGAAAGCATTGTCGTACAAAAGTAAGGTATCGTCAGTCATCAGCAAAGAAAGAAAAACCTACGCAGATATCACATTTCGAATGGGTTTTCGGTTAATATATGCAAGTTTGGAGAAACACACAGAAACACTAAAACATGTTTTTACTTTAATTGTATCTGTTGTGCAGACAATTAGGTAACCAGCGTCAAAGGAGTACGAAGGTAAGTGCATAGTAATGAAAGATTGCCAATAAGGGTAGAAGACTAGGTTTTGCACACACATTTATATGAAAAATGCGAGTAGTTGGAACTGAATGCTGTTTTTAACGAACTTAGAGAAACCAAATGGTCGTAGTTAGCGAACACTGCATAGTCACCTAATTATGCCGACAGTGATCCAAAGCTGACTTTATATTTCCAACATGAAATGTCACTGCCATTTTTTTTTAGAAAGCTCCCGATCATTGTTTACACATGCTAGTTATCAGGAAGGACAAACACGAGTGTCGAATTTCAGTCATAGTATTGGAATAGCATCCATCAGCTTTGAATTTCATACATAAGTACTTTCTTTCCCGTACACTTATCTAACCAGTGAACCTCAGTTGTAGTCGAAACCGAACTTTGTACAGGCGAAGCGGTTGAACCAATGGTCCGCTGTAATAACAGTTGTACTGAGCGGTTGCTATGACCAACTGCTCAGCTCCCAATAGATATTATGCTAAAAATCCAGTGAGTCTTCGTTACTGAAAAGGAAGGCATCCTGGATTCTTTCCAAACCTTCTTAGTAGTGAACACATTCTTGAGGTTAATTGAAATTGTTTTTTCTTTCTTTTGTGAAACCTAGCATTTTTTTAAGTTGTCTGTCTACTATACGTCAGTCTGTTTAGAGCAGTTGTCCGGTTTTATGTGGAATTCCTCCGAGCTTTTAGCAAATCAGCAATGATATGTTATTCACGATTCTCGGTTGTTCACGGAAATTGGTGTCCATTTGTCTTCGGATGTTGTTTACTTTCGGGATTTCAACTTAAACCTTCCATTCTGTTGTTCTTCGGGTTTTAGTGGAGTAACTTGTCTTTGGCCATTTCCTCACATTCGGTCATATGCGGTGGAGCAAGAAGAAATTAATACACAGCTAAGTCAGATCGTCTCACTCGATCTACGTCATCTGAACAGTCGAGTTTTTTCTCTTTGAGCCCCTATCAAACTCCGTGAGCTGTGCTTTTCCGGATGTGTCACGGTGTGAAGTGAGCTCTTTCCAGAGTAAAACCGCATACGATCGATGAGTGAATAGCTCTCTGACAACGTTTGACGTGGGATTAAATGGTAGTGCGTTTGTGTAATGTGAACGTACACCAGTACATCGAAATGAGGGTCACAGAAACAATTTTGGATAAAGGAGTCCGTATAATAATGGGACAAGACAAATTGGATTCTCGTGCTGACGCGATTGTTTTAGACTATTGAAGCTAACATTTTCCGAATTATGCTCATTTTCCAGTTGCATGTGCGCACAAAAATTGGTCTATCTGTAAAGATAAGCAAGTTATGGCAGAAAATACGATGTCCGTGAAACTGAGACATGGATTGCACATGCCTTTTATTCTCTTTAAAAAATGAACCCCATCCTCCTTGTATATGATCACTAATGAAGTTTGACACTCCATGGTCCACTTCCCGCCAATGGCGCAATAGAGCACTTCTTCATGTGATTGTGCCTTGTAGGTTCTGTGGAGCCTTTAAGTAAGAGCAGGGAGTAGGTCAATCAAAACGTTTGATAGTGTGATACACAGGTGGAGGAGCACGGGCAAAATTTGGTCTATCGCCGTTGTCACGGGTATGTAGTACTGACGAGCCCTAATGGGATGGGAACTCCATACTACTTTCTGTTTTTTTTCAGAAGGGTTGGTTGAAAAGGTTATCTGGAAGCGGAAGCTACCCTCTACCTTTCTCGATGTCCTATTCGTAATCTTAGTTCTTTTCATCTGTTCTCTTCGCAAGCTATTAAAGTAAAATGCCAGGAAATCAAGATCTTCGGATTTACTCATTTTCAAGTGACGTCGTTCCAGAGATCATTTCAGAAGTACGTGAGTTCATATGATTCCTACGGCAAAGATATTGTCTGTGAATTCGTCAACAACAGAATCGTCATTGTCAACCTCACCATCAAGGACAGCAGTAGTACCCGCTGACGCGTAACTACCATACTCTGGCAGGTTGCTAAATCGAAGACGCAATTTTTTCAACATTCGGTAGGATATCTGGAAGCACTCATGAGGTATGGTCAAATCTCATAGCTGGTGTACTGCGGACCACAGTGGCGACCGGCTGAGCCTTCACTCAGCAAAATCGCAAAAACAATTAGAAAAATGACGAGGAAAATCCCATGACAGAAAGCGTCTGCAACACAGACGTGCACACAACGTGCAAGTGGAAACCGATGTTGCATTGGCAACTGGGATTTCGGTTCACAAACGCAACCGGGAGTGTCATGAGAAAGTGTGAGTTGAACAAGAAAGATGATGACGTATCAAACGAATTTTTGTTACAATAAAACCGGCAAGTTAAAATCGAGAAAGAACGGGAAGGGATAAGAACAATCTACTGGAAATAGCTACGTAAATATTCGAACATTGAACGTCAAGGTGTCAACCCCATGCAAACAAACAACTGTTCTGTAAGTGAAGTTAAGGCATCAGTAAGACAGTTCCCACTGCCCCACATAATTAAGTGCACTCACTTCACAAACAGCTCAGTCAAACAACAACAACATTTACGCCACCATACCCGACTAACCGCCATCTCACCTAACGTATCCAGCCACGGACTTCGAGAACCATGAGGTCGAAAGTCCCGCGGGTGAGCCCGATATACAGTGGCCAACACCTTCGTAAACGACTTAGTTTCTCAACACCAACTCATCATCTTTTCACACTGCATGTTGCACCATTTGGCCGCAGCATCGACAAAGAGTACTCGGTGTGGCAGACGACTAGTCGGCTTCCGTAGTACACAGTCTAGCTATCTAAATCTGTGTGAACGTAAGGACTGAGCAGGAGAACTCGCTCGGCAATCACTACCGAATACTCGCCTCTTAACCTTTCCTCACCTGATGTGAGCGATCCAACGCGGACATTGATGGTTGAGTGGTGGAAGGCGGATCACGTCTACTACTCTGAGCGGTCAATTTTCGCGGCAGTAAATCAGCACAGCCTTCACAGTTGCCGCATACACGCAATGCTTATGCCTCATACAGATACCTGACTGTCGCCCGGGGAGTTCCAAACTGAGCGAATACTGCCTGACCATCAGAGATGCACGTCTCTATTTCATTCTCTGTACCTCCTCCGCCTCTGAGAGAACTTTCCAACTACACAAACTTGTCCATAGCCGTCATAATCGTGCTATCCGACGTTAAATCCACGTAACCATAGCAGTCCGGCAGAAGCACTCCGTTTGGGGCTGCAAAGCGGATTCCGAAATGATAGGTAGGGCGTTAAGTAGTTTCTAGCATTGTCTGTTTCGCTTGGACGATGTCAGACAGCATGTTGTCGTCAGTATAATCCGAATCAGTCAGTCTTCCACGTGGTAGAAGGTCCGCGCTGACACGTTGTGGGTGTCACGGGCTTCGTCTATGACGAAGTTAACCAAAAGTTGTGAAGGTGAACATGCTTGACATACGCCGTTCTTGATTCTCAAACTGTTAGACAATTCACCGTATACCCTAGCCTAAGCTGGTGTATGGGAATGAAGTGTCGACAATGTGTCCATGTACTTGTTTGGCGCGCCCCTGCGTTTAAACGATTCTAACAGTGTGGATCGATCCAGTGGATTGCGCGCATCTATATAGTTGAGAGATACGGCAATTGTTGGCCATTGGTACGCGTGACGCTGATCCAGAACTGGACGAAAAGTGAGAATGTGATCAATATAACCTCGTCGGAGATAAAACCTTGCCTGTTCTACATTAGTACTTCTCTTTGATAAGCTTTTTATTCCATGTGATCAACAAACCTCTTTATTGTGTATAGTGAACTTTTATTGATATCATCTGATGAAAAGCCCTACATGTTTATCAAAAGTAGGTCGGGTAATTCGCTCTTCCGCATTCCGTCATAACTTATTCCGTTTTCCTAATCGTTTTTGTTACACGCTATAACGAAGGATGCGTCAAAACTGGTTGGATACCTCAGAGTTTCAAATGTGTCCACTGAGGTAACCAGAATAATGATATATGGGCGAATATGTCTGTGATAATTCAAATCCAGGCTCGAACATTTGTATAAGGAGTTTATGGAGTTAGGTCGAGATCTCGGCCAGATGTATTAGGGAAAGCTGGTCACTGGCCCATCGGTTGGCGATGGCATGGTTTGTCCATTAAGTCAATCTCATTAATTGTTTCTGCCGCGCCTGTTAATCAACGATCTGGTGGACATGGAGCTAACGTAGACACAACACATGAGCAAACCGTTTTTGATGACATAATACTGTATCAAGCAGCCTGATTCCGATGGACTCGGTTGTACGGACTGTCCTCATTTGGATGGCTTGTAATGATTTACTCGGCACGAGATAGACCATTTTTAAAACTTAGCCGGTTTTCCCTTTATGCTCATCATCATCAATACCATCGTCATAACGACCTTGAGCCTCACCAAGGGATACTATGGCTCGGATCGCCACTCACCTCGGAAGTGACGCGGAATATCCTAGATGAATCACCAGCCATGTTTCACGATGCCTCAACCAACGTGGAAGATATTCCCGGATTCGTTTCGAAAGCTGTCCTGATGCTCGACTAATACAACCTGCTCCACAGAAACAAGTGACGGAATAGATGCTCGTAGATGAGTCAGTCTACCATTTTTTTTATATGTAAAAACCAGAAGACTGGGAATGTGACGAATCAGATACAGGATTCAGCTGTGTCAAGGTGTTACTGACTGCCTGGTTGGGTCTATTTATCAGTCATTCTGCGAAGTTTCTAACTGCGAGCGTCATCCGAATAGACACGTCATCGGTTATGTATGTACGGTTATTGCAGGTCAAATCCAGTTGCACATATCAATTCCGATGCGGGTGCCCGACCGTCAACAGTTACAGAACAGTTAGAAAAGTAGGTCACTGAGTGAGCGAACCAATTTCGATGTGAGTTGAACGCAGCGCAGACCAAAGGATTATATCGAATACACAATCATAAGAAAACCGACATTCAGCTACATCCATTGACGAATAGCTTGATTGTGTTATAGAGACACTGTTAACTGTAATATGTGCTTGCAAAGCTGCAATGAAATGGTATCGGATACATAATGCAAACTCAAGTTCTTGACTTTTCTCGTCCACCCACACATTACTTTGTTTGGTTGTTTCTAGCAAGTAGAGTAGACGCTATTTTACAGTGATGATGTAGATCACGGTAGTTCCCTACTGACCAGCTAATAGACTCAGTCATTTCACGAGTCATCAGCCAGAACCACCGAATCAGGCACGTCGTTAGTGATAACAGGTTAGAGGCACTTACTACCACGTACTTCCTGTCTGAACTCACCAGTAGACTGATTTACAACAGTAACTGATGACCGTTTTCTACAGCTGTCAAACTGAACCATCGCGAACATCTTGGTGTACACTTCTACAACCAAAAGTCAACCAAATCGATATCGGCTGGAGTGTTATCAGACAGAAAACTTTACAGCGATAGTATTGGATATCTCAAACATACCATTCAGAACGTATGGTGAACAAGTGAAGGTCTAACGAAGCCACATAAATTTTCCACTTGTGTATAGGAGGGGAGTATAACAATCTTGACAAATTCATATGAATATCCGGAATTCACGTATATATCAGATGCGGTCCAACAGCAGAAATGAGGGTGGTTTGTAGTTCTCAAACTATTGCAACCGTTGATTGTGTATTGCATGATCGCTGCTTGAACACATTGCAAGGCGAACATATGACCGATTCATCCGTTACCGGTTGGGACTTCTGAATGTTTTTACTGATCCAACTTACCCAATATCTGACGGATATCTGTGTTCAAATATGAACGGTATCTAAAACACGGAAGGCGTTTATCCAACTCAGTCGTCAGTAGGCAAAGTATCACACAGTATGTTCGCTGAAGTTGTAAATTTCAACATGGGCATTAAACACCAGTAAATGGTGCTGAGCGTTCACACACAATAATTCAGTCGTGTTTAATATACATTCAGTGAGGCAGTGGTCGACACGATTACCTCGTGGAAACATGGCCGGAGTTCATCGAAGCTCGAGGATATGTAATAGTGGCGTACATTAAAGAGAGAGTAATTCGAGTCTAGTTCATCTTTTCGAACGAAGTTGATTGGGCAGTCCAGGAAAATTCAGAAGCTGCCACAGATTTACAGCGAAATTCAAGCAAATCAACCAAATACCAGAATACACATCAGCTGGTTTTTGTATGGTGTTGGTGTTACTGATGAAGACGTTTTTGATCGAGTTAAGAGGAGAGGAGCAAAGTTGATGTTGCTATCTTTGCGGCATCGGTCAGTTGTGTTATTTGCTGAGTACTTTTCATTTATTTGACCAATCAAAAACTAATCGATGGGACTCAATATACAGCTAGAAAAGCCGAGGAAATTGGACAACCTTATGAAAATTGGAAGGCGTGCAACTCCATGGTAGGCGTATCAAAATCCGTGAATGTCCACAGACTACCCTCATGGAAAGGGGTGAGGAGGTCTGAGCTCACGGGAGATCTTGAAGAAGTAATTGGTATTCGCTGAGAACAACGCAATATGATCACAAGAGGGCTCCCATGATGTAAGGTAATGATGGTTCCGTTCATGTACAGACTGCTATCTAATCAACCAGAGGGTGGTAGAGTTTGCATTTTTGTTCGCACTACCAACAATTCAGACGAACGTGAATTAATGCAAGAACGCTAAATGCTAGTGTTGTTCAGTGGAATGACTAGATATTTCAAATTGCTAGTGCTGTTGTTCATCGGAACAATTCTGTGTGAGCATTCAAGTACTTTCATCATGTTGGCTGCTCACTATGGCATTCTCTGCTATTTGCTCTGAACTCCACACTGAAACAGTCTCAGAGGCGTGGAATGGTTTGTACCGTCCTCGGAATGTAATACTTGATTAGCTAAAGCTGCGAGGGATGTGTAGGTCCACGTGAAAACCGATAGTAAGAGAAACTACATGTTTTCAGCAACGGTCAGGTAGGCGATCGATGGCGAAAGATGAGTGTCCGTATTTAAGAGTACAGTGAGTCGAACTGAGCACCATGCATCGCGTCGGCCAACAGATGCCAACTTCCTCTGTCCATAGCTGATTTGAAAGCGTGCAATACCGAATTTATTTTAATCAAACAAACTAGTTTCATGTACCAGAAATATGCCATAATTAAATATTGGCTTTCTTTAATTTTCCCAATAAAGTGTTGGATCAGTTGTTGTTCAGATTACAAGTTCCAAATCGTAAGTTGACGGTGGAATATCTTTTCGGTTCCCACATGGGATATTACAAGTTTTTGTCAACTCTTACCAGTTGCTCTTAATTTTAGAGGTATGATAAGCCTCAAACGAGGAACTTGAAATTTTCAAAATATTTACCTGTAACATCTTTTGTGAACTTTAAAGCGGGAGCATTTTGTAGGAGCTGTTATAAGTGTCCTGTCAAGAGTGTGGCACAGCTGAAAACTGCGGACTCTTCAGATTCGATTTGGCCGTTGCACAATAGAATTGCAATGGAAAGCTCTGTATTTAGAAGTACGATAATAGAAACAACTGGCAGCTAAGTTTGACATATACAGAGTTAAGCTAAAACGCAACTAATGAGGGGCCTGCTGAGAAAGCTTCTTTACTCGAGCATCATGGAGAGCATTTGATGACGCTGTTGATTTCTTGTGTCGCAAGCAGTCAGCCTGAAAATATCACTGTATCTACCTATCTGTCTATTTACAATCATCGTTTACCACTATATCACACTTCTGTTATTTTAAGTCACTCAGATTGCTATGGAGTTAAAAACAATCCATTACACGAGCCACACACAGTATCACAGGGCGAGTCATGCATTACCGTGGTTATAATGGTCTGAATGAGCCAGTGCTTCAACGGTTGACTAGCATTTTGAGTAGCAGATTGAAGTGGTAAACGAACAGCATGTTTGGAACGAAAACTATGATACAGGATTGCAACTGCTTAGAAATCTTCACAAACAAAGTTGCCATGACTAACGTGAATTTAATGTCCCCCAGAACAGACCACCGTTTTTGCATTCCAAAAGATGCACAAGACTTGAGTTCCGCTCTCGTTGGAGCTTGTCAGTAGTGCATATTTTTGACAGGGCCGAGCTTTGAATTTCGGTCACACTTTCGTGGGACAACCATGCTTCGCTAATCATGCATTAGGCACGGTTGTATTACCACACACAAAAGCCCGATCACCCTACATTGTGAGTAGTGTTCAGGCTGCCCGACGCCCTCGAAACGAGACACAGCAACCGTCTTGTAAGATCCGGTGAGTGACCTCACGACTTGGACTTCTCCTCAAGTAGAAATCCTTAGAAACTCGGTTTAGTGTTTCGCTTCAAAAGCGACTGACTGTAGTCTGTGAGAGTTCAAAAACTTCGACGAATTTTGAATGGTGTCCAATTTATACTAGTCAGAAATTCATAACGATTTACAGTACTGTGATTGGTAACGCGTTACTTTTAAATGGCATAACCTGAACGTAAGAGGTAGGTAATAAGTTAAAAGTTCTTTAGCCTACCATAACATACCAGCGAAGTTTCTACTGTATGGCTCAAGTTCACTGTGGAAGAATTGTTCGTCTCATCCAGTCACAATGTTGCTTTCACCAGGGTAACCTGAAACATATTCTGTGTGGTATTGATGTTTTTACTGAGTACCATGCTGACTGTTTTTTTAATCATTGTTACTTATTTTCACTTCCTCACCTTTGCATTTGACATATTCTGTGTCCGCGTCACATGATACTGATCATCATGATGTTGTGAATGCTGCAATGTTAGAACGATGCCAAATCGTGATGTTTTCGTGTATAACATAGCAACATTTTGTCACCTCAGTTTTCAGGATAAGGCACTGCTATAAAAATAGACTTATAGAAGATAAGAAGTGAAGAGCACCGGTGGTTATTGTTCGTTAGGTTTCGATGAAGGAATTCAGTTTCCGGCTGGAAAAGTGAACGTGTGGAAATGGACAGGTAATTAGAACGTGTCATGTTTGTTTGCTGATTTCCAGTCTAGTTCTTTAAAATGTAATTCTCCGACGTCATTTCTTTCCACCCATTTCTCATCAACCTATGGCATAATGAACAGTATTAATGATTATTTGTACATTTTCATATCAATTTCAGTACCCCTTGCAACAAATACTAACACATTTAGTCTGAAGACCATTTCATATACACACAGCCTTCTCACTGGCATTCAAAATAATGTGAAACATTGTTCAGTGTAAACTGGACATTACACGGCCGGTTTCTATAATGTTTGAACGCAACAGAAAAAGTGACCTGCACGTGATTCGAACCAGTAACCCATATGTTACGGATCATGCTCTTAGACACAAGAACGTCGGTCCTATGAATGACTATTGTAGTGTATATATAGTCATGTATATAGTCATTCATGAGATCGACGTTCTTATGACTGATAGCACGATTCCTAAAATGGTGGTCACCGGTTCGCAGGATATGTATCACATGTTGGATACAAATCCAAATATTTTCTCGAACAAGGTCAGGTGGTCAAAACCATTCATCAACAATGCAATATATCGCCTAGCAAGTTTGATGAGATCGAGGATTCCGACCTCACTCGAAAATCATAATCGTAGGAGCTGTCGACTGGAATTAACTAGACAATTTTGTGTCTCCTTTCGGGACGATCGGGCAAACTTGTCACTTCTCACAAACGAAATTGGTTGATCTTCCGCATATGATAATTTGGTCGGGATCAATGTGGGGCAATATCGCAGTGGTCAACACGGTTGCCTCATTAGAGAGTGGCCGGAGCTCTAATCCCGGCCTTGGCAAGGATACGTACCATTGACGGGCCGTAACAAGAGCGAAACTCAGGTCTAATGCTTCTTTTCAAAAGAGGCTGGCTGGAAAGTTATTATGAGTGCGAAGACTGCGATCACACGAGTGATGCTCAACTTTAAATTAACCAAATATCCGACTACTAATCACTCACCTAGAAAACCACAGTAACAATGGTTTACGGGCAAGGGGCTTACGGTGCGAAATGTAGCGGTGGAACATCACACTAAGTCGATCGATTTTCTGGAGCTGACGTAACTTAGCGGTCCGGATTTAAAACCAATAAGAACCAATAAAATAAAATGATCATTGCTCACAAGCAAGAGCGGTTGAGCTTTCAGATTTGATAATTCGGTCGTGCCTAATGTGAGGTCAATGGCGCAGTAGTCAACACGGTTGCCTCATGATTGGAGTGGCCGGAGTTCAAATCCCGGCCGTCGCAAGGATATGCACTACTGACGAGCTATAATGAGAGCGAAACTCGAGTCTAGTGCTTCTTTTCGAAAGAGGCTGGCTGGAAAGTCTATCTGAATGCGAATGCTGCGATCAAATGTGAGTGATGGTCAACTTGAAAATGTAAGGCTTCTACCAGATAGCAAGGTCTGGTTAGACCAATCAAACCTTGACAGATGTGGTTTGTCAGCTCGTATCACTGACGGCCCAACAACTGTGTGCGTGTTTTCTAACCCAACAGAAGGGTTTGCTCCTCAACAACACTTCATTATTCAGTCCGGACCTTTTATTACCGAGCGACCAGACTGCTCATTGGTTAATTTTTCCATTGTTCTGGGTCTCAACCCTGTTGGGATAGATCGTTAGCTCATATTGTCTTAAAAAGGATGCACACCATAGACCAACTTCAAATAACACATTAATCTTCAGTGTTTTGACCCGATCAATTTGTGCCTGATAAGTATATTGTGACCATACCAGTTATTAATAGACTGTTTCCACGGAACAGTATACTGTTTATTCTGGTTCGAGTGACAGTCACACACGATTGGACAGACAACCTTGAAAAAATAAACAAATCATAACCTAACAAGACACATCCGTAAACCGTATGTCGCTTAGAACAGTCTTATTAGGATGACGATTAGCATCCGGTTAGTAACATGACGCTTTCCTGCACACTTTTAGATCATTTGACCATTATCCGGTTGACATACACAAACCGTGACTAAATGGTTACCGGCTTCCTAAATGTCAGTGGAAACGATTCGGGTCGGACAAGTAAGTGGTACGTACCTTAGCAACCGAAATTGGGGTTCATGAGTTCTGCTTTCAGTTGACTAAATATATCATCGAGAACGGTCAGAGTTTAACGACCACAAAAATTACTGGTCTAAATTATGATGAAACGTTCACTTGTCAGTGAACTGCATGTATGAAAATCAAAGCGAACAACAGGTGTTGATGAATAAAGAGGTTTATCGACTTGACTTGAAATGTTGGGAATCCGAGTCTTGGTTGTTGACAAAAAACGTTCTGTGGTTTAGAGTCTTCTCCCCATCTGGTCACTTTGTACCATACGAACTGACAACGATCTTCTCTACTCAATTACATTGACTAATGAACAGTTACTGCTAAACAGTGACATTCAATACGTGTATATGAAAATCCAGTGTGCCAACTGATGTCAGCCATATGAAACATTCTTTTGTCCGAGGTAAAAGTGGGGATGATAGTTAAGCTGTCAAGTCACAGGCAGAAATATTTGCCTGGAAGTAAATATTCTTCAATGTTCACCCTCAAACCCTAACTAGACTGCGACTAGCTTGATCTGTGTTTGGACTCATAAGCTATATGGAAAACCCGAACAAGATCGGAACCAGCAACTCTGGTGTTACGAGTAAGCTCTTGAGACAGAGTGATTTAGAACACTAATGTACCTTTGAAACACTGTCATTTCAACCGACAAAGTGTATACATTTCTAATATTCAATAGATACAAACAAACAGAAGAAACAATAATATTTGTGCCAGCATTTACATTTACACTTATTTTATGCTGTTTTGTGCCCAATCTTAATTTGATTTGACCTATGGGAGCGTGCGCAGGATTTCACCAATCAAAAACTAATCAGTCCCCCGTCAGTTTAGAGCTTACGAAGGCACAAAGACCGTTGTAGAGTAATCTCTCATTCAAAAAGAGTAAGCCGTAGGTTTACGTGGGTGCGTACCGAAAGTGATAGACAAACATACCATCAGATGAGGATAAACTATCTGTGAAGGACAGTTGTCGCATAGATTTCTAAGGACATGACGAATAGTTGTCTTGGGTATTTATTTCGCGATCTAACTTAAACAGAGAGAATTTATCAAAACAAACCACAAAACTGTGAAGTGATCGTTGACATGTGACTCCAACAGTGAACACTAAAGTCTACACAGTTTGGGCATGAACCGGATGCTGACTGAAGGTTAAGTCAAGCGGCCAGATTTAAACGCTTATGTGGGATCAGTTTGGCTAGGGTGGATTCACGACCACTGAAGTTTGAAGAGTTGAACAAATTCCTTATGGTCACACAGGTTAGGGTTGTGTAACCTGATTGCTCATTTGACACACATGTTCACGCCAAGGAAACCACTTTCCATTCAATACTAGCCCGGATTCAATCAGCTTTTAACGTTTGCCGTTTAATATTTGGTCACTGCTCCATCGGTGTTGTCAGCAGTCTCCAACTTCCTTATCGATGAGCAATTTTCGGTTGGGATAGGATTTCAACAACAGGCCCTCGTTAAGAGAAAGACCAAACCAACCCAGACATGTCAGACAGGATGCAAATTTGGAAGTGTCGACAGCCAGCGCAACTATCGAAATTCATTTGATGCCAACGGTTCAGACCACTTTACGCCCTGCTGTAGACGTCAAGCAAGTATGGTATAGAGCACACCAGGCACTGTTATGCGCCATAAGCTTTTTTGTCTACATGTAAACATAACACACTTCGAAAATGAATTTTTCGGATGGAGATTCAGATCAACCTTAGAATAGCACCAAATCAAGACAGCGTCGAGGCAGAATGTGGTAATCATATCGGTAACATTGTGGCTCACGACAGGTGCAAGAAGGCGAATATTGAGCCGTATGATAAAGATATATTGGGATCACCTTGGCAATGGGAATACTCTATGAGCTTGCCCTGGGTGAATATCTCGATCTAGTGTTCCACTGACACTTATATGTCATTCATGCCTCTTAAGGGATTTCAAAATGTTTGGTGGATGGGATGTTCTGGCCATAGGTGTGTCTACGCTCATTGATCTAAGCACTCCAAGAGACTGTTACCCGTTTTCCATTAGGTATGATTTCCAGTGAAACTACGACTCACTCAGCTCATTGTACCCACTAATGCATATAAAATGCCAGAGAATGCTGGATGCCTCATACGATAAACTATGCGGGAGCAGAGAGCCTGCAAGATAAGCAACCATGCTACAACGCAAGAGAAAGCCAAGGCCTAAGAGACTAACGTCGAAGAGAGGCAAAAAGTTGTTATAGAAATGAGTGCCTGACACGTTCAGGCAAGAAAAGGTATTTATTATCCAACAGCATTTGTATGATCTAACGAGTCACATTTCTATCACAAAATTTAAAATTAAGCACTGGTTAACAGCAAGCCATAAAGCCACAAGCCATAAACCGACTGATCAAATATTGAGCCAAGAACCCGTTAATCAGAACATTTTTAGATAATCTTGATATTGCATCCGGAAGAGCCTTTAGCTTGGTTTGCTGCTAGATGGTCCTTTGTATTACAATTTGGCTAGTTCGTAATTCGGAAGGGTTTTCTGCAGACATTGCTGCAGGGCTGTTTCGAGGGATGTCACCAGTTGACAAAGTGTATGTTGTGCGACAAACGTAATACCCATTCTATTGCAAGACGCGAGGTTCATTGTTCAACAGTATTTGCCATTCCCAATTATATATGAATCAATTCCAGCAATGTTTGGATTTATCTAGTGTGCATCTAGCGACAAAATCCTATTCAATATTTCACCGAAACACCTGTTACATTTCGTCACATAGTGTACATCTTTTCGTTTCCAACTAACCGATAGCGCTATCCCTCATGAAAGAAATCTAAGTGACATCTCCGTTTAGCCTTAGGGAAGAAAGTCACGAAAACAATTGTGATATGGTCAAATAGGAAATCATTGAGATGTATTACCTTCATTTCATTTTGACCAGTTTCTCACAAGTAACCTAACAGTCACATAATGGCGCTTGAAGAAATATCGCAAGCATTATTTTCAACTATTCATTGCGTTGGATACCAAATTAAGGAGTACACGTTGATCTCGGTTAAGTGAAATCGAGGATCGTTGTACTTTGTGATTGTATGCATGTGGCGATAAATCACACTGGAAATGGTTGGCATTCTACGATGACTTTTCAAGTCGGTTGATCATCTCCTTCTTGTCTAACCACATTTACTAAAATGTCAGAAGATTGCCATTTTGAACACGGCAAATGTTAAGTATCGCCGTGCGGCGGAATTAGAAACGTGAAAATAAGAGAAAAGATGCCGTACATTTTAATTACTACATCTTATCAGATGCATACTGAAGTGGTAACCGTGATATACTCCGGAATTCACGGTCAGTAGATCGTAAGTGCAAAGCGTGCGCATATAATAACTGATGAGTAGTCGGGGATTTGGTTTATTTTCAAGTTGACCATTACTCACATTTGATCACAGCCTTTACATTCAGATAAACTTTCCAGCCAGCCCCTTTCGAAAAGAAGCAACAGACTCGAGTTTCGCTCTCATTAGAGCTCGTCAGTAGTGCATATCCTTGTCACGGCCGGGATTTGAACTCCGGCTATTCCATCATGAAGCAACCGTGTTGACCACCGCCCCATTAAGCTGATATTAGGCATAGCCGAATTATCAAATCTGAACGCTCAACCACTCTCGCTTGTGAGCAATGATCAGGTTGCCCGATCGTCTCGAGAGGAGACACAGTTACTGCCTGTTAACTCCAATCGATAACCCCGCGATTAGGACTTCCGAGACAGGTCGAGATCACAGAACTCATTAAACCTGCAAGGCGATATTTTAGATTACTGATGAGTAGTCGGGGATTTGGTTTATTTTCAAGTTGACCATCACTCACATTTGATCGCAGCGTTCGCATTCAGATAGACTTTCCAGCCAGCCTCTTTCGAAAAGAAGCACTAGACTCGAGTTTCGCTCTCATTAGAGCTCGTCAGTAGTGCATATCCTTGCCACGGCCGGGATTTGAACTCCGGACATTCCAATCATGAGGCAACCGTGTTAACCACTGCGCCATTGACCTCACATTAGGCACGACCGAATCATCAAATCTGAACGCTCAACCACTCTCGCTTGTGAGCAATGATCAGGTTGCCCGATCGTCTCGAGAGGAGACACAGTTACTGCCTGTTAACTCCAATCGATAACCCCGCGATTAGGACTTCCGAGACAGGTCGAGATCACTGATATCACTAAACCTGCAAGGCAATATTTTAGATTACTGATGAGTAGTCGGGGATTTGGTTTATTTTCAAGTTGACCATCACTCACATTTGATCGCAGCCTTCGCATTCGGATAGACTTTCCAGCCAGCCTCCTTCGAAAACAAGCACTAGACTCGAGTTTCGCTCTCATTAGAGCTCGTCAGTAGTGCATATCCTTGCCATGGCCGGGATTTGAACTCCGACAATTCCAAGTGGTAAATATTTACACCTCCGGTAGAGTTTTGGCATTTTTCTTCCCAATGTAATCTCTAAGGCTAAACTATCAGTCTGTCGAAAACCTTGTCCATAGAGATGACAAAGTTCGGAAATGAGGAACGACATGAACTCTACTTTTTCAGGCCAATATAGTTCTTCGCCTAGGTGATGCCCAGATCGTGTGCGTAGAATCACTGGTTGAGATGTGCTTATGCTGCAATAGTATGCCCGCACTCATCTGACTTGTGCGTGCATTTGGTATATGGAAAAGTGCACATCCACGGCGCGGTCTCCCAGTTTCATCATAGACGCTTCTAAAATGCCTTCCATATATTACTTAGAATCTCTAATAGTCGTTATGGCGTGTAATTAGGTCATTCTGTTATACGTATAAAATGGACAATCCGTGACATACCGCAGCAAACTTACCTGCAAAATTCTGACTGGCACTACGGCCTTTTTTGGGGGAAGCGTAGACAGCGAAACTGTGCGATCTGGGACGATACCCTTTGGGGTATGAGTCGGAGTAAGCCTTTATTCACGAAATCACCACTTCCAATGAGGCAATAAAGATGTGTGAACGTTTGAGTATTAATCATCTTGTTGATTAGCGGTTGGAAGTGATCCACCGCATAAAAAGCTGATACCTATTTGAACGAAACTTTCAATGTTTGCCACTGTGCATCTGATCACACGCGAGAAGATGGATACTGTCAAAGTGCACATCAGCTGATTGGCAGTCCGTTTTGTCACTACTGTACACAATGATGAGTTCAGTTTAAGCTGGCACTGATCAAAGAATTGGAATTTGATCAGTGGTCATGTCTCCCGATAATCACCAATAAAGAGTGAAAACTATCGGCTCAAACAACTTCAACTTAAATAACACAAGCTAGAACCAAACCAGACAAATAGTTTGCTTGTTTTTACCTAAGTTTTGTGTGCGTCGTAAGATTCACATAACCAATTCCACTGATTTCCTAACCAACAGCCAACACTTTGTATAGTGTTAGTCGGACTGTCACTAGCCAGGCATACAGGTGTGGAAGTTCTAATGGGGTACCTTCAACTCAAACGATGATGGCATGCACCATGTCCTCCATGCTCCGACAAATCCAACACGAAAGCAAAACTGTTGAGTGATTGCTCTGTAAACCAGCGGCCCAAGTGACATATATCGAAGGACAGAGAACCACTTAGAAAGTGGTAAAAGATAACCCTAAATATGCTTCACACTGTCTAGTTCCGTATGTTTATCCACCTTTAGGTCATCAAAAAACGAAAACCTTCCAAACCAAATGTGAAGTCAGCGGCCAAAAACACCTGCTACTAGAATCTAATTAAAAACTTGAAGCATCTAACCCACCGATGGAATATAACTCGTGGCTAGTCAGTAATGTAAAACGTCATGCCAATCGTTCAATGCAAAACGTGTGACGACTGACTGGTGCACCATACAAAATGAAGCAGTCAGTGACGCTTGCTGATGTATTAAGATGTGAACCACTTTCTCTGGCAGTTCACATAAGGAGTTTGGGAAGGATACCCAAAAGAAGCTGAGGTGTAGCCTAATCGCCGGTTGTGAGGCTTAGCTGGTGGAGAAAGTTAAGGAGATGGAGAGAGCTTTGCTTCAGGAAACACTGGCAGATCCTCCAAAGTTATCTGTAGTGCTAGCGCAATGTGACCCCCTGCAAGACAGATAATACACTCATTCACAAGTCCAGATGGTTACAGCGGTCGGTAGAACACATTGAGTGTCAAGCTGGCTGGCCTGTTGGTTTTACTGTCTTACTGCCATAAACTTGTAATTAAGCACCCTGGCCACTAGACTTAGGACCACTCACTAAAAATGACGTCCGCGATCGCATTTCGGTTTTCAAACGTGATAGGGCTGGTGGTTCAGATGATCTCGTGCTGACATTTTTCAAGGAAAGTGAGGAGGCGTTAGTAAAGGTCATTTAGGTTGTATCAATTTTTGTGAACCACGGAGACCATCTATCTATACTGGGGTCATTCGAAATTATTTCACGCATTCAAGATTTCGGGTTTATTGCGAACACCATAGGCATATTAACTTGGTCCCAGTCAATACTGCGGTTCTGGCACCCAACGACATTTCACTGATTCACCGTAGATCAGAGACCAGTTGGTTTATCTCCGACGAGGTTATATTGATCACATTCTCACTTTTCGTCCAGTTCTGGATCAGCGTCACGCGTACCAATGGCCAACAATTGCCGTATCTCTCAACTATATAGATGCGCGCAATCCACTGGATCGATCCACACTGTTAGAATCGTTTAAACGCAGGGGCGCGCCAAACAAGTACATGGACACATTGTCGACACTTCATTCCCATACACCAGCTTAGGCTAGGGTATACGGTGAATTGTCTAACAGTTTGAGAATCAAGAACGGCGTATGTCAAGCATGTTCACCTTCACAACTTTTGGTTAACTTCGTCATAGACGAAGCCCGTGACACCCACAACGTGTCAGCGCGGACCTTCTACCACGTGGAAGACTGACTGATTCGGATTATACTGACGACAACATGCTGTCTGACATCGTCCAAGCGAAACAGACAATGCTAGAAACTACTTAACGCCCTACCTATCATTTCGGAATCCGCTTTGCAGCCCCAAACGGAGTGCTTCTGCCGGACTGCTATGGTTACGTGGATTTAACGTCGGATAGCACGATTATGACGGCTATGGACAAGTTTGTGTAGTTGGAAAGTTCTCTCAGAGGCGGAGGAGGTACAGAGAATGAAATAGAGACGTGCATCTCTGATGGTCAGGCAGTATTCGCTCAGTTTGGAACTCCCCGGGCGACAGTCAGGTATCTGTATGAGGCATAAGCATTGCGTGTATGCGGCAACTGTGAAGGCTGTGCTGATTTACTGCCGCGAAAATTGACCGCTCAGAGTAGTAGACGTGATCCGCCTTCCACCACTCAACCATCAATGTCCGCGTTGGATCGCTCACATCAGGTGAGGAAAGGTTAAGAGGCGAGTATTCGGTAGTGATTGCCGAGCGAGTTCTCCTGCTCAGTCCTTACGTTCACACAGATTTAGATAGCTAGACTGTGTACTACGGAAGCCGACTAGTCGTCTGCCACACCGAGTACTCTTTGTCGATGCTGCGGCCAAATGGTGCAACATGCAGTGTGAAAAGATGATGAGTTGGTGTTGAGAAACTAAGTCGTTTACGAAGGTGTTGGCCACTGTATATCGGGCTCACCCGCGGGACTTTCGACCTCATGGTTCTCGAAGTCCGTGGCTGGATACGTTAGGTGAGATGGCGGTTAGTCGGGTATGGTGGCGTAAATGTTGTTGTTGTTTGACTGAGCTGTTTGTGAAGTGAGTGCACTTAATTATGTGGGGCAGTGGGAACTGTCTTACTGATGCCTTAACTTCACTTGCATATTGGTTATTTTTTCGCACCTTGACGATGAATGTTTGATTTTTGGGGTGATTATTCTCGGTGTTTTCTGCTAGTTTTCTTCCTGGCTAAAACCTGCTTTTTTCGTCACAGTGATACGGTGGTTGAGCCTCTGTGAGAACCACTGATGAATTGCTGTTCTACGATGATGATTTCCGAATTGGAATACTTGGAATTATAGACTCGAATGGCGCAGCTGACCTGAAGGCTCTTCCACCGAAGCAGAAACGTTCGACTAACTTTCTCAGACTTTTGAAAACAGCGAGCAGCTCAGTAACATTCCTCGAAATATAACCTTTTTTCGTGTATTGCTCCTTTTAAGTTAGCGACGATAAAACGACGGTCATGATGTTGTTCTGTCGGTCAATAATTTCTAGGTTGGAATAACGGTTACCCCATTGTTGTCTACACTTGAGTCGCTTGGCAGTATCACAGTACGCACGTATTCATATTCAGACTATTTCGAAGGCCCACATCTGTTTTTGGCAACCTAAGAACACCCGACCTTTGTTCTACGCAAGCGATGTGATCACACGACATGAATCGTCGCTTGGTTTCAGAAATATCGACTAGCACACAACACAAACAGCATAGACATGGATCAGAACCGGTGCGTGAAGATCCAGTTTCATATGCGAACAGGAAACGGCCGAAACCAACCGACCAGCTGCATGTTGCGGTAAAGACAAACGCGTGAGTATGAAACTGAAATAAGAATATAAGTGAAAAATTCCGACGAGAAAAAGTGACAATAACAACGGCAATAACAACGGTTACTTGCTGCACAATTCCGATAAAAAAAATCAGTCTAATTGAAGAGACAATTGCATTTTTGAAATGCAGGCGAACAAAGACGCCAGAAACCACATATGGTCAAACGGGAACCTATACACACTCATCATGTTCTTACCTCAGAATAAATTAAAATACACATTGGCCCGTCTTGTGCAGAAGGCGCGCACTTTGGCGATCAGAAATATGAGAAACAATAGAATAGAAAACAATGGACTGACCAGAATTGAGACAAAAGAAATAGTGGGGAAGAGTAGAGGCGCTTGTATAAACAACAGCAACGATAATAGTGAGCCAGTAGTGCGACCGTTCGATCCAGAGATGAGCTCATTTCGATATTGGTTAAATGCAACCGGGAGCATGGGCAGCGTGACCAGAACCGACGGGATCGTCTCAGCAACAGTGCAATTCACAGTGCGATCGGGACGGCAGATATACGAAACAAGGCACATGTGGGTAAGACGTAAGATGTGGTCCCAGAGAGGCGTATGGGCTCGTAGTAGTCATATACAAATCGGCAAAGTACAAGACGGTGTGGAAAACTGACTTGACACAAGATGATACGGTGATCAGACAGTCGCCAGGTGTTTTGACAAGGGTAAACACAAGGTTTGCTAGCTCGGTAATGGAATCACAGGGGCGTTAAACGACGGAGCAAGTAATAAGAGAAGCATAGGCGCTTGTAGGGTGGCTAACCGCATTGCTGGATAAACGAAATATCCTTACAACACTCAATGATGACGGCTGAAAAGAAATACCATCAATATGTAGACACACCAAAAGACTCATCTCTTCACATCATCCATATGAACAGAAGGAGAGAGTGAGGGGGGTCAAGAAACAGACGAGATCGGATTTCGGGGTGTGCCCATTTGTGTGAGGACTCGATCGAGCCACTGCAGTGGACCGTTTAAATGAATTTCCACCCAGCATGGTGTGGAAGTGACATCTTGACGGTGATATTCTGCACCCCAACCTTTCACAAAACTCATTCGAATGGTACACATTTTGGTTAGTTCATAGACGGCTTCGAAACCATGATGTACCGTACGACTGAGTAGATGTGCAAATTCTTGATTAGAGAATATTTTCAGAGAACAACCAGGCGGAATTTTGCACACTGTTGTCGGGTGAAAATTGTGATGGTAATTACAATTTCGGGACTGCACAAAAATGCTACTGTCCGATAAGCATTCCGCGTAGACTTCGCCAACGACATAATACAGATGCACACCTGTAAGGGGGTGGTAAAACGAACAACGTTACGTATGTGGAGGGCGAAAAAAGTGGTCACGTGAATGAACCTGGGTCAAAAATACATAGAATGAGCACATCATGTGATATAATGAGGACGAGCAAACACAAACAAACCTGCGCAACTGCAACCTATTAAAGTCAGGTCGGTTCATATTCCTTAGGTGTAAGCTATACGACATGACAACAGCAATGATGGCAGACTCCAATCTGGATGACAATCCAGAAGATGCGTTTGGGAAATCCAACGGTCTCGGTGTGTAATGTCTCTCCGGTATTAAGGAGACCGACAAGGGGTATACGGATGACATAATCCCGCGTGCGTATGTCGACCAAGTCGAATGAGATGAACAACCGAGTTAGTTTGCATGGGATGCATATCGTACCTTCAAACTACTACAAAATTGGGATATTCCTAATCCCACGGTCACTATGCAAGTGGACCGCCTAAGCCAAGTAAAATTTTCACCAACTTGGGCAGCACGATCTCGTCAACCTGTAGTATTACTGAAGAGAAAGTAAGGAGAACAACGAAAGCAGGTGTCGCCTTCTCAACTCTTCGTCACCCGTAATATCAAAAACAAGTTCGGTTGTCCAAAAAAAGGCTTAAGACTTCAATGTGATTCATCTTACTTTATTGTTCAGAAAGACGACCTGTATGTGACGGGGATGTGAGGTTTGTAGTGTCTGGCCATCATTGTTTTCATCAAGTAGCCCATAGCAAATGAGATCCTAGTATGAGCAATGCGGTTGCTCACCTAAGTGTATTTTCAAAAACTCAAGGCACGTGGCCAATTGGTCAAACGATGGAAATACACATTCCGTAATGGCAAGGTTGCGCTCCTCGTATACCGATTGAGCGTTTTTCTGCAACGGGTATTAGTATACATCTAAATCAACAATTGATTAAAAACTGCAAGGGGATCGGAAAGTAAGAACACATTGACGGTTCTGTTGAGAAGAACCAGTAGGTGTTGTCTGGCAGGTTGGGGATTGTGTTCACCCAAGCCGCTGGTTGGAAACGGCAATGTGCGGCATCCGTTACCAGCTCTTTATCTGACTTTAGTTTATCCAGTGTTTCTGGTTCATTACTCATCTGATGAAACACTGTCTTTTTGAACATTCCTCTTTCCCGCTGTAGCGGATGGGGGTTCGGGTCATGGTACTATTTAGTCAACCTCATGACCGTTTACCAATGAGTTTAGGTCAGGACACCCTCACAAAACAGGGGACATGCGTCGCTCCAAACGTCATAGGGTATGTGGGCAAGCTGCTTGTATATATTAAAAATCCATGTCAAATGGAGTTCACATCATTTTACGCTTCAAACACCAACCCCTCTCCCGGATGTAATGTGAACATTTCAAAACAGCCTCCCACGTTGGAGAATAGTGATGCAATCCTTTGGAAGGCCATATCTACAGAAACAATGTTAGCGTTATTTGGATATTACCGGCTTCATCTTTGTCAAAGTATACTGAGTGTAGTTCGTAATGGAAATGTACGGGGTTCCAACGAGTGGTAGTTGTTTTAGGAGGCAACGATATCACCCACTAGCCAAACGCTAAGGGAAACAGAGCTGTGATCAATAGCATGACCTGCACGCGCTCTGTTCTATTCAGAAAAGCCCCTGGAACGCGTATGCACGATTAGTGGAGTAAACAATTACCACTGGATTTTTCCAGTGAACACCATGCGGATAGGGCAATCAGCTTAGAATACCGTCTATTTTCAGGCATACAGCGGACATATTGATCAAGGCATGCATTATGTACGCCCCCTTGTTCCCAGTTGTCGCTTAAGTTTTCTATAGATAGAACGTAAGCATGAGCATGAATTTTACATCACAGACTGAATCTAAGTATCTGTGTGTTGGAGAGTCAACATCGAACGTAGAATAGCAACGAAAAACAATCTAGCCAACTGCTGTAGATTGAAATGGCAAGATGGTTGCATCATTCCCGGTACAAAAAGACTGCCTCAAAGCTCACATATTTAGGAGAATTGGTTAAGATGGCACATTATCAGATTGTCCACTAACGCATGACTGCGACCAGTGCAGTATCGGGTGGTACGTACCCCGTTAAGATGAATAAGTTTATAACATACAAACATCACTCAGTGATTGCAATCATTTGGCGTATCAATTGCTGAGGTGAATAATGTGTTTGTTAAAGTTAGTACGCAGTGTATCAGGCTTAAGGGCCAGAAGGAATGGAAAACAGCGAAAAACAACAAAAATAGGAACGGGAACAAACATATTAGGATCGCCGGTGATTTCGCGCCACTTCCGAAAACGGGTAAGTATTTTCCTTTAAATTCCAATCACGAAACGATGACGCTAGTGGGTTGAAGCCTGCTAAATCTAGAAACACATATTCGAAGCACGAAAAATGTGCTACCTGAGGACAAGTGGAAAAAAACGAAAGTCAAGTTCATCAGTCATCATCACTCTGCGAGGTAGGAAAGTAACGAACGAGTAAAAAAGCGCAAGGAAGAACAGAAAAGAAGGGAGAGTTAATGGAGCTTCGTGGAACAGAGCAAAAAGGACTGATAACCCAGTAGATGCAAGCTCTCCAATGACCACAACATACCGCCATGTCAGAGAGCACTTACAATAGTCGTTGTGGATAGTTGGGAACTTCTCAACCGGATAGATGGCACCTACTCATCTTGCGCGATCGAGTAATCAAGCCGTTCATAGCACATGACGACATCAACGTTCCTATACAAAAGTCCTAAACTCTGCCGCTGATCGGCAAACGCACGTCTCCACGACACCACTAGTGACGAACGCACCGTGTGCTTTCTACAGAAACAGCAGAAATCTAGGTGGATTGTCAATTGAAAGTGCCTTCAATCCAGCGATTCTTTCATCACACTCAAGAAGGGCAACGATATTGGGTCGCTACTGAGTGATACCCGAAGGTACCTCAAAACAACATCGCAAGTGAGAATAGTGAAATTTGTGGTTCTGATGCTCACACAGCGATCTCTAAAACCTAATTAAGTACAGAGTAGAGCAACACAGTTTGTGGTAGGTTGGATTTTAAAACTATCAAACAACTGGTAAGTAAGTAGTAATGACTGTAAGTGTATGAGACGGTTCTTACGCTTGTAGAACGTTTAATCCAACCGATGTTCATAAAGATGAATTGCTATTGTACACGACTATGAGGCAGAGAAAATAATCGGGACAAGCACATTTTTATGAATTCTTAATCGCTCCCAAAAAGATCGACAATGTTAAATTAAAGCGCTGCTTAAAGTTGTATGCTGGAAAACCAAAAGCACAGAGACAACCGAAAATACCTGAAGTTGTGCGAATCGCTGAGAACGTAAGGCGCTTACGACAGTGTGTGCAAAAATTCTCCCACGATTATGGGATGGTGGTGAAAGATTGTCTATCCTGGGAAAGTGACCTTTAGCGCAAGAAAGGGACGAGAATTGAAAAGGCTGGATGGGCGCATCCACTATGGGAAGGGTTCAGGGAAACCGGGGAACATAGTGCAATTCCAGTTTACTACGCAAATTGGTAGTGGAAGGTGCTTAGTCAAATTACAACCATCAAACAAACGTTGTAACTATCTAATTCTATGCTTGCATTGACAAAAATGGCTTTCGACATCCGCAAAAACGGACAAACTGGTGCAAACTAACACTACGAGCGCACGCACCTTTACCAATGTGTCTACGTGTATTTTCAATTGTTGAATTACGGTTCACATTGGACAGGAGACCGAGACAAAACCGGTCGGAGTTGTTCGACGGATCAGTGAAGCCATCGATGATAATGCTGGGTTGTAGTGCATTGAACGCTTCGCCAACACGATTGTTCAACTCGTAGTAGACCACAGAGCACCAATATTTGGGTTCCTGGTAGGTGACCGGATGCATATCTGAAACAGGTACGGAATTACTGACAGTGGGTATCGAGAAAAAAGTAGTCAGCCACGACAAAGGTGAACAGTCATCATATGAGTGAGTAGAAGAGAAGAATCAGCGAGTTCTAAATTCCTACAATTCGCGCAAAACTAATGATCATAGTGGTGGTAGAAACGCGTACAGTTGGTTGCGTTGCGAAAACACTCTTGGGGGTTAGGCCATTGATTATCAAGAGGGAAAAGCCCCCAAACCGGTGATTTTTTCATAGGGGGGATGAAACAATGAGACCACTCCCAGAGGTTCACAATTCAAGAATGGCGTCATCTTTCGGCGCGATCAATCTGGTTCAAATGAATGTGGACAGCAGTTCAGACAAGAAATCAAGTGGAAGCGGACGAAACACATCCAGTCAGGTTTACATGTAAACACACACGCACATCCTCGATGCGAACATGTGTTTCTCGATGAGCATCCCGTTCGTCATGCGTATGGCGCCAACAACCATATGCGCGCACAGCAAGATAGATAGACAGACAGACAAGCTGGTCGGTTGGCCGTGACCCGCGGCCAAATGGGACGGCTGGGTCGAATTGGCACACAACTGAGAGGGCGCCAGAGCGAGAATGCAACGAGCGTGCGTGTGTGATAAACACCAGATGTAGACGAGTCGGGGAGGGTATTGCAAAACACACCTGCGGTACGGGAAGCAAGCCAGTGAAGAGGAAAAACGCTCACGCGTAATGAAACGAAAGAAAATGAAGCATGGGTGTAGCGCGAACCAGTGAAAGTGGGGATGATGAGGACGGTAATGCGGAGAGCAGGGAAGAACACGGTAGCCAATGATTGGCCGGTAGCAGTCGATGTTGATGATTCGGATGCAATTCCCCTGATGCATGTTTTACAAGTCATTTGGCCAGTTGTGTTTGCAATTAATTTTTACAACAAAAACTGCTAAGGCTGAGTACGTGTCTGCGTGATTCTACATACAAAGAAGGTGAGAGCGTGTGACATTCAGTGGGTTGGGACAACACGGGCGGCAGGCGCACGTACAAAAGAACAAACGTGTTCCGACCGAATTGGGGACAGGAGTGGTAGTCGATGGCAATCGCTCTTAAGGGCGTGGACAACACCCTATTATAATAGATGCAAAAAGAAAACTAGCGGCTTCTGGAACGTATATCGCAATGGCGCTTTGAGGCCACGATCCAAACACGAGTGTCCCAAAAAGCAGAGACTCTAACTGGAGGAAGTTTGGTACGAAAGTTGATGTTACTACACAGCAATCTGCTGAATAGTACGACATTCTCTGAATTTCTGTGCACGGATTCTGAAACTTCTTGGCAAAATTCCACGGACAACAAAGCCGACAACCATAATTATTAGTTCAATTTCGAACCCGGATTGTCATAAATACATGTTGGCTGCCACACAGAGCAGTAGACCACGTAAAGCAATAAAGCGAACAGTAATGCAACACACAGATCGTTGGACTTCAGCATCAAAACCTACAGACCTAAACAACGAAGCATGAGCGGAATTCGAGATTATCAAGCAGAGAGGACGAAAGCACCTAAATTACTCAATAACTCTTCATAGAAAATCACACCGGAAGACCTACTTTGCCCAATGCTGGAGGAATCCGTATTCGGGCAAGCTGGATAGCCTGACTGAAGACTGGAAGCTGAGAAAACGAAAGCGGACAGGCAAAAGAGAAAATAAGTTGGTTTCATGTAACAACTGAGGCAGAGCAGGTCAGCCAAAGGGTCGGTAATTTTGTTGCAAACTTAAATCTGAACAGTGACATCGCCATTGACAATTACGAATCTGAATCCTAAATGCTCTCAAATGCTAGTATCGGCTTGGGCAGTCCGACGCCTATTCAGCAGACACGTAACCCAGTAACTCACACGGCACAAAACGAACTATGGTGTGCATGTAGGGGAAAACGTTTTTTACTGACGTCCATCCATATAATGACATATCTACCTCTTACGTTGAGAGAGGTCCTGTGAAATTGACAAATTTGTTAGAGTGATTGTATGCATACTTCCCGGTACCCTCTATTTCAAGTGACGTTTTTTTTTAAAAAAATTCCAGTTCCCTCATTCTAGTTTGACTGAGATAATGACACATTCTGATGAAGACGTTCTGAGGTTCTCAGGATTTTAGAGTAAAACACTGGTAGAAGACGCACTGACTGATGTCAAGTTTGCGGACGATATTCCGCAGCTCAATGCAACCGCAGACATGAGCAGACCGCATGGAACTACTTAAGTCGTGACAGGAAACATCTGCACAAAATCGTAGTCTGAAACAATTTCGATAGCATTGCCTTGTTCGGTGGCGATTCACAAGCAATTTATGATGTTCCAGACAGCTTCTTCCGAAAATACTCGGGTTTCGCTCTTGTTAGAGCTCGTCAGTAGTGCATATTCGTGTCATAACCGGGATCAGAACTCTGGTCACCCTTTTACCAAGCAACCGGGTGTCAATGAACTCGCAGTAAGCACGGCCGAATCGTCATAGTTGAACGCCCAATCACATTGGTTTGTGAGTAACGACCAAGTTGCCCGGGTGTCTCGATAGGAAACGCAGTTACTGTTTATTAACTCCAATCAATAACCCCACAATCAGGACTTCCGAGAAAGGTGAGAATCATTGAACCTGTTAGATGATACTTCAGATTACAGATGAATAGTCGGGGATTTGATTAATTTCAATCTAGACATTGGGAGCGTGGCCGGAAGTATGATCCCGGCCTTGGCAAGGATACGCATTGGTGACGAGCTCGATTCTAGTGCTACTTTTTGAAAGAGACTGGTTGAAATGCATACCTGAATGCAAAGGCCATGATCGAACATTAGTGATGTTCTACATGAAATTCAAGATGTGTTAGACAGTTTGGCGATTGAAGTACCAAAATATGGTATGCGCTCTGTTGCCTGAATATAGGACGGGAAAAAATATGTTAAAAAAAAGATAAACCAGATAAAAATGCGTCCCATGCGACAAATTGCTCTATACCACAGCTTGTTATAGCCACTATCATGTCACATTTCCGATCAAAGATCGGACGTTTGTGGTAGTACATACCATGTACTAAGAAGTTCCGCAGCAAGCTCTGCCGAACGGTTGGGAAAACGATCGATCGGATGTATCAACAAGTGTTACCATAGTTCAGTCGAGACTACCTTAGAAAAATGCGCAACTCGCGGTTGGCTGTAACATCATGTGAATAAAAAAAATGAAAAATATATGCGTAATGTGTGGTACTATCAACTAGCAATACCCGCCGTCATTTAGATAGACGCTGGTATCAAGGGGAGCTATTGTACATTGTGGTAAACCTCCCAATCGACTACATGAATGAAAACGGTCTCCCAGTCATCGAAACGGAACACCAGTTTCTTGAAACTTCTGGGGTGAGCAACTTTGACGAGCAATACTATTCAACTCCCAAACAAGTATACAGGATCAACACGATTGTGGAGTTGTCATTTGCATTTATCTGATCTCTCTAGACCGATCTCATGTACAAACCTGCCAACCACCGTGTTACTGAATTCAGGTCGGCCGTTGTCACTCAGATTTCCTATCGTCCATTGTCATTGAAGCTCTCCCGTGCTCTTGTACTGCAAGACACCGGACAACACCAGGGATAACCATCCTCCTAACGTTGATTCAAATGGTTTTGGTAGCTTCAAAATCCTGGACACTGTGTGGTGGATTGTCAGGTCGGAGGTGCGAGTTTTCGAGCGCTCGGCCGAA